>BROE01000016.1:3146012-3165218 GCA_036571765.1 Plecoglossus altivelis
GGGAGGGAGGGAGGGAGGGAGGGAGGGAGGGAGGAGGGAGATTATGAGAATGAGAGGAAGAGAGTGAGGAGAGGAGGTGGCCAGAGAGAGCAGTAGACAAACAGAGAAAAAGAGAGAAACAGAAAGGGAGAGTGGAAGAGTGAGACAGAATTAAGGGGAGATGGAAGTGACATGATTCAACAGGTGGTGTGTGGCAAGACAGTAAGAACATGGAATCCAGCCAAATAAAAAGTTAAGGGAGAGATTTGCATGAGAAAGACAGAGAGAGATGGAGAGTAAGACAGAAGTAGAAAGAGATAAAGCAAGAGAACAAAGGAGGGGTGTCGCAGATCAGAACGTGCGATGTAAGATTTGGGATAAAAGGCGGGCAAATAGTGTTTTGAACATGAAAGGGATGGAGAGCATGGCAGGGAAGGAAAGTAGGGATCAGAGGAAATAGACGAGAGAAGGGAAATTGTGTGAGATCACCATCCTCGTCTTCATATTCCTTCGTTTTTCCTCTCCTCTACGCTGAACACTTGTAGCCAACGCAGCATCAGAACACACTCACTACTCCTGCCCTCCACAATCTCCCTTTCCTCCCTCCCTTCTTTGCAATATCTCACTCTTGTCACATATCTGTGAGCTCCTTCCCATCATATATCATTATTTTCCTCCACACCGCCTCTTCTCTCCCACAGTCTCCCTCCCTATCCCCATCCCCACCCCCACCCCCATTCCCTCTCTCATATCCCTCCTCTCGCCCATCTCATTGCATACTCCCCCCCTCCCCCTCCCCCTCCCCACCAGTATATCAGACCTACCGGTCTGAGGGCCTGTCGTGTGAGTGTCTGGAAGGGGAAGATCTCACAGACGACCAGCAGCAGCCAGAAGAGGAAGAGGGAGGCAGAGTCGACGGCCCCCTTCCTCCGCCTCGCCCCCTCCTGACACAGCAGCACCAGCACCTGCGGTGGAGCACGGAGGGCGGAAGTCATATTTAGAGACAGATGTTAGATTTGTCAGTGGCTTGGCTCAAAGGAAAGAGTGACACATTCGGCCTGGGAAATGACTTTTTGTGACCGACTGATGTGATTCAGAAGCAGAGTGACTTTATGAACCCATGTAATAACACCACATAAACAGTCTATCTATATGCTGCTTCCAATTTCTGTGTGCATGCATGCCATTGTGTGTTCGGATGTGTATGCGTGTGTGGTGAGTGCATGTTTACTGCCTTTCTGTTGTGTGTTTTCAGTGTATGTGCATTTGTGTGTGTTGTGTGTGTTGAGTGCGTGTGTCTGTGTGTGCATGTTGAGTGTGGGTGTGCATGTGTGAGTGTGTGTTACCCAGGAGGTAGCAAAGAGAGCAGGGTTGGTATAGTACACAGCTGGGTTCTTCTGCTCCTGGTGGCCTGGACCATAATCCTCTCCCAGCGTCAGTGCCAAGCCTGCTACCGCTGTCAGGAACAACAGCCCAACCAGGACCTGGAGGATGGAGACAGACAGAGAGATGAAGGAGAGAGGGAAAGAGAGGGAGCAGAGAGGGAGAGAGAAGGAGAGAGATGGAGGAGAGAGGGAGAGAGGGAGAGAGAGGGAGAGAGAAGGAGAGAGATGGAGGAGAGAGGGAGAGAGAGGGAGCAGAGAGGGAAATAGAAGGAGAGAGATGGAGGAGAGAGGGAGAGAGAAGGAGAGAGATGGAGGAGAGAGGGAGAGAGAGGGAGAGAGAAGGAGATAGAGGAGAGAGGGAAAGAGAGGGAGCAGAGAGGGAGAGAGAAGGAGAGACATGTAGGAGAGAGGGAGAGAGGGAGATGGGGGATAGAAGGAGATATATATGGGACAGAGATGTGGGAGATAAGGAGAGGGATTTAGGAGAGAGGGAGAGAAACGCATGCAGACGTGAACAAGGTACAGGGTACCTTGTCAAATACAAACACATAGCTATGCGTTTGAAATGAGATGTTCGGAAAGATGCTGGCGTGTGTCTGCCAGATAATCATTGTGCATGCTGGTGAGTGCCTGTGCACGTGAGAGGGAGTGTATGAGTCTGAGTGTGTGTGTGTGTGTGTGTGTGCGTGCGGTGGGGAGCATCCCTGGGCGCCCGCACGCCTGTGTGTGTGTAGCACAGCAGTCTGTCCCACCTGCTTGCAGAAGTAAAGCCTGGACAGGTGTTTCCTGCCGGCTGCCCTGCAGAGGGCAGCCAGGTGCCAGGGGGCACAGAGCCAGAGGAGGGCCAGCGGCGCCCACACCAGCACGGTCTGCTCCAGACACACGGGCAGGTCTGGGTCCTCGCGCTCCAGGACCGAGGCATTCTGAACATGGAGTCGTTATTAGTTTCTGCCTTATTACGCAGACACATGCACATTCACTCCCACACCCACATTTTTGTGCACTTTCATGACTCTTTGGAAACTTGCAGCCCTCCGCTTCCATGCAAGCACAGATCCCTGATTACAAACAGCATGCAAGCAAACAGACATTGCTGACATGCACCTGGTTTGTGTGAGTGTACGTGCATGTCTCTCACCCTCCCTCATCTCCCCTCTCCTTTTTTCTTACATTTCGCACCTCCTCTATCCCCTCTTCACACCTGGTGTGTGTTTGTGTGTTTATGTAACTTGGGGTCAACCCAAGGGCTTTTGCCTCTGAGAGTAGCTTAGTCATGACAGATATGTGAACAGGTGTTTCTTCACAGGGTCAGGGATCTATATAATACATCTAATGCTGTCCCCTTACACACACACACACACACACACACACACACACACACACACACACAGAGTCTTGTGAAGACCAAGAAAGTCACTCTATAAGGTCAAATTAGTTTTGTTTTCTCATTCTTGAGGAAATGACCAAGGGAAGCGATAAGGGACAGGCCAGCGTTTCAACTGTGGCAGCACCAAAAGGTTGCTGTGAAAACGTTTACTATACTACTGTATAACCAGAACATAAAAGTCAATGAAATTTAATGTTATGTCATTTTGACATCAATTTTGTTCCATAAAGGTTGCTCCAAAAAATGGGATTTAAGTACCGGACCTCAACTGTGCTCAGTCAGGACAAGAGCTGTTCAATGAAGCCCAATTAAAATCAAGAGATTAAGATAATTGTGGACGCTCCCTATCCTTAACCACCCTAGAAGTAGAACATAGATTGTATTGTTCCACCACTGCAAAAGCAATGTTCAAGACCACGTGAGAACGAAAGAACGTTCTCCTTAAGTCGTCTCCCACGATGTAAGTGCATGGCTACGACAATTTACTCACCACTTCGTGAAAATAAAATGATATGCCATGATTGGCATGAGCTGTAGGCTTTATAGATTGAGGTCCTCTTTCATATACCTTTACTTTATCGAGTTGAAAATGCGCACCATCTGAACACGTCTAAATTAACTTTTTTTATATGACAAGTTTTGAAAAATACTAGCAACTAGTACAATCCGGTAGCCTAACTTTTGAACATTTTTGAGTCAAGAAAATAGAGGATAGACGTATGGATTTAGGTTTATTTTAAAATGGTAGGCAACTTATATTATTTTGCTATGATTATTATTGTAATTATACTGTGATCATTTAAACTGAGATATCATCAGCCTAAATCAATTATATTACAAACTACCAGCTATACATGTAGCGTGGGCTATGTAGTCATTCTGAAATCATAGTTCATCATTGTGTAATGCATTCATGTATTTAATTATGTAGAATTTCTTTAAATGTACCTATGAACTGATAGCGGTAAAAAAAAAACACACAAAAAAAAACATATCACTCCAAACATTTTGTGGTGAACCATCGTTTCCTGTTGGGGTCAGTGTTACAGAAACATCTGGTTAAGCAACAACACATGCTATAGCCTGACAGTTAGCTTGCCCGCACCAGGTTAGCAGTAACAGCATGCATTTCCACAGTAACTGTGTTTGAACTACGTTGAGTTGGTTTTATAGAACTGAATGAACTGTACATTAGTCTTACTGATTGACATGAGGGCCCTAATCTCGTTCTATGTTCTATATGTCAGGATTAGACTCTAAATGTAGCATGTCAGATCACGAGTGGAAGCCCTTTGCCTTTTGTGGTGATTATGCTGTGCGTGTGTTAGTGCATGTGTTAAGAACAGCTGAGTCACTTCTTCCATAACATATTTACTGTACTGGGAGATCACATTGTCCCTCAAAGACTTTGCCCTGACAACTTGACAAATCAAACAGTCCTAATTAAAAGACCACTATAACACATGAATCAATCAAACCCACCAGCCTCCTAACCTCTCCTGCCTCCCGGCCTCCCCAACCTTCATGCTCTCCAGCCTCCCAAGCTATAGCCTTCTTGCACCCCAGACTCCCAGCCTCCACAGCCTCCCTGGACTCACCCAAAAGGTGGATCCACAGTACTTGTCCAGCGCTGGGACCGCCATAGTCCCGTAGGATCAGTTCCACAGATGACCGGATGTGATTAGGGTCTCTGAACCCTCGTTTCTTGGTGCTATCTTGGCCCTTCAATTCCAGAACATGCGCGCACACTGTGTCCCAAGATGATTGCCGGACGTGACTGCAGAGCTTAGGGCTACATAGCTCCCTGGCCCCTCACAGACACAGAGATATGTGGACACAGTATTTGTACCCAGTGGAGTTAATTCTTAACCAGTCAAAAATGGAGAGAAAAAAAACAAACTCTTCTTCTTTTGCTGGTCTACCTTACCTCGTCAAACTTGTGAGCACCTGAAGGGTGTGTGTACAGTCTCCCACACATCCAGTTCATTGATTACATCCTGATCACAGTCAACACCCTCCTAAGAAAGAGGGATATCCACACCCCTCCCTATCCCAGCGCCTGACCTGGCCTGTCATAACAGCTGTCTAAAGTCCACATACGAGACTGCAACGTTTGTTTGTGAAAGAGCAAGGCAGGGGAAATGGGGAGCAGTGGAGAGGAGAGGAGACTGGGAATCGGGGTGGGAGAGACAGCGAGTAGGAGGGTGGAGAGAGAGAGAGAGAGGAAAGTTATACAAGCCTGCCCTTCTTCCTGCCTGACTTCATTGTTAATGTTGGTGGTGTGCGAGCAGTTTTGGAGAGGCCCTGACAGGAAACAGGACAGGAGGGGCGAGAAGGAGGAGGAGTAGGGGGCAGGACGGGAAAAGGAAAAAAGAAAAGAAAAAAACATGGTTAAGAGAAGTAAGGAAAATAAGTGGGAAAAGCCACAAAAAGGGGATGAAAGGAGGGAAGGGAAGATTGGAAACAAAACAGGACAGAAGAAAGAGGAATGGGGATGTCTAATGAAGTCCATACGCGCTCACCCTCCTCGCCTCCTGCTCTGCCTGTCTGCTCGCTCCCCTCGCCTCCTGCTCTGCCTGTCTGCTCGCTCCCCTCGCCTCCTGCTCTGCCTGTCTGCTCGCTCCCCTTGCCTCCTGCTCTGCCTGTCTGCTCGCTCCCCTCGCCTCCTGCTCTGCCTGTCTGCTCGCTCCCCTCGCTCCCCTCGGCCTGCTCTAAGTGTTTCAGTCCAATCCAGTGAACGTCAGGGTGGCAGCTGCTTGTTAGGCTGGCAGAGAGGAGTAAAGGGAAGGCAGCCAAATCAGTGTTGTTAGGGAGCAGTCTGGTTGGGTCTAAATGACAGAGAGGCTCGGAGAGGGAGACATTGATTGCTGGCCAATTGGAAATTATGATAGATTTACACAACCACACATTTCCATAGGCACATACACACACTGGCAGAAAAACATACTCTACCTACAATCATTAAATGCCAAGCAGGCACACATTACGTAACACAGTAGAGTGCATCATTGTCAGCCACATCAAGCCCACAGTTTTGTTCGAAAATTGCAGCTAGCTTCTGACATTTACAGCGAGAACGGAGTCCGAGCAGGTAGGATGGGTTAGTGAAAGTAGCCTGGACGAACGGCTGGGTGGAGCTTGATGTTGTGGAGAACAGCAAGTCAAAGCAGGAAATCCAGATTGACGCCTTGGTGTCTTGCCAAGCGAGAGGCAGTCGCACGGACATGGTGGCGGGGATGAAGCGCAGCTCCCTCTGGTCGGGATTTAGTGTCAGGTAGTGAGAGGACCTCCTGGAGGACACGTGCTAGACAAGCATGGATTGTTTTGTTGATTTGGGTGAAGGGTAGGGGGGGGGGGAGACCGCTGAGAGTCCACAGAATCAGACAGAAGCCTCACGATGCGACGAAGGACTAAGTGATCTGGTGGAGGTGGAGGAGGGGTCCCAGCTCAGGCCCTTGCAGGACTCCAGGAACGAGGGGTTGAGGTGATGAAGCGGACACTCACGAGAGGACAAAGCTTCGAACCTTGAACCAGGAGAACGCCATCCCAGAGATGCTCATTTCAGCCAGCATGGAATGAGATGCTGGGGGTGAACGAACAAAATGTGGAAATCCATAGATATTATACATGTTGATGCAATATTCTGCATCGAGTTGAGCCCCGTGGTGGTCTTCTCGTAGCGCTTAACTAAACATTGATTCGGTGTAGCCCTGTGGTGAAAGTGCACATTTCTTCTGGACCAGGTGAAATTTGAATGCAAGCAAATTATCTCTCTTCTGCAATTAGAACTGAGAACTAAACAATAGTCATTCACAGAACAATGTGATGTGTCAGCTGGGATGCGACTCAGTATCCTAACATGGTAAGATAAAACACAGGCATTCCCTGCTTATAAACCCATAATTACCCTCAAAAACTAGCTATGGCACGTTGTTTCAACAATTCACCAGAAACTTGGAAACATGCTTTCCCTACCTCTCTAAGACTAGCATACAGAGGCTTTTATGTCAGAAGGGTTGAGCCTGGGCCTATTCGACCCAGCCAGCAGGCCTCTTACCAATTCAAGTTGGCAAACTTTTTGGCCCTCTGATCATTGGCATACTCTTGATTCAATTACTCAGCAGACAGCCCAATGGGGTGAGGATTAAGGACGTGTCAATACGAGTAACACCTTCATGGTTTCAGACTGAAGTCACTTTTCACACTTACCAGAACAGTTGGTGGTGACCTTCATTAGCAAGGGGTCATTCAGCAGAGTCAAGAGTTTGCATGTGTGTGTGTGCAGCGTGGTTAAATACACAGGTTAAAGCTATATTGAACCTAACCCCTAGCAACGTCGACCCAACGTGCGCGGTATGAACCCAAAGCAGTGGTCCTTGAACGATCGATTGTACAGGAACCCCTGCTGGGCAGAGTCTGTCTGGGATGTGACTGATACTAGGGTAAGTGAGTGTGTGTGGGTGTGTGTGTGTGTGGGTGTGTGAGTATGTATCAGGTTCAACTGATGGTTGGCTTGATAACAGCTGGATTCTGTAGTCTCCCAGCCACAACACAAACATAGTCACTCTGTCTCCACATCCATCTATACCTGTGACAGACCCACGGTTTTGTGAGTAGCACTGTCAGGGTTTCAATCTTTAAACCTCATTGCCACTTCGTCACCGAACATTTAGAATTGATCAAATAGCCCTCTCAACTGTTAACATAAGCAGTCACACACCACCAGGACTGCAGTAGAGTGAAAAAAATAAGTTGCATCGTTTCTGCAAAGATGCATTTTGATGACAATGGATTATCAAGCTTTGCCAGTCCATAGGATAGCCTCACTGAGGCTTTCAAGCAGACAAGAGGAAGGAAAAGACATTCATTTCTAGTCCATTAGGTTAATGGAACAGAATGGAACACAGTACAGTCATACCGTCAAAATGTTCTGTCTCGATTCTGTGCAGCCCTTTTCTGAGTGTGTAATAATTCTGAATGTCAGAATATACAAATATTTGACAATTTTATCACCATTCTGAACTTGAATTTGAATACAACATGTTTAAGTAGCCCT
Source organism: Plecoglossus altivelis (assembly GCA_036571765.1). Classification (NCBI taxonomy): domain Eukaryota; kingdom Metazoa; phylum Chordata; class Actinopteri; order Osmeriformes; family Plecoglossidae; genus Plecoglossus; species Plecoglossus altivelis. Next base: position 3,153,820 of record BROE01000016.1, read on the forward strand.
TGAATTATAACTTTTATGCTGTTTTGAATATTCTGGATTTAATACACTGTGTTTCTTCCTCCTCATTCAAAGTTGTCGGTCATGACTAGGTTCTTTCTGTGTGTGTGTGTGTGTGTGTGTGTGCTCACCTCTCCTCTCATTTCAGTCGCCTACCTTGCCTGTGATTGATCTCCTCAGCCTTGATTGACAGCACCTGGGTTCAATCCAGTGCCTGTGTATTTAGCTTTTGTGTTTTCTGTCTCTCATTGCTAGTTCGTCTTTGTACCTCGTGTCAGTCCCTGCTTAGTATTTTGAAAACAGCAAAGACCTTCTCAGTAACCATTCTGAGCCGGACCTTTGAGTCCACCACCTTTTGATGTTGCATGAAGTGCAGTTGAATAGTATCACAACATGGGTGGTGACAATCAACAAAGCTTCGCAGTCACAGAAAGATTTCGCAACCTTCACGGTGCCTGAAAGCGTTTTTGATAACCTTATTTGGGTAATTTGGCTCCTAGAAATAGCTTTGAAAGGATCAAGGTATGACTGAGGAAGAGGGGTCAGATGTGATACTTCATTTCTGATTCTCATCTTGAGTGTATCAGACGCTTGCACCGTACATGTAATAAATACTTGTTTACTGGAACTTGTATTTACCAATTGGCGTCATTGACTTTCACAGCAGTAGGGTGTGTAAGAGATAACTAGTAATCACTCATAATCCTAAAAGGGCCTGTTTCCAACGTCACGATGACAGTGCGGATATCCTACTTGTCTGTGAGTGACCCTCTCCCTACAGGCAGTGTCAGTTGGCTAATCATTACAGCAGACTGCATAACACCACAGGGAATCCTGCTGACTCCTGGGGCCTGTTCAAGTCTTAAACCTGACTTGAATTGCCATAAGTCAAGCAAGGCTTAAGCGGTTCCATAAAGGCCAAATTCAGCTCATGCAATCCCACTCATTCAAGTCAGGTTTAAGTAGTCAATCTAATTGCGTGGGCACCCTATTCTTAAGCAGCCCAAGAGGTAGAACCTGATCAACCACGAAAAAGCAATGTTCGCAGCTACAAGACTTATTCGAGAATGACACCCCTGATTAATTTTTTTTCCCCTTTAAGCAGCTTCCTCATCCACCACTTCATCAAAATAAATGGACACACCCTGATTGACGACAAGGACAGGCTACGTAGGTCGAGGTCCCTTTTTATAGACCTTCACTTCATTGATTAGCCCTCAGTAGATTTAATTTACTTTTTTGACATTGCTTTATAAGCCTACTCATAATCAATACATTATTCAGTAGCTAAACCTTTTAACATTGTTTTTTGTATCAGGAAAATGAAGGTTAGATGTATGAATTTAGTCTTGTTTTGCAATTGTAGGCTACTGTTAAGTAGCAATGATAATTTGGATGGTTTAGATTCAAATGTATAGGCCTGTATGCCTGATGCCTATTTGAAATAGCAAAGGCTATGTAGGTATGTATAACTCTAAAATAATTCTTCAGTTTTGTTTAATGCATATTAGGCGAAATGTTGTATTATTTGACAAACTCGCTTTACAGAACAGAAGCCTGTACCAGATGCGTATGTCCTGTAACACTGACCCAATGGAAAAGTGATGATTTCCCACAGACATTCATTCATTCGTTTTCTCATCCCCCCTCAGCTCAATTAGACATTAGGCTACATTTAAAGAAAATAACCTAATAGGCTAAATGTTACAGCTAACACATCTATGGTTTTCTATAAATGTTCCCTATATATTCAACTACGGTTGAATGACAAAATGAGAGTGTCCGTGGTAAAGCATCACTTTCCCATTCGGTCTGCGTTGCAGGAATGTCTGGTTAAGCAACAACTCAGGCTAAGCCTGCCAGTTAGCCTTCCCCCGACCAGGTTAGTTTCGCAGCCTAAGTTACCATAGTAACTGAGTTTGACCTACACTGAGCGAGCTCAATGGTACCGAATGAACTAGAATTGAGTTTGACGATTGGAAACGAGCCTGACATATTCGTATACTCGCTTTATAGAACAGTCCTCAGGCCTGCTTTCATGTCATTAACTGAGCAGTGTTGCATTTCTGTTCTCAGTGGAATATGCCAAATTATTGTTTGCTAATGCCTTGCCTGTTTGAAATGAGTACTTTGTCATCTAGCAAATGGGTCTTGGAGCTTATCCTGCTACATGTAATTTGACCATGTCGCTCAGCTGACCTAGTGCTCGAAACTGTGAAAGTACACCCCTCTTAGCCTTCCTGGGAAGTGAGCAGTAATCACAGCAGTCTACATGCTCCCTCCAGGATAATCAAAGTGCTGGATTGGACATTTACGAGATCGGGCCTTCAAACTCACCCTGAGGCAGCGTCTACTCTGGTCGGTGAATGAAGTCGGGCCGTAATGAGAAAATGTTTGCCTAAATATCACCGGCATGTTCACTCTCTGACCCATGGTGATCAAATTACTGGCTATTGTCACACTCATCTAAGGGACAGCTAGAACAAAAGGGGGCCCCTTTCCACCCTCCCCTTAGCAAGGCAGGTCACATGTTCCTTTCGTCACCTAACTTACAGAAAATATCTCAAAGGAAATAAAATTAATCAAATAAAATCAAAGTTGGATTGATGAATCGCTTGCAGCACTGCAGGACTGTTTAGGGACCACAGAATGGCAACTGTCCTGCGTTGCGGCTGATGATGACGGGTCATCGTCGATGACCGTCTTTTGAGGATGTCCGGATATGACCGACAGGAAGCCATCAGAGATGCTGATTAAAACTACAGAGACAAGCTGGAGTCTATCGTAACTCTGACACAACATGTGCGATGTGGATTGCCCTCCATTAAAAGGATACAAATTGCTGCGATGCTCAGACCTCAGTTTCTAACGCACTCTCCTTGAGCGTGCCGCATGGGTCGAGGCGAGCAGCTCTACTTATCGGTAAGACTAACATAGAAGGATGAGAAGGTCTTAGAAGGTCCCCACCCACGTCGAGGAGAGCTCCAAGAAGAGAACATTCTTGGTCACCGTCAGGACTGAGGGCATTCCAGTCCGTTCCCCCGGGAGGGGGGGGGGGGGGCGTTCCTCAGTTGCCACCCTAACCTCGGGTGTTAGGCTGTTAGACACGTAGACATTTCTTATTCGGTTAGGCACCCCGCTCCAGAAGGTTAACTAGCTACGAAGTTAGGTCAATTGCTAACAGGCAAACAAGGACAGATGTTGGAACTGGTGATTCATCAGTCAGCCATCAGTCACTGCTAATCTATTAACTTTAATTGGCTTGTGTGTAAGTGAATACCACTCTTGTTCCTGATATTCACTTCTGTACTTCATGGATAAAAAAAGGAGTAATAATCCAACCAATTGCCATGCCCTATCTGGTACACATAAGCCCTAGTGGTGAAGTGAAGTGACGTATTGTCAAGTATGGTTACCTGTTGGGATTATTGTATACTGTATATATGTTATCCTGCTTCTGCTCCAAGAGTGTTCAAGTGTTTAATCGTATCTTGTAGTACGCTCTGACCTGCAGACAGTTTTGACCAAAGAGGGACTGCTACCAGACGCCAGTTTGACCTCGAATGACTGTGTGTTTGTTAAAAATAGCGTATAAATGAAGGAGGGAGAAGATGTCTGTTTTATTGTGCAACGAACAGGTTTCAACTGGAATGCTGCACCCCCTTCCCCTTAGCAGTTGAAACCACAGGGACCAGCGACGGTGGACTGCCTATGGGAAAGAGAAGCTACGACCTTGATCGAGGAAGGCGGCGGAGGAGATGCCTTCTCACACAGTCATGTCTCAAGCTTATCTTGCAAACTCATGATTCTATCGGCATTGCTGCTGTGTGTCCCCCCTCCCTTTAGAGCAGCAATGCCCATTGTAACTAGGACGTTCCCAATTCAATAAAAGACAAGGTGAGCGGAGACTGCTTCAGAGTGTGGCGGAAGAATTGTAACTGAGCAGTCTCCGGGCACTCTCCTTGCAAGTATAACCTTACTCAAACTCTCTGTGTCTCTTATTTCAGATTGGTGATACAAATGTTCGGTGTTTAAACCCAACATTACCCATACTCGAAATTTACCTCTGCATTTAACCCATCCAAGTGCACACACAGTAGTGAGTAGTGGGCAACCGCACGCACACACAGTGAACATACACCCAGAGCAGTGGGCAGCTATTGCTCCAGCGCCCGGGAAGCAATTGGGGGTTCAATGCCTTGCTCAAGGGCACCTCAGTCATGGTATCGAAGGCAGAGAGAGTGCTGTTTATTTACAATCCCCACCTTCAATTCCTGCCAGTGCGAGAATCGAACCAGCAACTTGAAGGTTACAAGCCCGACTCCTTAACCATTAGGCCACGAATTCCCCGACTGGTGTCTTACAACCACCTTCCAGCCTCTATCCAAGCTTACGGCCTCAGTGGTCCTCTTTACACAGGAGACCTCAGACCTCAGGGGGACACGCTGGCTGGAAATTTTCTCATGACTCCCCTGGAGATTCTAACTCTAGATCAATAGAACGCCTGAGAGTAGAGTCAATTGATGATAGGAATGTGGATTTCTCTCACAACACATGCGCGCACACACACACAGCCAATCTAAATGAAAAGAACATAAAAACTTGACAAAACCGTTCATTTCCGGGAGATGTTTGCCGGTCGGTAGAGGGCTTTTTCAGATCCAGCAATTCCAATGCCTCAGGAACGACATGTGTATGATTATCTGTACATGAGACTATCTGGTCTGAGTGACTACTTGTGCGTGCGACCACGCGTGTGTGTTTACATGTGTGTGTGTGTGTGTGTCACCACCTGGATGTGTGACATGAGTGCCTCGCTGCATGTGTCTGTGATTACCTGTGTGTGTGGGATTATCCGTGTATGACTACATGTGCGTACCTGTGAGTCCGAGCATAGATAGGATGATCTGTGTGTATTGTAGAATCACCTTAACACCATCCTCCCCAGTGCTTTTAGCCCCAGGTACACCAGTGACGCCAGGTAGTTAGGTAGCGACACAAGCCGCCCCACGGCCAAGTTGTCGGCTGGTTGCATCTACGTTGTTTTCTGTCTCCTCATCGACACTGTGCTTCTCAACCCGCTTTCTGCGAAAGGCTGCAAATAGCTGCGAAACACCTGCAATCACAACCTTTATCCTGTCGGCATCCAGACCGCAAAGCACTCTGGAGCGATTTCAAACATGTTATTTTGATAGTACTTTGATAGTTGTATCACTTACAGGCAGGGTAAGGAAGTTGCGCGAAGCTAACTATTTTAGCTTCTTTTTGGCACCATTCAAACGATGAGTGGAGGGCCAGAGTGCATGCAGGTAGGCAGGCTGATAGACAGGTAGCCCGTCTAATCAATAATCTTCTGCAATCATAAAAGGCAGTGTAGGCATTGTTGTGAGAAGCATTTTTGGTCATATCTAACGAGACTAACTTCACGTATTGATCGCAACCAACATTTCTAAAGGTTTGACGATAATATGAGACCGACGTGGAATGCCGACATCCGTGAGCATCGCGGTGCTGTTATAAACGCAACAAAGGGCTAAGGGCTACCGTGACTAGTGATTGGACCTGTCTGTTTACCAACATACCTGCGGGCACTCCATATAAATGTAGCCGTTGCCATGTTTATGCAGCATGTAAGTTTTCTCGTGTGGAAAAGAAATGGTCAGAGGAGTTCAAAGGCATATTGACTGGAAAAGAGAAATGCATATCTACTGTGAGCTACTGGGTCCAGGGCATCAGTGGATGCCTCAGTGGGGTACTGAACGGAGCGCGTCAGTCTCTTTGCCTCCCTGCTCACACAAGATGAAACCCCTCTGAGGGCAGGAGCTTGCGCTTACTCATATAGGACACGGGAGTCCTTTTACCTCAGAAAGTCACTCAAAATATCTGACAGAACCTTTTCAGAAGGCACCATTTCTAAAGAAATATGTGTATGAATATAACATAACCATTATATGAAAGCACTCTCCCAATGACCAAAACTAAGATTTATTGAAACATATGGAAAATACTACATTTAGGAAATGCCAGCCTTCCTATTTTGTCAGGGTAAGGTAACAGTAAACACACATCTGGTACCATGAAGGAGCCCGAATGCCAAACCCACCAAGTATTCAAACGTAATCATCCTTGCCAATGTCATTGTAATCTGTATACTTGAGCATTTAAGGCATATACACACTCTTTTCAGGCCGTTTCCAGGATTTAAAATATGTCTGACTATCATACAGCATTCCGTTTTATGGAATCTAAGTTGAAAAGATGGTGTAAAGACATTCTCCTGTCTAAGCCCCTAAACATACAAAAGGAAGTGATCTTGTTTTCGTTTGGACTTTCTGCGCAGGGGGGGGGGGGGGGGATGGACAATTCAGGAGTCGATGATTGGCTGGACGTGATTGGCTACTTCAATCCCTACAACGTGTTCTTTGCGATGGCGTTGAGATTGCGGACTTTGCTCACGTCTGCCACCTTAAGGCCATACTCAGGTGCCGCAAGAGAGGCTCCCATGTTAACGCAGGAGTTCCTGGAAGAACAGGGACAAACACACATTCAGTCGTTTTGCCAGCATATTGTTGAATAAAGATAGATGTCTAGTAGCAATGTCAGACTACAGAATAATATCAGGTCAGAACTGGTAGACGGAACCTACCGGAACTTCATTGCTGAGTCTTTACTGGAGCGGGCTGAGCAGTGGAACTCCTGGGCTCCAGAACCTTCTAGAATCCTCTGAAGATTCCGTTCAGTGATACCACCTCCTGATCGCACAGACAGTCACAACACATTTTTGCTATAGCAATTAGTCTTTAAAAATTATATCAACTCTAAACTTGTATATTTATTCAAACATCTCATTCTATGTGTCCACTTCATTGCAGTTTATTAACAAGGTACTAACCTGGCATTATAATTATTCTGTCTTTACCCTGTTGGGTGAAAAAAGGCATTATATCATATAGATTTCGTAACCTAAAATATACACCATCGATCAAAGGTTTGGGCACATTGTCTCATTAATTAGAATGGGTGTCCAGGTGTCCAAACCTTTGACTGGATATGTATATTTCCAACAGGATGGCTTTCCCCCTCTCCCCACACACACATGCACGCACGCACGCGCGCGCACGCACACACACACACACACACACACACACACACACACACACACACCTGTTCCACCAGCCGTTTAATAAGAGGCAGCCCTTCCAGTGCGGAGTTGTCGCAACCACTCGTTAGCACGCGCTCAAACCCTAGTGATATCAGGGTCTCCAAGGCAACCACAGGATCGTGAACCATGTCAAACGCTGGAACAAACAAGGTCATTTGAGTGATGAATAAGAGGACAGAGTCACAAAGAGTACATTACTGAAAGAGAGGAGACATATAGGCCAATCACTGTCTCCATTCTGCCTAATCAAGCCAGCCTGAGATGAGTCAAACCAATGTTGGTAACTTAACTCAATCTCCATTCTTCAAAGAAGGAATTCTGTACCGTATGTTCCAATGCCAATTCATCTAATTAGATTTGCATGGGGTGCAATGAGTTGAATGCATACATGTCAGTGTGAATTTGCGCTATGCTAATGACTGCGTTACCCAGAAACAAAACTAAAACGGGCAGTCTCTTCAATAGACAATCAGAATTGTGTGTCCTTTTACCTCTGTGAAATGTGACGGGCAGGGGCCGAACAGCAGCTGTGGAAGAGAGATTGGAAAGAAGAGGACGCATTGGAAATTTGCAAAGGAAGAGGCTCCCTCCGGACCGACGGGACGCCTTGCCGTCTAATCCCAGAGGGCCGCAGGGCGCAACAGTGCCTTTGCGGCCACCTTCAAAAGCATCATAAAACAAAACAAAAATCTTTGAGACGGGACCGACTCTGGAAGCGGACAGACGCAAACCCCCTACCCAGCAGCTCCATGCAGAGCTGAGAGTCCACCCTGCCGTCCTCGGTCAGCGCTCCCAGCACCAGGCCGTCGGCTCCGTGGCCCTTCGCCAGCTCCACGTCCCTCCTCATCACCTCCACCTCTTTGTCCGAGTACAGGAAGTCACCTCCGCGGGGCCGGATCATGACGAACACGGGGATTCTCACGTTCTGCTTCACCACCTGCAGCAGGCCTGACCGGGGGGGGGGGGGATACTGGGGAGTGACAATGTAACTTTTGACAAGTGGGAGGTGAACACTAACTGTGGTACTTCCACAATTGGAATACATTGAAGGAAAATAATACTGACAAACCCTAGAGGGTGATTCTTTTGCTTTATTGTGGAACATCTAGAGACACTGTGTTCTCAGTCAAAATGTTGGATTAATACAAATGTATTCAATAGAAAAAGTACTTAACAGAGCACTGCGACCAATTTACTGGAGGACACGTAGCACAAGTGTTGTTCAGCCGAGTGATAAAGACCCTCCAGACTCTTAAGTCACCCAAACTTCGTGTCTCTGGATCAGACAAACGCTTCTCTAAACCCTTCGAAACCCCCTCTAGATCTAACTCCTTTTTTGCTAAGTATAAGATAGTCACAGGATGTTCCTTAACCATAACAAAGGACCTTACAATTCAATCCCCAATGATACACATTCATTATACATACAACCTAATATTCTATTGCAGCTTGGTTTGTATAAATGTAAGGTCACCGGTAAATCGCTGTGTACCGCCATTCATGACGACTTTTATTCATTCAGAAAACTTGAGCTATGGATGACGCAAAGCCAAACCGATGGGAATCCAGATAAAGGCTTTCTACTAGTGCAGCCGTATCGATACAGACCCCTGCCAAAGTGACTCGGTTCTGTGAAGTGTGTGTGTGTGGGCTTACCTATGCTAGGCGTGATCCCCCCTTCTAGAAGACTGGAGCACAGTTCAAGGCGACTGGCACCTGAAACCAAACGTAGGCTGGAGTATAAGTAAAAACCATCAATACCAGCAAGAACTCGATGGCCATACGGTTACCTCCTCTCTCTGCATTGATGGCTGATTCAACCGAGTCCACACACACCTCCATCAAGAAGCTGTCTGCCATCTACACACGCGTACACACAGCGAGGGACGTACAGAAGGAAACGAATATGCAGTGATTGTTCACACAGTGTTTTCTGTTGTCAGATCGTAGATCAACTAGATGCAATTCTGTGTGGTAACCTTTGGATTGGTGGGGCTAGCTAAGGCAGGAAGTGAAAACTCTCACTCCAAATGTAGCTCCCCCATGAAATTAACTTGAATGGAAGCAGCGTGTGGCTAGTTGCAAGACTTAGCTAACGCTCAAATGTAAAGTTAAAGCAACTGGAAAACCGGCTGGCTGGCTATGTACCTTTCTGACCGTCAAAACGTCGACCGCCTTTCACCATCAATTCTTCGCCTGACCATCGCGTTCTATTAGCAATGCCTGGACGATGATCACTGTATTGAATTGTGGTTCCTTTCGTAAACATGTGCAAAGGAATCACACTGTCTAGATCGCTACATTAAATAATGCACACACAAAAATGTTCAACATGTGTTATATTAGTTATAATTTGTTATAAACGTAGTATTATAACCAAACTATGTAATATAACATTGTTAAAATTATGTCCGTTTGTATTCTGTTCGTTCGTCATAGGTCAAAGTTGAATCGTTGCATGACCGATACATGATGCTTGTGTAAGGAGAGATCACAGCAAATCATTTTCACTTAAGTAAAGAAGTAGTTGCCGAGTTGGCTAGATAGAGAGAATGCTGCTGTCTTCGTTACGGACCGTGGCACTAAGTGGCTGCAAAAATGCTGGGAAAGGACTTCAACACAGCAATGTAGGTGCATTTTTCACGCAGAAATCATTACCTAAAGTTAGCTAGGTAGCTAGCTATGGACGGCTAGGCTAGCTGTCTTTCTTACCCAACTGAGTGAGTTTGGTTTATATTGGCGAATACCTTTCGATATTTGGACACATTTTTGTCATATTTGTTGGTGATTTGATACCCACACTTTGGCAAGATGATTGTTGTCACCGTGTGGCTGATTATCAAACGTTAGCTTGTTAGCTTCCCGGCTAACTTACTCCAGCCGATCAGCCAAACAAGGTCAGATGATTTCGCAGGGTAGCCTAGCTGGGCTGACGTGCGTAGCTACACGGGCAAGATCTGTCGTACTGTTAGTTTGACGATAATGGGTTCTGCCTTTGTACTATTGTGTGTGTGAATTCACAACTGGCCATGGGTTTACTAGTTTTTGAAACTAGCTGATTGTCATTAGTGAGGTGGTGTAGTTCATTGGGTTGACCATCATTTCTCACTCTATGATGACAACAGAGGATCCCCCCGATGCGACAATGGCTGATGAGGAGAGGACAAGGCACCATCGCAGCCGAGGCAGGGGCGACCACCGCCCAAGCCACAGCGGCAACTACCGTGCCCAATGCCGCTACAAACAGGATCCTCGGCCGGTGGTTGCTCGGTTGCAGCGGACTGGTAGTCGGGGCGGTGGTGTTGGGCGGGGTCACAAGGTAAACACGCGTCATTTTTGGGCTCTTAGGTCTCAGGCATCCGCCGTGAAACACCCTTTCGTGAACACCTTGCATTTCTCACACTGAGAAGTGATTGCTTGTCCAGCTACATACAAGTATTACTATACCTGTCAAAGCACCAATATGCTCACCTATCCCTAAATGTTTGATCAAACTTGAGAGCCCTGTAACCTTTTACCCCCTATCAATTCGTTTCCGTGGTTGTTAGCTACTATTGAACCAGCCACTGACTTGCTTGCATGCTTTTGGACCCAGTAATTCAGTCATGAGCTTGCACGTCTAAATGATAACTGCTTTGCTTTGTCAGATTGACTGAGTCAGGTCTGTCAATGGTTGACTGGCACCTGGTGAAAGAGATGAAACCTCCACAGACGCAGGCGGAGTGGGAGGCCGAATTTGCCAAGTACCAGCAGTTCCCTGAGTTCAAGATGTGAGTCCACTTTTGGCATGCTGATTTGTCCAGAAACCAAACAGGGCTTTGATTAGACTAACCTATTCAGAGTTTGACAAGCTAGAATGGATATCTGTCAATAAGCCCAACACAACTAACAGTTTCACGAATGATAATATGCTGCTGCTACCTGTGCCCGCACGAATGATAACAAGCGGTTATCTGTGCTCGCGCGGATCGGACCGCAGCTGCGTGGCCTAGCTTGTCTCATTGCGCCCCTGTCCCGTTGGCAGAATGAACCACAGCATGACGCTGCCCGAGTTCAAGTTCATCTTCTACATGGAGTGGGGCCACAGGATGTGGGGGCGCTTGGTGGGCCTGGCCTACGTCCTGCCCACCATCTACTTCTGGAAGAAAGGCTACTTCACCCGGTCCATGAAGGGACGGGTGGTGGGCCTCTGCGGCTTCGTCTTTTTCCAGGTGAGGAGGGGAGTGGAAGAGGAGGGGGG
>BROE01000016.1:3169801-3183128 GCA_036571765.1 Plecoglossus altivelis
CAGTTTTTCAGATGGAGTTCTTGTGCGGTGCGGGTGAACAACAATGGTTAAAATTAGTGGATATCACATTCATCGGGTCATGGTATTGTTTGACATGTACGGACAATAGGGGTCAAAAGTTTTATCGATTTCTAGTTGGTGTTGGTGGGGGGGTGGGGGGTTAGTCGGAATATTACGCTGTAGTGATTGTAGGAATGTATGCTTCGAATAGTCCCCAACAAGAGTTGCCGGACTGATGAATGCTGTTGCTGATGGAGAAACAATATTCATGCAGAAGAAGCATAGGAGAAAAATATTACACCTTCGTTTTCATTTCCATGACAGCATATCACAGTATTAAATAGTACTTGACACTGAATTATTTTCAAACCGGAGTCATAAGAACTCATTATTTAAACTGTGTGCCCCTCATCTACCCTGTCAAAGTGTGTGTGTGTTGTGTGTGCTATGTGGGGGGGGGGGGGAGGGGGGGGGGAGAGGTCAGAGTGGAAAGGTATCACTGGATAGGAATAGTTAGTTTTTCTTTTACTGGGAGGCAACATCACTTTGATACAGTGACTGTTCCATAAATGAAAGTGTTGTGTGAACCCACATGATTTAGTGCCATGGGCGTCCTTTTAGAAAGAACCACCCGGACTTGATGGGATTTGGCTTTTCAGAGTCATCGAATAAATCAACCCCCAGTCGTCCATGCATAGCAATTGTGATTTTATTGTCTCTGTACAAAATATACACATCTTGAACAATATGCAATGCAACCCGTCGAGGCTAGCTAACTAGACAGTCGGTAGGCTACAACAGGACAGCAGATTTCTGTTGCTCTAGACATAGTATACGTGGTGGGGCAGGGTGGACGTCACCTACGGCAGCAGCTAAGGGACACACAGAGCCAGAGCGCTTTATCCCAAAGGGAAAACAGAAAGCAAAAAGTTGGTGTTCAACGAATTTCAGTGGTGTAGTGTGAGACGTACGTCGAGGGGTTAGCTGGAAGTGCAGGCAAGTACAATAAAGAGATCTCTCTTTGGACCGGAATCACACTACAGATGGGACACTTCCGAGAAGACTTGGATAAGCTTGTAAAGCTCCCTTAGTAGTAAATGACATCTCAAACGGGAGTAGAATGTGTATTCTGTCAAGAATGTGTAGTAAAGAATTGCTTTTTGGGAATGCTTTCCTGCAGTTCATACTCCATGTTTTCAATATCCCATTCTCTTCTTTCGATGTAGACCAACAGTCCCTCCTCACCGTTAGAATGGATCTCTGTCCGTCGTTCCGTCTGGCCTTCAAAATAGACCCTTCGTGAAGGTCAGTTGGAATTGGAATTGTAGGAAATGGAACAGCTCAACAACACTTTGACACACACGCGCGCACACGCGCGCACACGCGCGCACACGTGCACACACATGTGCACGTGCACACACACACACACACATGCACCTCCATTTGTTTTCCCAGTCTTTCTATCCTAGTAATTCTGCCACATCCAGTTACCAGTAGCTGCATATTAACAATCCACATCTCCTAGGAGTACTTTGTCAGCGTGTCACTCTTTGGTGTTTTAGAGAGCGGAGGACGTGAGGGTTATCTCTCTCTCTCTCCCACACACACACACACACACACACACACACACACACACACACACACACACACACACACACACACATACACCAAAACACATGAAGTACTGCTCACGCGGGTCTGTGACAAACAGATTTGTAATGGCTGTGTAAAGGACGTTGTTTTGAAACCATGTGATTGCTCTTGCCTCGCTTTCCTCGAAAAAAAGAAAGACTACCCACAGACAGTTGTACTTTGCTGCTGTGACACATTGGTCCAGTAGGCATCGACCGCATCGCAACCCTCTTTTCAGTTGCCGGGGGAACCGCGTGTTTACCTCGGTATAAGACTTGTTTGATTCAGTCTCGCTTTGAAACATCCTGTGGACAATATGAGTATAGCATATTAATCGCTTCATAAATGTCCGGGGAGGAGCTGGGATTTTCAGCATGTCTGCTTGGTGGCAGCAGCATGGTTTAAAGAGTTAGCAACACAACCTGTTATCGAAGAGATACAACAGTCACAACACACACATATACGGCTGTGGAAGGCCAGAGGGCTGACTATGATTGGGTCAAGTAGTTTTTCCCTTGGAGAAACACACACAGTATATACTTGTGCGTACACACAAACACGCAAACACTCATACAGCATTGTGTTTTTCTGGGGGAGAGTGTACGACAGGATTTCACACCAGCAAGGCCTCTCTCTCCCACTCTCTCTCACACACACACACACACACACACACACACACACACACACGCGCACACACGCAAACACACAGCCATGCGATGCGCCTGCAGATGCGGGTACAGACAGACAGACAGCTTTGGAGTTTCTCTATAAATACATATCAGGTTATTGGTGGCATCATCATGCTATAGTAGAATCATTTTTTTAAATCGAAAAGCAAAATGTCCAAATCTCTGTACATCTGCCTATTCATCTCTCTCTCTCTCTCTCTCTCTCTCTCTCTCTCTCTCTCTCTCTATGTCTCTCTCTATGTCTCTCTCTCTCTCTATGTCTCTCTCTGTGTCTCTCTTTGTATATCTCTCCCTCTGAAGACAAAGTTATTTTGCAGTAACATCTCATTGCGTTTGGTTGTTCCTCTCTCCGGTATCATTCCCTCTGTTGTCCACTAGATAGCGCCCAAGTCCTCTGGCTTCCTAGTGGGCCATGTGTCCGGAGTTCATCAGCCCCCCCCCCCCCCCCCCCCCTTCTCCCAGGGCCCCATCAGCCTGTATCCATGCTGATCCAGGGTCAGTGGTGAGGCGGGTCTGGTCCCACTGTGAATCTAGCCAGAGGGCTCTGGGGAGAAAGCAGCTGACTCCAGATCTGCAGGACAGTGGTGCGTCGACGTCGAGGAGGATGACAGCAGTGTCAGGAACCGGCCTCTGCTCTTTCTAGCGCCAGGTAGGAGGAAGGGGGGCTGGATGGAGGGATGGGGACCCCTGGTGTCGTAGACAGGTAAGGACGGAGAAGAGCGAGCGAGAGAGCGACGGGGGGGGGGGGGGGGGGGGGGGGGGGATTTCCAATGACCCTACTTCCACATCTCCACAAACACTCACACAGCATGGATCAAAGCAGTCTCACATATTCACGTCATCGTGCATACATGTACATGTACACACACCCCACGCACACACCACACACACACACACACACACACACACACACACACACACCACCCCCTGTCTGCCCTCTCTTAATCTGCGATTTACTCAATGACTAGATGACATTGTCAAACAGCTGCATGGACTGCATGATGTTCTCATCCTGAAAGAGGGACACGGAAGAGAGCGAGAAGTTAGATAGATTGAGAGCAAATGGAGAGTGTGACAGAGAGAAGACATGGGCGAGAGAGAGAGAGAGAGAGAGAGAGAGAGAATTGAAAGAGAAAAAGAGGGAGGGCTGACTGGGTGACCTCACCTTTTGGCAAGACTCCATGAACTCCTCAATAGTGACCACCCCGTCATTGTTCCGGTCCATTTTCTGATGAGAGAGCAGAAGACAGACACATTCAGAAAGAGAGAGAGAGAGAGAGAGAGAGAGAGAGAGAGATATGGAAAGACACAAAGAGAGAGAGACAGACAGTTGGAGAGTTAAGGAGAGTTATGATAGTTAGGCTTTATCATGCACTGAGACCAGTAGCATGGCCTTAGTTTAAGACCAGTCTTAGTCATAGACTTTCTTAAATTGTCAGGTTAGATTAGTCAAATGAAGGCTCTATGTTTCATAAATAGTAAAACTGACGTAATTTGATGTTGAAAAATTGGCCGTCTCTTGTCCTGGCTAAGGAATTAGTTGCTATGCCAACGATCTGTCAATACGTCATTGTCTTTACGAATGTATTTAATGGGGTCTGCTTTTCCGCTGAAATTTAATTAAATTAAACAAGCGAATAGATGACAACATAACTCACTTTCTTGACGCTAGCTCCAGCCACCTGCCTATGACTTGATGAATGGAACTAGCGTTGGGGTTGAACTATGAAGCTAAAAACCGCATACACTATGACAACTTTTCAATATTATGTTCCTCCAACAGGTATAGGTTTTCGGCAGGTCTAAATGTGTCACTCTTTAGTCACTGTTTTGTCTGCTACCTTCCCTTTTATCGCTAAGTGTATTTCTTTGACCCATAATGCAAAGCGCAACAGGCTATCTGAGTCAGTTTTACGTTACTCGCTCTTGCCAATCTTTATGCAGCAGGTAAATAGAAGTGTCTATGGAAAGTTAACCTTAAAGTTACATTGAAGTCTAAGAATAGGTCTATGTTTTAAGCAGCTGGCCACTGGGACTGCCAGGTCTATGTGACAGATGAGTTGCCTGCTACGTCTCGCCACATGATTTGCTGATCGATAGGTCAGGAGCTTTAGGAGAACCCAAAGATGACATTCCTTCGGCCTGTACATTCAAAGTCCACTGAAAGACATTTAAGGGGTATATACACAATATAACACAGGGCATTCAGGGCAATAACAATATTTGGACCGGGCAAGGCAACAGTCATATAGTAGTAAAATACCAAATGCTCCTTCAATTGTAATCATGTTTCAGCAGACAGGACTGGGATATCTTAGTGCCAGGTGGATAGCATTATGTCAAATGACACACAAGTATGCGTGTTGTGAGAGAGACAGAGAACATTTGAGTGTGTGGTGTGTCTGTGTGTGAGAGATAGCGTGTGTGTGTGTGCGTGGTGTGTTTGTTGTGGCTGGGTAAGGGAGACTCAGTCTCCCTGTTTGTGGCACATTGCAGCACAACCTCAGCCCCTCCAGGTCAGCACCATGGACAGCACCGCCTGGTCTGCAGCAGATAGACACCAAGTGAAAACGTCTGGAGATGGAAAATGAAGCCAATATGGAAACAGTGCAAAGTGCCACACGCCCGATCCACGCGAGGGACTGACTCCAAAATCTCCAATTGACTCCCATTCAAAAATGGCCAAATCCTCTCACGAAATATAATGTCAAAAAATATATATTCCATTAGTCATTACGGTCCTTTAGGTCCATCTGAAAATAATTTGATAATCCAGAAGCTATTAAGCCTAAAAGATTGGTGTATTCGGGGACGTGGCTGGGTTAAACAAGGGGGGTCGTCTTGATGGAAGTCACTGTTGTGTGCAGTGGCTTTGTGTGGTTTACGAGCCAGGTGTATAGAGGCAAGTAGAGGAAAAAGGCCGTCAGCAGGGTGTCTTCTCAGTTAAAACCACATGCACCTGCCCTTCGCTCTTTGACAACTCCTCCCTCTCGTCCAAATATAGTCGCTTCTAGCTCCAAAAACCCAAAATGTAGACCAGGAAATCCAGAAATTGAGGCTGCAAACCAGGCTTTCACAAACCAATGTGTGACATCAGGATGACTACGTCCATTCTTCATATACAGTCTCTGGTAAAGACCAGCCCTCCAGGTCAGCACCATGGACAGCACCCTAGTGCACACCACCTCAGGAACTCGCAACTTGTTCACTAATCAGCTGCCCGCTAGCTCTGCTATAACATCCAGAGACTCTTCCAGTGGTGAAAGCTAAATCGTGGCCTCTCTCTCTACCCACCAAACCACACCCCAGTCAGCCGCCACATCCAAACCCACAACCTGAACGCTCGTCCGATAGGATCCCCTATGGTCCGGGGACCCTGCACCTGAGTTGAGTGGGGAAAGCGAGCCGCAGTGTGTGCTGTGTGTTTCAAGTGTATATGCGCGGTGTGTGCCCAGGGTGTATGTGTGTGTGTGGTGTGAAGATGTCTGTGTGTGGTGTGAGCATATTACCTGAAAGAAGCTCTCAACATGCTCTCTGGGGGCATCGTCCTGCATATTGGGGTAGGTGTACTTCCCCATCATGTCATAGATGGACCTCATGATGTCCATCATCTCCTGGCGAGGGAAGCATCACATGCGGACAGTCAGAGACGCGATGAGACCATGAACATCAATGGGGGGGGAGGATCAAAAGGACAAGGGGAAGTACGTAAGGGGGTGGAAGGGGTCACAGTCACTGTCATTAGAGAGGGGGGAGGAGGAGAGAGGGAAAGATATGAAAGTGTCAACGATGTGTGTGTGTAAGAAAGAGAGAGAGCAAGAGATAGATAGAGAGAGAGATAGAGAGACAGAGAGAGAGAGAGAGAGAGAGAGAGAGAGAGAGAGAGAGGGAGAGAGAGAGAGAAACAGCGTGTGTGTCACCTCTTTGGTGATGCAGCCATCCTTGTTAAGGTCATACAGGTTGAAAGCCCAGTTTAGCCTGTCTGTGATAGTTCCTCTCAGAATGATAGACAAGCCGAATACAAAGTCCTGTGAAAACACACACATGTTTTATACAGCTTTGATGGTTTCAGTTGTAAATTCACACTGGAACTGGTTCGCCAGACAGGCGGACAGACAAGCAGCCAGACAGGCGGCCAGGCAAAGCTCCCAGCTCATCAGGATTTGCTGTCTTACCTCAAAACTAACGGATCCATTCTTGTTGATGTCGAAGGCTTCAAACAGGAAGTGAGCATACGTACTGGAGTCTGGAAGAAAATCAAGTGTATGTAAAACATGGCTCCCACAGAACTATGGTAATGTCACTAATTATACATCCACATATAAATATTATTGTCATCTAAATATATCTTCATATGAGACCTGAGCAACACATTTAAGCAAGTTGTTTACATATTGCCAAACTAAGTCTGCAAGCAGATGCCTGTGTAGAAGCTTTTGCTTTCATTTGACTGGAGACAGATTTGCATAAAACACCAAGACCAGTGATCTGAAAATTGACCTAATTTTTACTGATAGAATTGGCTTTCTCTACAGTTTGAATATCATCCGTCCCAACCTGTCTCACTTGACTATATTTCCCAGACATCAGAGTCGGCAGGTAAGAGCCTGAAACCTCACTAGGTCAGGGGTCACTCACCTCCCTGAGGGAAGAACTGGGAGTAGATGGTCTTGAAGGTCTCTTCATTCACCACGCCGCTTGGACACTCCTAACAAACAACAACAAGTCTTTCAGCTCTCCTTTCCCCTCCACTTCTCTCCTCTCTTTCCTCTGCTCTCCCCACTTTCTTCTCTTCCCCTCCCTCCCTCCCTCCCTTCCCTCTTTCCCCTCACCAGTCTCTTTATCCCAATTACTCACAATAATTTCTCAGATGAAATTTACATTCTGTCAATCTGATGTTTTGCCTGGTCGTCTGTTTTAGATACAATCAGTCCCACCCTCTAAACTGTAATAAACAGCTCCTTAATAAATGGGGTATTACCGGATTTTTTTTTTTACATGCTGTCGTACAGCCTGTATTGAAAGGACCTCATCTTGACCCTACCGTGCATAACAACTTTAGACCTATCTCCAAACTTTGTTCAAAAACCAAAGGTTTTGGAAAAAGTTGCACTTTTACAGTTTACTTCGTACCTGAATACTTTTAATTTTCTAGACCCATTTCAATCTGGTTTTAGACCATTGCATAGCACCGAATCAGCATTGCTGAAGGTCACGAATGGCATTTTGATGTCTATTGATTCTGGGTCTTCTGCTATCCTGATTCTTTTAGATTTGAATGTCGCATTTGACACTATTGATCACGGCATTCTTTTAAAACATCTTCAGTGTGTTGTTGGCGTCCAGGGCCTAGCTCTACAGAGGTTCACCTCTTACTTAAAGAGTAGAACTTTCTCTGTAAATATTGGGTCATTCACGACACCCTCCATGCCTATCCATTAGGGTGTTCCGCAGGGATCCATTTTCGGCCCTCTTTTATTTTCTCCGTACATGCTCCCTTTAAGTTCAATATTACAGAAATATAACATAAATTATCACTGTTACGCTGACAACCTCTAACTATATCTTCCAATCAAACAAGGAAATGACTTTTCATTAGATCATCTCTTCTCATGTCTCAATTAAGTCAAGTCCTGGATGACAAATAACACACTGAAACTAAATGAAAATAAAACCGATGTGCTTCTACTGGGTCCTGCTGCTACCAACAACTCTATCAAAACACAGTTAGATTCCTTAAGTAACAGCCTGCACAATTTTGCGAAAAATTTTGCTGTCTACTTTGACTCTCTTTTCCAATTTGACAAGCACATAAATGCAGTTGTAAAAAGTAGCTTTTTTCAACTTAGATCCATAGCAAAAGTGAAACAGTTTCTTTCTAGGAAATAAACTGAAATTGAAATTGTGATCCATGCACTTATTTCCTCTCAATTGGACTATTGCAACTCTCTTTATGTAGGAATACCTCAGTCTACACTGTCTCGGTTACAGATGGTTCAAAACTCGGCAGCCAGATTGCTGACAGGAACTAGAAAGAGGGACCATATCTCCCCTGCCCTTGCCTCATTGCATTGGCTACCCATAAAATTTAGAGTCGACTTTAAGATTCATTGCACAACTTGTCCCCGGATTATATTTCTAAACTTATTCAACCCCACAGAGCTGTTAGGTCGTTAAGATCCTGCGATCAGTTACTTTTATCTGTCCCTCGCTCTAGATGCTAATCAAAAGGTGATCGTGCTTTCTCTGTAGCTGCCCCAAAGCTCTGAAATAGTCTACCATTGGGTATAAGGGCCTCACCTTCACAGGATGTTTTTAAAACCAGTTTAAAGACTTATTTGTACTCTTTTGCTTTCGAGTGGTGTGTATATATTTATTATAATTATAATTTTATTTTATTTTTTATATGTTGGTGTTCCATTTTATGTATATACAGTTTGATTGTTTTTGATACTTGACTTTTAACTGCCTTGACTTTTCTCTCTTTTCTCTTCTCTACTCCTTTTCTATTTTTTTTCAGATTTACTGTAAAACACTTTGAATCAACTACAGTTGTGTTAAATTTGTGCTATGTAAATACAATTTGACTTGACTTGACTTGACACTGATTCCCCTGGCTCTCCCCTCTCCCGCCCAGACGTACATTTTTGAAGCCTCTGTAGAGAACCTTCAGCTCCTTCTTGGTGAACCTGGTCTGCTCCTGCAGCTTGTCCAGGCCCTCGGGCCGGTGGCACACTGTGGACAGCTCAAAGTCATCCTCGACGCTGTCTGCAGGGAGGACGGGAGGGGCGGGGGAGGGGAGAGACCATAAGAGGGGAGAGGAGGAGGAGAAGGAGAGGAAATGGGGGAGGACAGGGAGGAACAGGAACAGAGGAGGGGATGGGATGGGAGGGGGAAGGAGAAGAGGGGAGAGGAGAGCAGAGGAGAGGTGAGAGGTGTGGAGAAGAGAAGAGAGAAGAGAAAGTGAGGGGAAAGGATTGGAGGGGACCAAAATCACAGAAAGGAGAGAAAAGTAGAGAAGAAATGTCAATAATACACAAAATATGAAGGGGATTATGGGCTACATTTATCTATAATTATATCTAGCCTGCTGTATTTGAATATATTGCACATCCTATTGACTATTTATCTGTCTCTATGCGTTAAGATTTGATGTATGTAATAACTGTAATTGAAGACATAACATGTCTCAAGTCATTTAAGTATACCATCAAGTAGAAGGCAAAATGAGTAATTTGCTAAAAAACCCACATCAAAGAACAGCAATAAGTCTAGCTGCCAAGGTTGGCATGGCAACAACTGTATGACTGAAAGGCGAGGAGGACATAAAGCCAAAATCAGAGATGTAATACAGGTCACACTGAGAATCCTCCACTGCCAGAAAACCTTGGTAAACTGTCAGAAAAAGACAACCTCTAGGTGCACACTACAGATGGGTTTCCAGCAGAATGAGGCTGAGGTAACCAGCACACAGAACCCCCACCCAGACACTGACCTCACCCAGACACTGACGTCACCCAGACAGTGACCTCACCCAGCCCCAGATGCACACTTCACCCAGACCCAGACACACACCTCACTGACCTCACCCAGCCCCAGACACACACCTCACTGACCTCACCCAGCCCCAGACACACACCTCACTGACCTCACCCAGACCCAGACACACACCTCACCCACACCCTGACCTCACCCAGACACACGCCTCACACAGACACACACCTCACCCAGACACACACCTTACCCAGACACCAACCTCACCCAGACATGCCTCACAAAGACACACACCTCACCCAGACACACACCTCAGCCCAGACACTGACCTCACCCAGACACACGCCTCACACAGACCCTCACCTCACCCAGCCCAGACACACACCTCACCCAGACACACGCCTCACCTAGCCCAGACACAAACCTTACCCAGACACTGACCTCACCCAGACACACATTTCACACCGACCCTCACCTCACCCAGCCCCAGACACTAACCTCACCCAGACACTAACCTCACCCAGACACTAACCTCACCCAGACCCTCACCCAGCCTCAGACACACGCCTCACACAGACCGAGACACTGACCGTACCCAAACATATACCTTAACCAGACCCAGACACACACCTAGCCAAAACACATACCTCATCCAGACATACACCTCACCCAGACACACACCACACCCATAATGCTGCTGGCTTCCCCAGGAGCAGCACATCAGCAAACCCTCTCAGCCCCCCTCCCACACACACACGCACGCACGCTCGCTCACGCACACACGTACGTACACAGGAGATGCACGAGAAAAGCCAGATTTACAGTAAGTTCTTAGAACCAGACCGAGACTACAGTTAAACTTGGTCCTTAAAACCCGAGTCAAGACCAACTTTCCAGTGTGTGTACTACACGTACCACACTTAGCCTTGAACTGGACCCTTGAGTATTGGCATCTGCGTTTGATTATGTATCTGCTCTATGTATAATTGCGTCTATGTGCAAGTGTGTCTACAGTATGTGTCTGTAGTGTCAACTTCTGCTGTGTGTGTGTGTGTGTGACAGGGCGGGAGTTAGGAGACACTTGCATTGACTGACAGAGGGAGGGGCGTCGGGGGTGCAACAGGGGAGGAGCTTGAGGAAGCGTTGCTTTATGGTTTTTTTGCTTTGGCTGCCGGGTGGATTACCTGGAAGCGGCGACCATAGAAGAGATTAGACACGACGCCACACGCACGTACAAGCACACACCCGTGTGTGCCCACACGCACGTGCACGGATGGCGTGCATGTGCATGCAGCGTACATCCCCCACCCCCCCAGCACAAACACACACGTGCACACATTCCTGCAGACAGTTACATGCAGGAAGACCATAATGCAGTTTTTAGTCAAGATTAGTTGAGATTTGCTGACCTGGCTGAAGACAGGAGACCACCACCCTTTAACACACGCTGCCACTCTAACGCGCGCACACACTCTTCTAAAACACTTCACCTCTAACACACACACGTGCACACACTGCACAGTTGATACACTATAACTACCCCCCCCATCACACACACACATTGCTAATGCACTACATTTCTAACACATACACTGCCAATACGCTACTCTTCTAGCACACACATTGCTAATACACAATACTTTTAACACACACGCGGTTAAAACTTCTAACGCATTGACCGACACCAACCAATATCGCACACACCTTCGCAGCAGATGAATGAGAAGACAGCTTCTTCATCATTGTACTACAGGAGAATGAGGACTGCATGTATCAAAGTAAAACATGGCTGTGGGTTATTGAGTTGCAGCTCATCCTTCATCTCTCTTCCCATGTCTCCTTCCTTCATCCACACATCTATCGCTCCATCTTCTCCTGTCGTCGTCAATTTGGTAATGGAAGGGAATCAGAGCCATTGCATCCATTTTGCACTCACAGACAGAACTTCAGAACAAAACATCGCTTCAGGACTACCCATCCAGCCTGTCCACCGTCATGACAACAACAAGCCCGCCAGTCGCCATGACAACAAGGACCCTGCCATTCCCCATGACAACACCGGTCACCATGACAACAATGACCCAGCCAGTTACCATAACAGTAAGGACCAAGCCGGTCACCGTGACAATAATGACCTAGCCACAAGCCAGCTAGTCATCTTAACAGCAACAACCCATTGAGACACCTTAAAAAAGGTGGCCAAGGTGGCCAACTACAAAACAACCAGGGTTGGTTATCACGACAATGACAACACGTACAATTGCCAGAGAGGCACGCTCACACACTTACTTTTACCCCTGTGTTTCCGTGGTAGCAGCCCCTTTACCCCCTTCAATAGAACCCCTGCTGTCTGAGGGATGAAGGCCATGAGCAGTTCTCTACCAAGCTCTACTGGGCTCCACTCAACTTCCCTGTACTCTCCGTACCCTGTACCGCCTCTACAGTTTCAACACTGTTACTCTAAACCTGTCTCACTGTCCTGTTCTCTCTCTCTCGCTTCTCTCTGTTTCTCTGTTCCTCTCTGTCCCTCTGTTTCTCCCTGTGTACCAGCTCCTTATACTGGCCCAGGACCAGGGTCAGGACAGGGACTAGGGCCACAGTCAACACAGCGCACTGAGCATCAGATTAGCACCATCCGACAACAGAGCCTACCCTCTCTCTGCCCCAGGCATTGGGAGTGTGTTTCAGAGAGAGAAAGAGAGAGAGATGGGCCGATAGAAAGGGAGAAAAAGCAGGAGAGAGCGAGCCATAGAGAGAAAGAGAGAGATGAACCGATAGAAAGGGTGAGAAAGCTACAGGGAAAGAGAGAGACAGAGAGAGAGAGAGAGAGAGA
Organism: Plecoglossus altivelis; assembly: GCA_036571765.1. Taxonomy (NCBI): domain Eukaryota; kingdom Metazoa; phylum Chordata; class Actinopteri; order Osmeriformes; family Plecoglossidae; genus Plecoglossus; species Plecoglossus altivelis. Next base: position 3,182,450 of record BROE01000016.1, read on the forward strand.
GAGAGAGAGAGAGAGAGAGAGAGAGAGAGAGAGAGAGAGAGAGAGAAAAGAGAGATGGAGAGAGAAGAATACAGAGAGATAGCGGGAAAGGGAGAGAGGGAACAAGCTTCTAGGAACATACACACGTTATCGTAGACTCTATTGTCGTAGACTCAACCCACCTGACAAGACACATATTGATTCAGACCAGCAGTGACACACACACACAGAGGCACCATATGTCCTGGGAGGTGGGAGCGCGGGGCCATCACAGCCTTATGGACGTCTCTGGGATGATTCATTGGTCTCATACCACCCTCTCTCTCTCTTTCTCTCTCTCTATCTCTCTCACACACACACCAACACTCAATCTCTTTATCACACACATACGCTCATCTTTGTCACCCACACAACAGCTCTTATTCTCTCACGCCCGTAAACTGAGCTCAAAGATACACACGCATACATACACAAACACATGCACACTAACCAACACAAACATCGAATTTGAGCCGTCAGGCAGAGAGAGCAGCCACATCCCAGCTGATGAGCACAAGGAATCAGGTCACGCTGTTTAGTCACGTATGATTGTGCTCATCACACACACACAAACAAACACACACACAGACACCTCTCTGTCCCTAAACAAGACTCAGCTTCACACTCCAACCAAACACCCTCACCCGACCCCCCCCCTTAC
>BROE01000016.1:3191012-3198512 GCA_036571765.1 Plecoglossus altivelis
GTCAGCCAGCAAATGGGTTGGCCCGACCACTAAGCACTTATCCTCCGTCCTCGGTCCTGCTTCCTCCCCTCATCCCTCCAGCTCTTCTCCCCTCCAGCTGCTGATGCAGATGGATGCTCACTTAAGATGAACCCTGGCTGATTGTAGAGGAGAGCTGACGATGGAGCTTTGCTCTAATGGTCACATCCCCCTGAGGCAGGAGAGGCAACACACAAGCACACTCACACACACACACACACACACACACACGTTTGCACGCACAACAGGTGGCAGGAGCCAGGAGAGTTGGAGTCATGATGTCTCCCCTCAGTCGACCTATTGTACGGCCCCATTCCCACCCTCAAACCCCACCCTCGAAAGATTTACTTTGGAGGTAAATCAAACTACTGGGGTTTATTATGACTATGAACATTAAATGAACAACACAAACATTGCACACAACAAGATCAGTCTCCTTCATTTGATTTCAAGCCCACATTTACTTAATTAGTGTTTACAATAATACAAGTAAAGATGTCCCCTGAGTAGAGCACTTCTTCTTGGATGGGTGTGGGGGGAGGAGGGGGTGTGGGGGAGGTGAGTGTGTGGGGGGAGGAGGGGAGTGGGTGGGAGAGACGGAGGGGGCATCGGGGGAGAGGGTGTGTGGTGGGGGAGGCGGAGGGTGAGGGGGTTGTGGGTGGGGGAGGAGGATGTATGGTGGGGAGAGGCCGGGAGGTGGTGGAAGAGGAGGGGGAGAACAATGAGAGGGGAGGAGGGGGTGTGGTTGGGGCAGAGGGGGGTGTGGTGGGGCGAGGTGGGGGGCATGGTGGAGGGGGGTGTGTGGTGGGGGGAGGGGTGGTGGTGGGGGAGTGGGAGGTATGGGGGAGGAGGGGTTGGGTGGTGTGGGGAGGAGGATGGGTGGTGGCGGAGGAGGATGTATGATGGAGGAGGCGGGGGCATGGGGGAGGAGGGGTTTGTGGTGGGAGCAGTGCGTGTGTGGTGGGGGAGGGGGGGGAATGGGGGGGGAGGGGTATGGTGGGCGAGGCGGGGGCATGGGGGAGGAGGGGGTGCGGTGGGGTGGTGGGGTGTAGATCTTGGGCAGGGTGGGGTGTAGATCTCAGGCCATGGTGGGTTGCAGATCTTGGCATGGGTGGTGGGGTGTAGATCTTAGGCATGGTGGGGTGTAGATCTTAGGCATGGTGGGGTGTAGATCTTGGGCATGGTGGGGTGTAGATCTTGGGCAGGGTGGGGTGTAGATCTTAGGCATGGTGGGGTGTAGATCTTGGGCAGGGTGGGGTGTAGATCTTGCTTATGGCCCCAATGGGGCGTGGGGGTGCGGTGGGGTGGTGGGGTGTAGATCTTAGGCATGGTGGGGTGTAGATCTTGGGCGTGGTGGGGTGTAGATCTTAGGCATGGTGGGGTGTAGATCTTAGGCAGGGTGGGGTGTAGATCTAGGCATGGTGGGGTGTAGATCTTGGGCATGGTGGGGTGTAGATCTTAGGCAGGGTGGGGTGTAGATCTTAGGCATGGTGGGGTGTAGATCTTGCTTATGGCCCAGAATAAACAGAAATGCCACTACATGCTGTGTGAACACCAAGGTCAAAGAGGAATAAAGGTTGAGGGAGTTGTCAGGCACTGTCTCTCTTTCTCCCATCCTCTCTCTCTCTCCTCTACCTCTGTCTCCTCTTTCTCTATCTCTCCCCCATCCTCTCTTTCTCTCTCCTCTCCCTCTCTCTCTCTGTCTGCAGGTGGATAGGGTGACAGAGCTGCATCAGTATGAGAGCTGGCTCTCTATTAGCCTGAGACCTTATTAGTCTAAGTAGAGAGAGCTGAAACACACACACACACACACACACACACACACACACACACACACACACACACACACACACACACACACATACACACACACACACACACACACACCAGACAACATATTGTGGATAGCTTTTGGCATCAAGGGCCCACCAAGTCCTATTATGATGGTGTATGTGTGGGTGTGGATGTGGATGCGTGTGTGTGTGTGGCATTATAAAATGGGTTTTCCAAGGAGAAATTTCCTTTTTACTTCCAAGATGACGAATCGCTTGGCACACCTTGGGTTTTGGGGTGTGTCCAGGAGATGCATCAGAGATGAAGATGGTGAGTGCGTGTGTGTGTGTTTGTGTGACAGGATGTCTGGATAAAACTGTTATTTTTGAAAGAGTCCGTCAGCATTTACAGCTTGCCCCAATATGAGGGTGGGGTTAGGTGGAGGTAGGGTGTAGCAAGGCCATTCCATATCTGTCTATCTGTATGTCTGTCTGTCTGCATACCTGCCTGCCTGCTTGCCTGCTTGTCTGCCCTGCCAGCCTGTCTGCCAGCCTGTCTGTCTGTCTGTCTGTCTGTCTGTCTGTCTGTCTGTCTGCCTGCCTCTCTGCTTGTCTGCCTGTCCGCCTGCCTGTCTGTCCGCCTGTCTGTCCGCCTGCCTGTCCGACTGTCTGTCCGTCTGCTTCTCTGTCTGCCTGCTTGTCTGGAGGGAAGGGTCCAAAGGTTCCAACAGACAGACAAAGAAAGAGACATAGAGAAGGAGAGAGAGAGCAAGATGGTAATGAGAGAATGATAGTGATACACAGGACTATGGAGAGAAAAAGAGATAGAACTTGAAGACAGACAGATGGTCAGACAGACAGAAGATGGAAGTAAAGAGTAACAGAAATGTATATTTCTATCTCTCTAACTACATACAGTATATAGTGAGAACGAGAGATTGAGAGATAGAGAGGGAGGGAGGGTGGAAGAGAGACAAAGATACCTTTTAATGTAAGACAAAACTATGCCTGGCCATGAAAACTCCCACCTAGCCACTAGTCACACGGCGGCAGACATTATGAATCCTTCTCATATTGGTGCAAAACCTCCTACTATTCAAATCAGTCAAAAATAAGTTACAAAACTCTTGGTTCCAACTGAAACAGTAAAGCTCCCCACTCTTTCACTGTGCACAGGGGACCCCTCTGCCTCCTACAGTGATTCACTCGCTGAACATTCCCACATGAATGCACATTGACATACTTTACGTACCCTTTGTTATGACAAGCCACCGGAAAAGAGGAAGAGAGAGAGAGAGCGAGAAAGACAAACAGACAGACAGAGTGACAGAGTGAGAGAGATAGAGAGACAAAGAGAGATCAGAGACACATGGAGAGAGAGAGAGAGAGAGAGAGAGAGACAAAGAGAGTGAGAGAGACAGAGAGAGAGGCAGATAGGGAGACATTGAAAGAGACAGAGAGAGACAAAGACAGACAGAGAAATAAAGAGAGACAGAGAGACAGACAGAAAGAGACAGAGAGAGAAATAGAGAGAGACAAAGAGAGAAATAGAGGGAGAGAGAGAAAGAGGGAGAAAGAAAGATTGAGGGAGAAAAAGAGATAAGGGAGAGAGAGAAAGACATAGAGAGACAGAGAGAGAGACATAGACGCAGAGAGAGACAGAGAGAGACATACTGTAGACAGTGAGAGAGACAGAGAGGGAGACAGAGAGGGAGACAGAGAGAGAGAGAGAGAGAGAGAGAGAGAGAGAGAGAGAGAGAGAGGCAGATGAAGCCATATAAGACTCATCTCTCTCTGTGTGGTGATTGAGTGCTGATCAGATTCTTGGCAGGAGTAGGTGGACCAGACCAAGGTAGACAAACAATGTGCAAAAACATCTTTTCTTTCCTCTTGACTTCATCCACCTTTGGAACACACTTGGGGGTCAGACAGATAATTCGTAAAATGTCACCTCGTGTGTGTAAGAAGAGTTTGGAGTAAGGGGATAGGATTCACTTTCCAGTCAACAAAACTGTGTTGCCACTATTAGACTAGGAGCAGAGGAAACAAAAAAAGAACGAAAACTGATATGGTCCCTGATGGGCCTCAACACACACACACACACACACACACACACACACACACACACACACACACACACACACACCACACGCACACTCACACACACACCACACACTCACACACACTCACACACAGACACACACTCAGAGCACTCAGACTCTCTCTCCCCATGGTGGTATTGATTGGAAGGAAGAACCGCAGAGGGGAGACTAGGACCTCAGCCAGCTAATGTTACAGCCTGAATGTGTGTGAGTGACTGGATGTTTTTCTGTGTGTGTCTACCTGCCAATAGTTAGATCAGTAACATTAAGCCCCCTTGGACCAAGTTGGGAGTCCCTGTATGGGAAAAGGGGGTAACTAGACCTCTCACACACACACACAAACAGGCACACACACACACACACACACACACAGACACAGGATTCTTCTTAAATCCCAATAATAATTGTACCCAGTCCCTTATATACAAACATACACGTGCCACCAAAAACAAACTCTTAGAAAACACACACACACACACCACCCTTAAAACACACACACACACACCACCCTTAAAACACATACACACCACATGTAAAATACACATGCACCACCCTTAAAACACTAACACACGTGTAAAACGCTCATGCATAACCCTCAAAACACACGCCACACGCAAACCCCCGCAAGCACCTCCCTCAAAACACACCCACGCCACACGTAAAACCCCACACGCAGCCAACCACAGAACACAGACGTACCTTCCCCTCCGACAGGTTCAAACATCCCAAACTGCTCCAGGACCTTGATGAACAGGCCCATGACCACTAGCACAGCGATCATCTCCAGCCCGTCCAGACTCAGCATCTTGAGTCGCGCTTCTCTCTCATCTCCCAGCGCTATCTCTCTCTCCCCGTCCCGCGGCCCCCAGCGCCCAGACCCCTGAGTCTAACTCCAGCACCTCAACTCTCCCCAGCTACAAGATTCGAACTCTCCCCAGCTACAAGATTCAAACTCTCCCCCAGCTACAACATTCAAACTCGCCCCAGCTACAAGATTCAAACTCTCCCCAGCTACAAGATTCAAACTCGCCCCAGCTACAAGATTCAAACTCTCCCCAGCTACAAGATTCGAACTCTCTCCAGCGACAAGATCCCAACTACCTCCTGCACATTTACCCAGAGTCGACTAGAGTGTCCTTCTTCTCCTCTGGTCGCCACCCTCCCCCTCCCCCCCCCCTCCCCCCCGATATCTCCGTCTCTCCACTCTCTCCCCGCCCTCTCCCCGATCTCCCCTCCCAGCAGGCCTGGCCTCCGACAGCCACACCCCCCTCGCTCCCCCCTCCACCTAGACGCTCCTGGAGCTTCCCCAGCGTTGGGAGCTCCCCAGGGACTCCCCAGGTGGAAGCCTGTCCCAGGGAAGGGACACACACAGTCTTCCCAGTGGTCGTACCCCTGCTCTGTCCCCAGCAGGAGTGGAAGAGTCCAGGGATGCGGAGCTCTGGCCGCCTGCCTGTTGGTCTGCTGGCTGTGGTTGGCAGCCAGGGAGTGTTGTGGCGGGGCGAGGGGGGAGGGGGGGCTGGAGAGGGAGGGCCAGGGAGAGAGGGGAGGAAAGAGGGCGGTGATGGAGGGTGGAGGGAAGAGAGCAAGAGAATGTGCAAGAGAGGGGAGGAATCCTTCTCTTTCCAGTCAGATTCCCTTCATTGATTCGCTTAATGTGGTCTCCTTGGTAACTGGCTGTGAATGTTTGGGGGAGCCCAACTTGACATTATGAAATACATTTTTCTTTCCCTTTAAAATATGGCAACATATACGAAGACCCTGTCGGTCTGCTACTATTCTTGCTTGTCCACCCGTCTGTCTGTTTAACTCCCTGCCTGCCAATCTCTGTCTGGGTCATTCCAGGTGATGCACACCCTCCACAAACGACTCCTGATCATGTGATCTCCTGTATGACTGTCTATCCGCGATTCACATGCAGGTGATGAAACGCGCACGCGCACGCCAACAGACACACACTCATGCACCCACGCGGCGCACACATCTGCCAGCTCCCAAGCCTACCCAGGCATGTTGCTGTCATGCTGTGCTGAAAGGCAGAAAGGTTGACAGCTGAACCTGAAGAGACTTTATTAGTCTGGTCTGGTTATACAGTAAACAAACACGATGGTCCTATATCCTGGGATGTGCTGAATGTAATGTCTACTGTCATAATGTATCCTGTCTGTATTGAACAGAGGTGTGCGGTTGGTATAATGCAGCTCCACACACACACACACACACACACACACACACACACACACACACACACACACACACACACACACAAACGTAGGCTGACATATTATATCATATGTCTTGGAGTCTTTACATTGGCTCCCTGTCAGATTTCAGGTGGATTTTAAAGTTCTCATGCTTACTTACAAAGCTTTGAATGGTTTGGCTCCTCCCTATCTCTCTGAGCTTTTAGCCCCATACACATCTGTGTGTGCCCTCCGTTCTTCAGAAACTGGTCTTTTAATCATCCCACATACCCGTTTAAAAGCTATGGGTGACAGGGCATTTTCTTCAGTTGCTCCAAGACTTTGGAATTCCTTGCATGCTTGGATAAAGCAAGCAGAATCCCTTAGTGTTTTTAAATCCTTCCTTAAAGCTCATTTCTTTAGGGTAGCTGTTACTCGATTATACTGATATACAATTTTTTATTTAATTGTTTTGATATTGTTTTTATTAGGTGTGTGTTTTTATTATTTGTATAATTACATGCTTTTTTTCTCCTGTGAAGTGCTTTGAGATGCCACTTTTAAAGGTGCTATACAAAATAAAGTTTATTATTTTTATTATTATTATTATATTACATACCATTCACACTATCATATACACACACCACCACCACACACAAATGACATACTACATGCACACTCCACACTTGCACAATTCCTCTCACACACCGTACACACACACCATCACATGCGCTCCTACGCACGCAAGCACGCTACCACACACACATCAAAAACTACCGCATACACATTCACATGCTGTTGAGGAGAGAGACGAGAAAGAGAGAAAGCGTTTATCCCAATGATGATATTGAGAATGGCTCTATGTGCAGGCAGGTGGGAGGGATACGATGAAAGGAGAGAAGAAGAGGAGAGGAGGAGGGGAGGAGACAAGAAAAAAGGAGAGGTGTACGGTGAGAGGTTGAGATGAGGATAGGAAGAGAGGAGGGGAGAGGAGGAACGGAGGGGTGAAGAAGAGAGGAGGGGGGTGTGAAAAGGGTGGGAGGAGAGGACTAGAGGAACCTTCCTCCTTTCATTAGCCTGCAGAATGTTTTTTAACTGGGAGGATCCTTCATCTCCTTCTGCCTGTCAGGTGGAAGTCTGGCCTCAAACATATGCTCTCTAGATGTTCCAGCCTTCCCTCTCCTGCCATCGCATCTCCTCTGTCCCAACTCCTCCTCCACTCTTCCTCCTCTCCTCCTTTGTTCTTTCCCTCTCCCTCTCCCCTGGCCTCTCTCCTTTCTCCTCCTCTCTCATGTCCCCTCATTCCCTTGGTCCTCCCTCCGCTTCCTCTTTTGGCCTCCGGTCTCTCTTATGTCCCCTCATCTCATCTCCCCTCTTCCTGCCTCGTCATCCGCTCTCTTTCATTCCCATCTCTCCCCTCCTCTTCTT
>BROE01000016.1:3201012-3226106 GCA_036571765.1 Plecoglossus altivelis
GGACACCACAACACAAAAGATCCTGTCTAAAAAACAGTTCCCACACACACTTGAAAACACACTACACACATTTGTGAACGCCCCCCCAGACACAATCACACACACAAACCTGAAGACACACACACACACAATGGTCTGTATTTTACCATATCCAGAAAACATTGCCTCATGCACTAGATTTATAAAAACCACAAACATTACCATACCGCGGGAGCAGTGCATTCTCTAGTAGTCAGACACGTATATACACATGCACCCACACACACACAGACAACACAAACAGAACACAAGCACACACACACAGGCATTATTATTCTATAGGAACATTCCACAAAACTCTGGGAACACCTCAAGTGTAAAATCACCCACATACAGTCTGCACTCACCTTCCCCATCACTCCCCTCCCCGTCTCTCTATCAGACATCAACAGAATGACTGGTTTCTCGGTGCAAATTACGTTGTTTTCACTTTCTGTTGAGGAAAGACATTCTCTCTGCATGACTGAGATCTGCCTTTGAGATAAATGTAAACTACTGTCAGGCAGAGGTGGCAGATGCGGGTATTGGTAGTTAGTAATGTAGAAAGTAATGTAGGGAGAAATGTAGGTAGATGGTAATGTATATAGTAATGTAGGTAGGTGGTAATGTAGGTAGTAATATAGGCAAGTAGTAATGTAAGTAGTTATGTATGTAGGTAGTCATGTAGATAGTAATGTACGTATTAAGGCAGGAAGGTAGTAATGTACATAGTAATGTAGGTAGGTAGTAATGTACAGTGTAATATACAGTAGGTATGTAGTAATGCAGATAGCAATGTAGAAAGGTAGTAATGTAGGTAGCATTGTAGGTAAGTAGTCATATGGGTAGTAATGCAGGTAGGCACTAATCTAGGTGATAATGAAGGTAGGTAGTAATGTACATTATGTAGGTAGTAATGTAGCAAGGCACTAATGTAGATAATGTAGGTAGTAATGTTCATAGGTAGGTAGGTAGGTAGGTAGGTAGGTAGGTAGGTAGGTAGGTAGGTAGGTAGGTAGGTAGGTAGGTAGGTAGGTAGGTAGGTCAGGACGATGGTACTATAGGCAGGCCTATTTCAAGTGTAAAACACAACATCAAAACATCACAGCAGATGAATAAAAGTCCCTTTCCTGGTTCCTTTTTACAGTTCTATGAACTGTCTATTCTAAAAATAGACTGTAAGCCAATCTGCTCCTTCTCACTCTCTCTCTCTCTCTGTCTCTCTCTCCCTCTCTCTCCCTCACTCTCTCTTGCTGTCTGTTTCTCTCTCTATATATACACTGGTTCAGAAAACTCACACCTCCTCCTCCACCCTCTCCATCCTTCCCTACCTCTCCACCTCCCTTCCTCCCCTCCTCCACTCTCTCCATCCTTCCCTACCTCTCCACCTCCCTTCCTCCCCTCCTCCACTCTCTCCATCCTTCCCTACCTCTCCAGCTCCCTTCCTCCCCTCCTCCACCCTCTCCATCCTTCCCTACCTCTCCACCTCCCTTCCTCCCCTCCTCCACCCTCTCCATCCTTCCCTACCTCTCCACCTCCCTTCCTCTCCTCCTCCACCCTCTCCATCCTTCCCTACCTCTCCACCTCCCTTCCTCTCCTCCTCCACTCTCTCCATTCTTCCCTACCTCTCCACCTCCCTTCCTCTCCTCCTCCACCCTCCATGTTTCCTTCTGTGTTCTGATGTGTAAGGCCCCTCGGTTCAGCGCTGATTACAGATGGCCACTCATAAGTCTTATCATTACAGCCCCTCTTGACTATACAACTGTCTTTACCAAGTGTGTAAGTGTGTGTGTGTGCGTCTGTGTTGGCGATGTGTGTGTGTATGTGGACAGATGGTCCATCTCAACTGCTACAGGTGCCATGTGTCTGTTCATGTGCCTTTGTGTACTGCTTGACTCAAGTCTTTACACAGGCTCGCGCCTCACCTACCAGCTCACTACACACCTCCATACACACATACAAACACACCTGACACACATCTCACAGCTCACTACACATACATCCAACGCACCTTCTCCTGGATCGCTACACACACACCATAAAACTGGCTCATATTTCACAACACATACACCACAACACCTAACCCTAACACACACACACCTCTCTACATACATATATCCTAATTCAGCAACTGCGCACACTTTAAACACACACCTCATTTCAGGTGACCGTATGTGTATGACTGTGCGTCCGTGTGTATGTGCGTGTGTATGTGCATGTGTATGCCCATGTCGGAGAGTCTATTTATAGTCTTCAGTCGAATCAGGTTTGGAGGGCTGGGAGAAAGACTGATGAGATCACGCACTCTTCTATGCCTGGGGAAAACTGGACAGACAGCACATATCGAGCACAGAGATAAACAATCTGGACCCCTGCAGATAGACAGCATGCATCTAGCACAGGAATAAACCATATGGACACCTATAGACAGACAGAAAGCATCAAGCCCAGATGTAAACAATACAGAGACCTACAGACAGCATGCATCGAGCACAGAGACGTGATCAACAGTCATGTATTTCTGTTGCATACCAGTGGGGACGATGATGATAATGACAATGATAATGATTATGATAAATGTGTCACGTTCAACAACAAACAAAACAACAAAGAAACAATGCAACAACGGCAATCTCTCAGGCATTCGAATCAACAACCTAACCCATTGAAGCCTCACCCTAACTCTTATAAACTACACCTATTCCTTCGAAACTACCCCCTGACTCTTCGAAACTTCAACCTCACCCTTTCAAACTACACCCTAGCCCTTCGAAACTACAACCTAACCCTTAGAATCTTCAACCTGACCCGTAGGAACTTCAACCTGACGAATTAGACACTACAACCTAACCCTTAGGAACCACACCCTAAACCTTGGTAACTAAAAGGCAGCACTTCACATTCAGGTTACGTTAACTACCTGTTGACAACACGGCAATGTTTCTGGTAGGACTACAGTTTGGAGACACTTTGATGAAACGTGGATGAGTCACAATTTCCCCAGGGTGAACTGACTGTCAATAAAGACATTGTAATACTGGTACTGCCTTCAACTGCCCCTACTTCCACTTCACAGCTGACACTTACCCTTCACACCCCTCCCCCTGCTGGGCCCTCTTAAAACTTTAGCACGTTTAGCTATACTACAGTTTACACTTGCTATATTTCAATTATTTCATAGCAATTTCTAATTTTCTAAGATTGTTTAAAATGTAAGTTTGACTATTTACTAGGTTATGTAGTTACGTTGTAGTTTATTCTCTCCACGCACATTGTTGCAGACATCAGTTGAACACACAGAATTCTGAGTTGTCCCGATCTATACATCCTATACAGCAAACTGCTCGAACAGAAGACATCAGTGAACAAGTTTGAGCAAATGTATAAATGACTGGAACTGTATCTGGTCCCAAGGACTAGCGCTGCACCACCACAGAGAAAGACATCTCAATAGACAAATACGAGAGAAATTGAAAGTTTGAGTTGGTATTATGTGTGTGTGTGTGTGCGTGTGTGTGTGTGAGCGCGTGTACACTATATTGGTAGTCAGGACACAGGTGCATTGGGCATACTGACTGGCAGATCAATAGAGTTTCATCAGACAGTGTGACCTCTCTGGAGAAGGAGGGAGAAAGGGGGGGGGAGAAAACCGGGAGAGACAAAGAGAGAGAGAGTGGACTGGAAAGACAAAGAGAGAGAAACAGAGATGGAGAAAAGGAGGGAGGAGAGGGGGGTGACAGAGGGCGGGAGAGAGGGGGGGTGAGCAACAGGAAAAGAGAGAGACGGAACGGCTCATTTAATGATGACTGAGTGTGCGTGTGTGTGTGTGTGTGTGCGCGCGTTAGTAGAAGTACAGAGAGCTCTCTCTTGCTTGGTACACCTTCCCATTTCATTATTGAGATACAACTTCCCCCTCCCCCTCACGCACACAAACAACCACTACCTCCTCCCGCACATATGAGCACACACTAACACACACACTCACACACAAACAAGCACCATCGCCCCCCTACACATATATTCAGACATTCAGAAACGAGAGAAAGCGAGACATTCAGAGGTTAGTGCCAAAGTTTATTGATTCCTTGCTTGCCTGATTGCTTCCTCCATAACACCTCAACACAGATTATTTCTCCTCTATCCCTCATTTACTTTCATTTACTACGACGTTGGTTCTGCCTTTTTGTCTCTTCTCTACCCACCTCTTCTTCTCTTCTCCTCTCCTCCATGCCTCTCCTCCCCCCCCTCCACCTGCTTTCTTCACCTCTCCTCCCCTCCCCCTCCTCCCCTCTTCCTTCCTCTTCACCACTCCTCCTCCCATCCTCTCCCTTCCTCTTCATCAGTCCTCCTCCCTCCCTCCTCTCCTCTCCCTTCCTCTTCACCACTCCTCCTCCCTTCCTCCTCTCCCTTCCTCTTCACAACTCCTTCTCCCCTCCTCTCGTCTAGCTTCCTCTTCACACCCCCTCTCATCTGGTCATCCTGCATCTGTCACCTTAGCTCTCTCTCATTCCTCCTGCTGATCCTTAGCACTACATTCTCATTCTGCTCTGTCACTCTCCGTGTCCTCATGGTGTTTTCATGTCTTTACTTTCACTTCCTCCCACACCCCCCTCTCTACTGCCCCCCTATCTCTCCCTCCCCCCTCTCTTCATACTTCCTCTCCATTGCCCTCCCTCCTCTCCCTTTGTCCTTACCACCCCTCCATCCATACTTTCTCCTCTTCCTCCCCTCTCTCTCTCTCTTCATACCTTCTCCACCTTCCCCTCTCCCTTCACCCTTTCTCTCCTCCTCTTCCTCGACCTCCCTCCCACTCGGCAGCTCAGAGTAGAGTGGAGGTCACCAGCCTGGTGTCCCAAGGTCATTCCTAGGTCTGCTTGTGCTGCTCTCGCCTGGTTGGCTGAGTCGAGTTGACAAGCCCCTCCCACGGGAGCCAGCCTGGCCTTTTAGAGGCTGCAGCCACACCTCCCCCGAGAACCTATGCTCACCACACTCTGCTTGTGTGTATGTATGTGTATGTCTGTGTGAGTGTGTGTGTATGTGTGTGTGTGTGTGTGTGTGTGTGTGTGTGCGTGAAAGAGAGTTGGAGATAGTTTCTGATAGCTTCTTTGTCTGAAGGTCATCTGTGCCCAGCTCTGGGTATGCTCCAACCGACACAGACACACATATAGATACACACACACACACACACACTCATTTAACTTCAGCAGCCAATCCCAAGTTGGTAATGAGTTGGAGGTGTGTGTGTAGTTGGAGAGATTCCTCCGGCATATATAACAGCTATAGTTAGTCTGGATTTATTCAGCACTTTGCTAGCTATAGTCAGTGTAGATTTATCCACATGAGGAACCCGTCCGGACAGCAGAACGTCTCCTCTCCACAAGTAAAGCGCTTCGTGACTCCAGGCTGCCAAGACATGCTATGATGATTAGAATATCCATAATTTATCAAAAATACTACAAAAAATATCTCTAGTCATTATAATGTAAAAGAAACGGGAATTGTTATGAATAGAAATGTTCAGGTCCACGAGGTGTGTACGTGTAGAGGAGGATTTTCATCCATTTAAAAGAGAGATCAATAATGTCAGCTATAGCTGTGTTCACCTTGTTCTGACTGACTTTGTGACAGGACCTGTCAAGTATCCACAGGAGGACTATCAATCACACACACACATGCATGTACACATGCACGCATGCACACACACAACTACCTACCTACATAGTATCCCCCTCCCTTCATCCATCATCCTTCCATCTGTCTATGCTTCCCTCAACCCTTCCATCCATGCATCCAACCATTCATCTATCTCTCTCTCCGTCCACCCATCAGTCCGGTCATCCATTCAGACCTCTCTGGGCCAGGTTTTTTTCATCAACCCTCCATCCATCCATCCATCCTTGCATCCATCCTTCCCTCTTTCTCTCCTTCCTTCCTTCCTTCCTTCCTTTCATGCATCCATCCATCCATCCACCCATCCACTCATCCCAGGCCCACAAGCTGCAGTAGGTCCAGCTGCTCAGTGGCCTTGACTTCTCCTTCAGTACTTCATCCCCACCTGTGCTGTCCCTTCAAGCACACAGGGGAACAGGGTGCAGCAAACAGGAGAGGCACAAGGACAACATTTAAAGAGCTGAGATGCAGGAGGGAAGAGGTGACACTGACAGGAGAGGGGGTAGAGAGGAGGAGAAGAGGAGATGTAGATAAGTGGAGGAGGAGAGGTTAGATGAGTACAAGAGAGGAGGAGAAGTAGATGACTGGAGGAGGAGAGGTTGATGAGATGAGGAGAGGAGGAGAGGTAGATGAGAGGAGAGGAGGTAGAGAGGTAGATGAGAGGAGGACAGGAGGAGAGGTTGATGAGAGGAGAGGAGGAGAGGTTGATGAGAGGAGAGGAGGAGAGGTTGATGAGATGAGGAGAGGAGAAGAGGTAGATGAGAGGAGAGGAGGTAGAGAGGTAGATGAGAGGAGGACAGGAGAAGAGGTAGATGAGAGGAGAGGAGGTAGAGAGGTAGATGAGAGGAGGACAGGAGGAGAGGTTGATGAGAGGAGAGGAGGTAGAGAGGTAGATGAGAGGGGGAGAGGAGGAGAGGTTGATGAGAGGAGAGGAGGAGAGGTAGATGAGAGGAGAGGAGGAGAGGTAGATGAGAGGAGAGGAGGTAGAGAGGTAGCTGAGGAGGAGAGGAGGAGAGGTTGATGAGATGAGGATAGGAGGAGAAGTAGATGAGAGGAGAGGAGGTAGAGAGGTAGATGAGAGGAGGAGAGGAGGGGGGGTAGTTGAGATGAGGAGGAGAGGCGGGCAAAAAGGGAAGAGGAGGAGAGTTGGATGAGGTTATTGCTGCCATGGTAACAAGGTTCGAGAACAAGGCGGTATACAGTAACGGGGAGAGATGATGGTGGTGATGATGATGATAAGGAGAGGAGAGAAGAGGATGTACTCACACACACACACACACTCACTCAATGGGTTGAACATCTGGTGGCACTTGTGAAACCACTTTCTCATAAATTCATGAATGTCAGTCACACAAGACATTCACTCCTACTGGGTTTACAGTGTGTGCGTGCGCATGTGTGTGAATGCACGTGTGTGATGCGCACGCACACAAGTCTATATTTGAGTGCCTTAATGTTTGCTTATGTGTGCGTGCATGTGTGTATCTGTGTGCGTGTGGACATGAGAGACTTAGAGAGACAGATGTTCATTAGCACTGACTTATAACAATAAGTAAACACTCAGATGTGCGCACATACACACACACACACACACACAAATAATGAACTGCATTGCATACAGTATCAACAGTGGCAAGTGTCATTGTTTCCTCCCAAGAAGACCAGTTCTGTTCTCTGGCTTTTCAGCTGTTACTGGAGGTGACTGTCAAAACATCCACTTTTTATCTTATTTGTATTTCATAATATATTGTTATTATATTTTCGTCTACCTGCATTATGTTTCATATATGTTATATGTTTGCACTTCCCTGCCACAGTAAATTATGTGCTTGTATATCTTGCATGGCGAATAAAACCGATTCTGATTCTGATTCTGATTCTGATATCTCATCTCTTTAAAACTCATATCTGGGGGAGTTTGCTTCTGTCTGCCTGTTCCATTGGGAATGGTTACATTGGGTCAGGCGAGATCAATCAAGCAGAGATAAACCAACGACCCGATTACACATTTGCATTTGGAAATGCTGTTATTACACAGGGTGGGCTCGCTTGATATGCACCGTGGGACATCTTGGCATCTCCTTCAGGATTGCTGAATCAAATTGAATTGGATTCCATAACATGAATTACCCGGTGAAAACGGAGCCACTGAGAGACAAATAAGACCAACTAGCAGTTAGTTAATTGGCCCAGGTGTGCTTGTTTCTTGCTAGAGGGAGAAGAGGTTGCGAAAGACCAAGGACTGGTCTTCTTTTGGTCCAGGTCTCTCTGGACTCCTGTTTACTGCACTGTTACGCTGCTCAGTATCATTGATCCTCTCTGTCTTTATCTCTCCCTCGTTCAGCCAGATCAACCTCCTGTCATGTCTGCCCATCACCCTCCTTTCTCTCCCTCTCCGTCCTCATCACTCTCTTTCTGCCCCCTGCTCTGTAGGTCCCATCTTCTTCCTCCTCTTCCTCCTCCTCCCCTCCGACCACCTTGACTTCCCTCCATATTCATTTCCTGCCCTGTCTTCTCCTCCTCTCCATTATTCTGCCTCTCTACGCAGCCAACATCCTCTCTCCTCTCCTTCTCCCCTTCCTCCCCCTCTTCTCCTCTTCTCCTCCCCAATTGGCCAGACGCTCGCTAATAGGGGTTTATTTTTAGCGAGTGTGTGAGAGGTGTGTGTGTGGATGATGGATGGGGGAGATGTTTCACACCTTCCTCGTAAAAGGACTGGGTGAGGAAGAGGGGGAGGAGGTGAGGAAAAGCAGGGCGGGGTAAGACAGACGGGGTAGAGAGAGGAGCGGGTGGGATGGGAGAGGGGGTGGGTGAATGAGAGGATGAGGGGACAGGGAAGGAGATGGGGGTGAGATGGAGGTGAGATTGGGTGAGATGGAGGTTGGGATGAGGTGAGGAGAGGGAGGAGGAGGAGGACCGATAGGAACCAAGGACACAAGACCTGCCATGGGTAAAGGACATTTAGAAAATCAAGGGAGGGAGTGTCAGAGACAGAGAGAGAGAGAGAGAGAGAGAGAGAGAGAGAGAGAGAGAGAGAGAGAGAGAGAGAGAGAGAGAGAGGGAGAGAGAGAGAGAGAAAAAGAGAAAGAAAGAGAATGAAAGAGACTGTTTTAGTTTGTCAAGGAATGAATACTGCTAATAAACAGACAGGCAAACAGGAAAACAGGCAGACAGACAGGCAGGCAGGCAGACAGACATACATACATACATACATACATACATACATACATACATACATACATACAGACAGACAGACAGACAGACAGACAGACAGACAGACAGACAGACAGACAGACAGACAGAATGCAGACAGGCAATGATTAGTGATGAAATCATCTGGGGGCTGGTGAAACTCTTCACAAGTCTAAGTCTGGCAGCTAAGACATGGTGTTCTTAAAATGGATCTGACACACACACGCCCACACACATGCAATTTCTATCTTTAAAACACCTACTTTCAATTTACCCGCAACACTCCAATTACCTGGGAGCCCATCTAGATGCAACATGCCGCAAGCACATACACACCAACATCATCCATCCATGTCTGTCGTACTTCTTCTATTCCACGCTCACTCCCTCCTTCCCTCCCAGCCCTTCACACAGACAGGGGAACTTGTTTTATTTATGGAGTCAACTGAGTTGACAGTTGGTCTCAGTTTAGCTAGTCACACTAATACATCATGATGAGAGACAGGAGGAGCTGAGACGAGAGAAGGGGAGGAGGAGAGCAGGGGAGGAGGGAAGGGGAGGGGAGGAGGAGGGGAGGAGGAGGAAAGGGTAGAATGAGAAGTGGGGCGGAGGAGAGGAGCGGAGGAGGGAAGGGGAGGAGGAGAGGAGTGAAGAGGAGGAGGAGAGGAGGGGAGGAGAGGAGGGGAGGAGGAAAGGGGAAAAGGAGAAGAGGGGCAAAGGAGAGTAGGGGAGGGGGGAAGGGGAGGAGGGAAGGGGAGGTGGAGAGGAGGCGAGGAGGAGAGGAAGAGAGGAGGGGAGAAGGAAAGGGGAGAAGGAGAGAGGAGGAGGGCTGAATGAGCAAAGAAGATGAGAGGGTGATAGGTGACATCATTAGGCTCATGGGGGATAAGAGAAGGAATAACCAAACACACAAATTCTATAAGCTCACATACACACACAAACAGGACACATACACACATACAAACAGGACACATACACGCACAAACACTGATACATACACATACACACACAAACACGGACACATGCACACATACACACAAACACGGACACATGCACACACACATACACAAAAACAGACACACACACACACAAACATGGACACATACAGGCACACACAAACAGGACACATACATACACACACAAACACGGACACACACACACACACACACACACACAAACAGGACACATACACACACACACAAACACGGACACATACACACACACACACACACACACAAACACGGACAGATGCACACACACACAAACACGGACACATACACACACACAAACAGGACACATACACACACACACACACAAACACGGACACACACAAACACAGGCACATATACACACACCAACATGGACATAGACACACAATCACAGAATCAAGCACGCAGAACCTAATAAAGACTGTTAAGAGATAAACCCAGTCAGGTCAAACACAGATCTGTTCCCAGATCCTCCACATTCTTAAGTAGGTCCCATCCATTAGACTGATGGGTGCAGTTGTTGAATAAACACCATGGTGATAAGCTACGGAAAAGGGATTCCGGTCTGATTCTCACGCTCTGATTGGTGTAGGGACAGTCTAAGGACCCTAGAAGACCGTGTCAAACGTTAGGTTCCCAGTTCAGTGACGAGGCCACGTGATGAACAGTGGCTGTGACGATAAGCGTCCGAGCGTCTGAGGACAGGATGTGACCCGACTCCACACGGCACAACACGACACGTTGACACAGACACGTCCGGGAACTGCTCGCTTCATCTTCACACAAGCGACCAGCCTCACCCGGGATTTATTATGCATACGGGTCGACTATTGATGACCTATTGTGTCACTGGATGTCAGCCTGAAACACAAGACTTCAGTTGAACTGTGTGTGCCTGTACATAAATTCAAACAGTAGACTATACAGTAAACATAGTGTACGTGCATACTCTGTACTCGAAAACTATGTGTATACAGTATGTGTGTTTATCTACGTGTTTATGTAGAGTGTGTGCATGTGTGTACATGAGTGTGTGGAGAGAGTTGAATATAGACTAGTTATTCAGAGGTCATTCATTAGGAGGTCAGTGGTCTCCCTGGAGTGGTCAGAGCTCAGCATTCTCTTTTAACATTGTGACATTCTTTCAACAGAAGCCTACAGGACTAGCCGTGAATACCAATGTGATAATTGGCGTGCATGTGCTTTTGTGTGTGTGTGTGTGTGTGTGTGTGTGTGTGTGTGTGCGTGTGTGTGTGTGTGCATGCAAATATGTGCGTCTCAAGCTTGTCAGGGTGAACAGCTTCAATTGAACTATTTCAAATTCTACTGACAACTAACTCATAACAAACAGCATTGGTGCAGTGTTGGTGTGTTGGTGCTATTTAACCTGCAGTATTGGTGTGTTGGTGTTTCTTAACCTGCAGTGTTGGTGTTTTTTAACCTACAGTGTTTGTGTTTTTCAACCAGCAGTGTTGTGTTTCTCAACCTGCAGTGTTGGTGTTTCTCAACCTGCAGTGTTGGTGTGTTGGTGTTTCTTAGCCTGCAGTGTTGTTGTGTTGGTGTTTCTTAACCTGCAGTGTTTGTGTTGTTCAACCTGCAGTGCTATGTTTCTCAACCTGCAGTGTTGGTGTGTTGGTGTTTCTCAACCTGCAGTGTTGGTGTGCTGGTGCTTCTTAATCTGCAGTGTTTGTGTTTTTCAACCTGCAGTGTTGGTGTGTTGGTGTTTCTTAACCTTCAGTGTTGGTGTGTTGGTGCTTCTTAATCTGCAGTGTTTGTGTTTTTCAACCTGCAGTGTTGGTGTGTTGGTGTTTCTCAACCTACAGTGTTGGTTTTTTTCAACCTGCAGTGTTGGTGTGTTGGAGCTCCTTAACCTGTAGTGTTGGTGTTTCTTAACCTGCAGTGATGAGTTTCTTAACCTGCAGTGTTGGTGTGTTGGTGCTTCTTAACCTGCAGTGTTGGTGTTTCTTAACTTGCAGTGTTGTGTTTCTCAACCTGCAGTGCTGGTGTGTTGGTGCTTCTTAACCTGCAGTGTTGGTGTTTCTTAACCTGCAGTATTGGTGTTTCTTAACATGCAGTGTTGGTGTGTGGGGCTTCTTAACCTGCAGTGTTGGTGTTTCTTAACCTGCAGTATTGGTGTTTCTTAACATGAATTGTTGGTGTGTGGGTGCTTCTTAACCTGCAGTATTGGTGTGTTGGTGCTTCTTAACCTGCAGTATTGGTGTTTCTTAACATGCAGTGTTGGTGTGTGGGTGCTTCTTAACCTGCAGTGTTGGTGTGTTGGTGCTTCTTAACCTTCAGTGTTGGTGTTTCTTCGTGTTGGTGTTTCTTAACCTGCAGTGTTGGTGTTTCTTAACCTGCAGTGTTGGTGTGTTGGTGCTTCTTAACCTGTAGTGTTGGCGTTTCTCAACCTGCAGTGTTGGTGTTTCTTACCCTGCAGTGCCGGTGCTTCTCAACCTGCAGTGTCGGTGTGTTGGTGTTTCTTAACCTGCAGTGTTGTTTTTTCTCGACCTGCAGTGTTAGTGTTTTTTTCAACCTGCAGTATTGGTGTGTTGGTGCTTTTTAACCTCTAAGATTGGTGTTTCTTAACCTGCAGTGTTGGTGTGTTGGTGTTTCTTAACCTGCCGTGTTGGTGTCTTGGTGCTTCTTAACCTGCTGTGTTGGTGTATTGGTGCTTCTTAATCTGCATTATAGGTGTTTCTTAACCTGCAGTGTTGGTGCTTCTCAACCTGCAGTGTTGGCGTTTCTTAACCTGCAGTATTGGTGTTTCTTAACATGCAGTGTTGGTGTGTGGGTGCTTCTTAACCTGCAGTATTGGTGTTTCTTAACATGCAGTGTTGGTGTGTTGGTGCTTCTTAACCTGCAGTATTGGTGCTTCTTAACCTGCAGTGTTGTGTTTCTCAACCTGCAGTGTTTGTGCGTTGGTGCTTTTCAATCTGCAGTGTTGGTGTGTTGGTGCGTCTTATTTTGCAGTGTTGGTGTTTTGGTGTTTCTTGACCTACAGTGTTGGTGTTTCCTAACATGCAGTGTTGGTGTTTCCTAACATGCAGTGTTGGTGTTTCTTAACATGTAGTATTGGTGTTTCTTAACATGTAGTATTGGTGTTATCTTAACATGCAGTATTGGTGTTTACTAACTAGCAGTGCTGTTGTTTTTTAACCTCTGATGTATGAGTCTTTAAACTTGCAATGTTGGTGTTTTTAAACTCGCAGTGAGTTCTTATTAAAAGTGGTCCCTGTGCCCAGCCATGAGGAAGTCCAACAAGTACCAGCTCCTTAGCTCCTGCTGGTGAGGAGATGAAAGAACAGGAGAGGACAGAACAGGAGAGGAGCGATGGGGAGAGGAGAATCTGTGAGTATTCATTAAAGCTACTCAGGGCCAACAAGAGCAGGCAAAGGAAAAATAGCAAGGATGGGAGGAATCAAATACCGTAACTGAAAAGCTGGAAATTGACAGTGGAGAGACAGAGAGGCAGATAGGGAAAGAGGGAGCAAAGAGCACATCATAATCTTTGTTTGCCTGTTCTAATTTCTCTTAATTACACAAAGTTAATTTCAAGTTGGGAAGTTACATCATTATCTAAAACAATACAAACACAGCCAAGACAGAACATGATTCAAAGGGGTCACACACACGCTCACACGCACACTCACACACCTGGTAGCCCCGATCTTCGCTGGAGCACTGCTAATGAAAGGCGCTAATTAGCCAACAAGGTACAAGGCATCTAAACACATTAGTTACTAACCTCAGTCACACACATGTAAGTTACCATTGTCAGACACATACACACAGATTTTTCAGGCCAAAGCAGTGCAGAGCAGGGGCTTGATTGTAGTTGGAACTGACAGGTACTATTATCACATCACAAAACAAACACACACAAACGCATACAGATATTAACATGCACAGACAGACAGACAGACAGACAGACAGACAGACAGACAGACAGACAGACAGACAGACAGACAGACAGACAGACAGACAGACAGACTGCCCATAGTAGAACACAGATGGAGCAACAGGAGTTGAACTTTGAACTGTACTAAGCACATTTACATCAAAAGTTTTCCTCCCCCCTTCCCTCTCTCTTTGTGACCAGACCAGTGAATGGCAGGTCCCAGGTCTCTACATTAGCATGGGATGAATGGTAGAATGCAGATTCCCAAACTGTATCAATGGCCTTGATTACAGTCCAGGGTGACACGGAGGTACACAGACCGTGCTTGTTTCACGGCAAGGACACTGTCTGTCTCTCGCTCTCCTTCTTTCTCTCTATTCCACCCCTATATCCATTTTCCCATTGTCTCTATCTCGCTCTCCCTCTCTCTCTCTATCTTTCTCTCTCTCCCTCTCTCTCTCTCTATCTTTCTCTCTCTCTCCCTCTCTCTCGCTGTCTTTCTCTCTCTCACACGCAGCAGCAGGTTGCCACAGCAACCTTGTTCTGGGTAAACTTAAGAACGTGTCTAGATCTGTACACACAAGCGCACTCAAATAAATACACAAGTACACACTTAAAACTACAAAACATTGTTTTAAATAAATACTTAATGGATATGGGTCTTATCTAACAGGACAAAACACTAGTGTTTGGGTAAGTGTGTTAGTGTGTGTGTGTTCCCTCTTCATGAAGAACACAAGAACATTTTGCTTTACTGGCAACACCAGACTGCATTATTTACCTATTTTCCCCTATGCTTATCAAACATTATAGGTCAAGTAGAATACATGTGTGTGTGAGCGAGAGAGAGAGCTGCTTTCTGAAACAGGAGCATGCAGCTCTGCGGATATCAGAAGAAGAGGAAAAGAAAGACGAGAAGGGGAGGAGAATTGATTTTTTAGTTGATTTCCAAGCCAGGTGAACTGGCCCAAACAATACTTCATGTACCTAACATGGGATTCAAGGTAACCAATCAAATACAAATGTACTAACATTACTGATTATCCAAAAATGTATGAAGGAATACTGTCTCATCTTCAAGAGTAGTTGTGTCTGGGTTGGGATGACCTGGTGGAATTCAAGGGTGCTAGTTTGGCAAGAGCAGAGATCTTCACAAGGAGAGTGTCAGCATCAGCTCCAAGACCTTAGCAACACCTCTCCTGATATGTTCACTAGTCATTTGAACCTTTCTTTTCTTTCTTTCTTTCTTTCTTTCTTTCTTTCTTTCCTTCATAATCGCTCTAACACTTCAGCACTTTTCCTTCCCCTCTCTTTTCTCCAACTCCTCATCTTTCTCTTGCTCCATCTTTCTCTCTCTGGCGATGGACTAACTGACTAGAATGGGGAAAGAGAGAAGGGAGGAACAATCTGGAGATATAAGAGGAGAGATGTCACCGTGCCGATCTCATTCCACATCCACAGCACAACTCATTTCAGCCACAGCACACACACATACATGCACACACAGGCACGCGCGCGCACACACACACACACACACACACACACACACACACACACACACACACACTCACACAGAAGCTCCCACAAACACAGCCTACTGATACATATATATATACTGTATAAATATATACATCCTAAAACTACTTGTTGTTTGAGCCCCCCAAAAAATAAATCATCTGAAATGAGGCAAATGGAGTCAAATGTTTCCTTTTGAAGTCAAGAGAAGTAAACTGAAAGAGCCAACTGAAGCACTGTGCCTGAACACACACAGCTCAGGTCCGGAGCACAGCTGTCCAGACATATAGCCACTGAGTGGAATATCCAACTATCCACAAAACACTCTCCAAGACCAGGACTAAGACCAGACCAGGACAGGGGTCAGACCCATACTCAGACCCAGACCCAGAAGAACCAGACTCAGACCCAGACCCAGAAGAACCAGACTTAGACCCAGACTCAGACCCAGACTCAGACTCAGACCCATACTCAGACCCAGACCCAGAAGAACAAGACTCAGACCCAGACCCAGAAGAACCAGACTTAGACCCAGACTCAGACCCAGACTGAGACTCAGACTCAGACCCACCCAGACCCAGACCCAGACCCAGACCCAGACCCAGACCCAGACTCAGACGCAGACTCAGACCCAGACCCAGACCCAGACCCAGACCCAGACCCAGACCCAGACCATCCCTCCTGTCCCCAGAGGAAGGGGCTGTCCTTGGCTGTAGTTAGAGGCTGGAGGCTGCCTACCTTCAGTGAGGGTTCCGGTGAGGAAGCGGTAGAAATAGCGTGCCACCTTGGTCAGCTGCCTCCTACACCTCTTCCGACACTGGCTCATTCTGTCTCTCTGTAGCTGCTGGGAGGAGAACGACCGGAGGAGCAGGGGAGCAGGAGGAGCAGGGGGAACAGGAGGAGAACAAGAGCAGGAGAAGAGCAGGAGGAGCAGGGGGAGCAGGAGGAGGACGAGAGCAGGAGGAGAGCCGGAGGAGTAGAGGGAGCAGGAGGAGATTAGAAGTAGGAGAGCAAGAGGAGGAGGAGAGCGGGAAGTGTAGAGGAGGAGAAGAACGGGAGGAGCAGCGACACTGCTGAGAACAACCACCAGCAGGACAGACAGCAAGAAGGAAGAATTGATGGAGAGGGTGAGATGTCTTGCCGCCGCAGCAGCACTCTTTTTGTCCTCTCGCTCTCTCTGCAGCTTGTGGTCCTCCTCCCTCTTTCTCTCTTGTCTCTGTGTTCTTCTCTTCACCTGTAGGGCGCTGGCTGTCAATCAGCCCGCCTGCTCTCTCTCTCCTCCCCCCTCACGGACCAAGAAGCCCTGCTGTTTTCTCATTGGCTGGGAGAGTGACGGAACATTCCGGACCCCCATGTGAGGATGTAAGCTACTACGAAGAGTTGGAATGAGTGACAGTGCCCTCTCTCTCTCTCTCTCTCTCTCTCTCTTGCACTCTCTCTCTCTCTCTCTCTCTCTCTCTCTCTCTCTCTCTCTGTCTGTCTCTCTGCTGTTGATGTTTTTCTCATCTAACTGCTTTCAAAGTATACCGCCTTTGGGAGGTTTGTTGTAGAGTGTGCCAGCAGGAGGGTGAGTGTGAGTATGAGTGTGTGAGTATGAGTGTGTGAGCATGTGTGTGTGCACGTATGAGTGTGTGTGAAGCTGGCTAGCAGGGGGTTGACTAAAGCATCAGGGGGAAACAAAGCAAACATAATAATTAGCACCACACACAAACCTCTCTCTCTGCCTTTCTCCCTTTCTGTCTCCTTTGCTTGCCCACCCTCTCTCTCTCCCTCTCTTTCTCTCTCTCTCTGTCTCTCTCTCTCTCTGTCTCTCTCTGTCTCTCCTCTCCCTCCCTCCCTCCCTCTCTCCCTCTGTCACTTTCCCCCAGGCTCTGAAGCACCACAAAGAGCATAGAGGATGGAGGGACGGAGGAGGTGCAAAAGCAGAGGCGTATTGTCCCATCCTGCCTTCCTGTCACTGGAGAATGAACGCCGCGTACAAAGACAGGAGAGGAGAGGGGAGGGAAGCGGAGGGGAGGAGCGCAGCAAAGAAAGGGACACTTCTCCTCCACAAGCAGAGGATGGACAGATTGATTTCCATCTGCCAGGCGAGGGGACAAGAAGCGAGGAGGGGCGGAGCTGGTAATCCTCAACGAGAAAGGAGGACACGTGCGATCTCTTTTTCCGTCCCTGACATTATCTTTCTCCTCTTTTAACGTCTCTTCCTCACACCTCGCTCTGAGAGGAATACTCTCTGTCAGCTCCTGCTCTGCCGTCCACACGTTCGCTCTCTTTCTCTCGCACACTTACACACGCGGTCAGTGAAATCGCATGCGCGCAGACACGCAGTTGCTATTTGTCAGATCTGCTCTCCCCTAACACCTCTATTTTAATCCCTCCATTCGTCTACCTCTCAGGTCGATCAGTGCTCTCCTTTTGACTGTTTCAATCTTTCTCCCCCCCGTCTTTCTTCCCCCTCTCTCCACCTAGCTGTCTCTCTCTCTTCCATGCACACTCTTTCTCTCTTTCCCCCTTTCTCTGTCTTTCTCTCTCTTTCACCAACTGCTGGATGCTGAATTTGAGGTAATTACAGTCACCAAGGTAACCACAGACTCCATGGATTTCCCTTGCAGCCAATCAGAGTCCATGCAGAGCCCCATGCCCCCATGTGGACAAACACACACACACCTCTCTTTATCATTCCCTATTTTCTTTCTCATGTTATTTAGTTGTTAAGTCAAAGTTAAACCCGTGAAAGTCCCCATTCTCTTTGGAATGGTTGAGAGCTGTTGACAGGCAGGTGTGTTTGTGTATCTATGTGTTTCTCAGTTGTTCTAAGCAGCAGTGCAGACTTCTGCAAGACCAAGATAAGAACCCAGACAGAAGCACACTAGAACCCTTGAAGAACCAGACACTGTCTGCTTTCCATCTTGGCTAAGACCAATATGTTCTGATGCTCGATTCTGTTTCTCAACCAATCAGGGCTGAGCAGAGGTATTAACAGAACTGACCCAGAAACATAATCAGGGAATCTACAGATGAACTTCTCTCTGACATGTGAAGTTGACCTTAATCATTAAGGTTTTACCATGTCTCTTCAAACACTCCTGATCATTGTATCAAACGTGTGTGTGTGTGTGTGTGTGTGTACGTGCGTGCGTGTGTGTGTGCGTGAGATTGTACAGTCTGGCCCTGGTTCCTTCACACTTCACTGAACTCTCTCGTCAGCGCATCTCCAGCGTTCACCAACTGTGTGTGTGCATGTTTGCCTGTCTGTGTGTGTGTGTGTGTGTGTGTAGTCATCCCCTGTCTAACCTCCAGTGAGCTCCTCGTTACATAATTTATGAGCAGAAACACATTGAGCCTAGAGGGCAGCGTGTGGGTTTAAGTACTGTTACTATACTCGTGTTAACTGTGTGCATATGTTTGTGTGTGTCGATTTTACATGCATGTGTGTGTGTTAAGTGTGTGTGTGCTTCATTAAAGGGGCATAACATGTTCTACATGTTTGACTCCGTAACCATTCTCACAGATTAAGCACAGACACACACACACACACACACACTCTATCTCTATCTCACACACAGACACACACACCAAGGGGTGTGGATGTTTCATTTACAGTAAACACTAGCTGGTTGACTGACTGGGTAACTAGATAGTTGACTAGCTGACTGGTTGGCTGGCTGGTTAGCTGACTGACTGGCTGGCTGACTGGTTCATCGACAAACTAAGCGCAGGGTGTCAGAGGGCCACAACGCGTCTGCATGTGGGTTCATGTGAGGAAGGAGAGAGAGCAAGATAGAGAGAGAGAGAGAGAGAGAGAGAGAGACATAGAGAGAGAGAGAGAGAGAGAGAGAGACATAGAGAGAGAGAGAGTGAGAGAGAGAGAGAGCAAGATAGAGAGAGAGAGAGACAGAGAGAGAGACAGAGAGAGAGAGACAGACAGAGAGAGAGACAGACAGAGAGAGAGACAGAGAGAGAGACAGAGAGAGACAGAGAAACCAAGATGGAGACACAGTCAACCTTTTACAAACAACTCTAACAGACTGAAAAAGTTGAACAGGGAGAAAAGGCTTGCCGCAAACTCCAGAGCAGGGCGGTGAAGACAGAACCGTCCATGATGTGGGACGTGTTTGAGGAAGAGAGGCAGAGAGTCAGAGACAGTTAGACAGGAGGAGACAAAGAGAGCAAGAATGATGGAGGGAAAGGGGGAGAGGTGAACGCAGCATGTCAAACAGAGTGCGTGAGGCATGCGTGTGTGTGTGTGTGTGTGTGTGTGTGTGTGTGTGTGTGTGTGTGTGTGTGTGTGAGAGAGAGAGAGAGAGAGAGAGAGAGAGAGAGAGAGAGTGTGAGTGTGGGTGCGTTTGTAGCAGTCATCTGATCCCATCACCTCAGCAGAACACACCACCTTCTTACCATCTCCTTCAAAACACCCAGATGGCAGCACAGTAACTTACTAATGTGAGAGAGGAGTGTGGAACCTCTCCATGCGGCATGCCTGGGGCCTCTGAGCTTAAAAGGGTTTGTTTAAGACAATGTGTGAAGTCAGCATACATTCCATTAACTTAACAGTCGTACGTTCTTCTAGACTTCACCTTTACGACATTTGCCAAAAGGTAATATTAAGGCGCTGCCCTGTTAGATTCATACTTTATTATGAATCAAGTCTATCTATCTTAATAGCCACACCTCGCTACAGCAAGTTTTTGCGTAGCGTTTGCATTACGTGTAACGTGCGTGTGTCGGTGTGTGTGTTTCCTGCGTTACGTGGGTGTGCGTTTTGCGTGTGCATGTGAGTCACTCTCGTGTTTTTAAACCTGAGATGAAGAGAGGATCGTGAGCACGACTCCCCAGCACTGCTCTCACACTCTCCTGGCGGTTCTCTCTCTCTCTCTCTCTCCCTCTCTCTCTCTCTCTCTCTCTCTCTCACACACACACACACACACACACACACACACACCATCGACCCTGAGTCCAGATTAGATGTCATTCCTCCTTGAGGCTGCTTGTTGTCTACATCCTCGCAATCATCCTGATCACCATCATCTGTCTCTCTAGGAGGATGAGTTTGATTTACTCTGTGAGTACAGTCAGGATTATTGTAATCCTGACTACCCACCCACGGCGTCCGCCAACACGCGCACACACAGACACCCACACCGAAGACTGTCATTCCTATGAATCGATCGATGTCAGCTTGGCTACAACCTCTTTTGCCATCCGCTCAAAGACAGAAACACAGGCCTGCCGGTTGAGGCCACACTCAGCCACTGAATCAACTGGCACACACACATATACACTAACGCAAACAAACACACACACATTAACTCACAAACACATTCGCGTCCCATCACAAAGCAACAAGCACACGCAAACACCAACTCCCATGCACCTCACACGCCAAAACACGCCAACACACGCCAACACACGCCAACACACACCATCACACGCAAACACACACTAACACATGTACACATACGTCACTTGTGTGGCATGATAAGACACCAGCTGGAGAGACACCCTCAACAGTCTATTCAACAGAAAACACGTGACTCTCGGAGATGACAGAGAGAGAAGTACGGAGTGGAGAATAGAGGAGAGAGGCAGAGAGAGACACACACAGAGAGACACAGTGATAAAGAGAGAGAGAGAGAGAGAGAGAGAGAGACAGAGATAGAGAGAGAGAGAGAGAGAGAGAGAGAGAGACACACACACACACACAGTGACACAGAGGGAGAGAAAGAGAGACAGAGGCAGAGAGAGACACACACAGAGAGAGACACAGTGATAGAAAGACAGAGACACACACACAGTGACACAGACAGGGAGAGAGAAAGAGAGAGAGAGAGAGAGAGAGAGAGAGAGAGAGAGAGAGAAGCACATGCGGAGGCACTTGTCATAGCTCTGTCCAACACTCTCACATTTAGAGTGTGTGTAGAATCTGCCCTAGTGGCTGTGCATGTCCCCAGCATAATGACCAGGTTAATGAAACATTGCCCCCTGGAGGAGGAAGATGTTACTGCATCTGTCAGAGCGGGGGGCCTCTGCAGATGGGGACATGGCTGCTGCCACTAAGCCCGCTAGATAGAGTGAACAGACCAGGCACAGGCTCACGGAAGAACGTCTTGAGCCGAGTTGATATCTGTCTCGCGTCCACCTCAAAAGGGTGTGCGTATTTTGCACCAAAGTATCGATAGGTATGGCGATGTAGTGCCAAACTGCGGATGGACCTGGAGAGCTCTGTTGTGTGCACGCGCGTACGAGTGCGCGCGCGTACGAGTGCGCGTGGAGGTGTGAATGCATTTGCAGTGTTTGGTTGGATGTGTGAAATTGTGTGTGTGTGTGTTTCTGTTGTGTGTGTGTGTATGTGCAGTGCTACCTGTGTGTGTGGGAGGCTCTTGTGGACCATCGTTTACACAGTGCTGTCTGTATCTAGGACAATGCTGACATCTAGTGGTGATGAGCAACTACAACTGAAAAATGTAAACTACCTGCAATTACACAACGTCATGTCAACATTCACCCAAGAAACATATATGGTGTCATTCTACAGTTTACCGTTAACTCTGAGTTAGTATTGAACACGTTAAGAACATAATAAGAACTCTGGATGCTCTGTATGTAGACTGTAGTGATCTGGTCTGCTGTATGTTGACTGTAGAGATCTGATCTGCTGTATGTAGACTGTAGAGATCTGGTCTGATGTATGTAGACTGTAGAGATCTGGTCTGCTGTATGTTGACTGTAGTGATCTGGTCTGCTGTATGTTGACTGTACAGATCTGATATGCTGTATGTAGACTGTAGTGAGCTGATCTGCTGTATGTAGACTGTAGTGATCTGGTCTGCTGTACGTAGACTGTAGTGATCTGATCTGCTGTATGTAGACTGTAGTGATCTGGTCTGATGTATGTAGACTGTAGTGATCTGGTCTGCTGTATGTTGACTGTAGAGATCTGATCTGCTGTATGTTGACTATACTGATATGCTCTGCTATATGTAGTTGTACGATAGTGAACTGGTCTGCTGTATGGCGATCTGATCTGTAGACTACAGTGATCTAGTCTGCTGTATAATCATCTTGTCTGTAGATTATAGTGATCTGGTCTGTAGACTAACGTTATCTGGTCTGTGGACTATAGTAATATGGTCTGCTGTATTTAGACTGTAGTTATTAGGTCTGTTTAGTGTGTTTGTGTTTTGTACAACAGAACTACAGACTGTGTTTTCTTTATAGAGCTCAAGGTCATGAAGGGCACCCAGGCACTGCAGTGTGTGTGAGCGCTGACAGGTTTTGGCCACTAGGTAGCAGCATTAGAGCACAATCTTAGCAGGTACAGGCAGAGAGAAGAAAAGATTGGTTCAGAAGTCAAGTAAAACGTGTACACGCCCCTAGCACACACTCACAAGCACACATGAACACACACACACACACACACACACAAACCAAAACATGCGCTCATGCACGCACATACATTCAGACACAAACCTCTCCTCTCTCTCTCTCTCTCTCTCTCTCTCTCTCTCTCTCTCTCTCTCTCTCTCTCTCTCTCTATCACACACACAGAACATAGGTGGTGTGAGGTAACATGAGGCCACATAAAACCACAGCATCACCACAAAGAGGTCAGAATAAATCACCAGTGAGAGAGAGAGAGAGAGAGAGAGGGGGGGGGGGGGACAGAGTGGTTGAAAGAGAGAAAGGGATGGAAAGAAGACAAAACATCAATAGAGAGAGAGATGGACAGAAAAGAGCGAGAGGGATATAGAGCGAGATAGAGGAAAGAGAGCGATATGTTCGTATGCGTGTACATGTGTGTGAACCTGAGTGCAGTACATGTGTGTGTGTGTACGTGTGTACATGTGTGTGTGCATCTTCATGGGTGTGCGTGCAGCAGTGCTAGGAGACAGTTACAGAGGAGAGCAAGGAGAGGGATGAATAGAAAACGAGAAATGGACTGAAAGCGAATTAGGCTGATATAGAGAAAGGTCAGCGATGGATTGATAGAGTGTGTGTGTGTGTGTGTGAGTGAGAGAGGGTACAGAGAGCGACAGAGTGGATCAGAGAACTGAGGTGTCCCCCAGTGAGTTCACCCAGGAGAATCGGTAGGATTCACACCACTGTAAAATATTAATCACCAACATGCTCTGGATGTCTCGCTCTCTCCTTCTCTCTCTCTTCCTCTCTCTTCTTTATCTATCTGTCTCTCCCCCCAGCTTTTTCTCTCTCTCTCTCTCTCTCTCTCTCTCTCTCTCTCTCTCTCTCTCTCTCTCTCTCTCTCTGTGTTTCAGGCAGGTGTGCTGCTCTTTGCAGCAGAGGCGGAGAGAGGGGGGAACAGAGGGAGAGGGGTAAGAGAGAGGGAGAGAGAAAAATGGGAAGGAGGAGAGAGGGAGAGATGTCGGACAGAGAGAAGAGGGAGACAAGCAGAGGAGCAGGACAAAGGGGCAGAGAAAGGAAGATGCGACACTGTCCCACAGTCACACTGCTTAAACACTCACTGACGCATGCATGCATGTGTGTGTGTGTATGTGGGCACGCACATAAATGATTGAGAAAGAGCAATAAAGAGGGAGGAGTAGAAGAGTAACAGAGCGCTACACGAGGGTCATTGTTCGGGCATGGACTAATATGGTAAAGAAAGGAGGGAAGAGGTAGCTAGAGAGAGAGAGAGAGAGAGAGAGAGAGAGAGAGAGAGAGAGAGAGAGATGGTGAGAGAGAGGGAACGGTAGGGAAGTGAAAAAATGGAAGAGAATAGAGAGCGGAGAGGGGAGAGGCGAGGGGAGGAGAGAGTGGAGGAGAGAGTGGAGAGGAGAGAGGAGAGAAGAGAGAGGAGAGAGAGGAACGAGTGTGAGAGTGACTGTCTGTTAGATCATGTTGTCGTTAGTAAGCAGCGTGAGCAGACAGGTGATCGGTCTGTGTCTCAGCTGGTTTGCCTGGTCCTCCGTAAGGGCTCAGCTAAACACCACTGCACTAATGAAACATTTCCTCTGTTGCCAGAAGACAAAATGTGTACTGGGAAGAATGTGACACAACAGCCTGGTCTCTCCCTCCCTTCTTCGTCGGTCTCTCTCCCTTATTAATGCCTTGGTCTCTCTCTCGCTCGATAATCACTTATACTCTATATCCTCTCTCTCTCTCTCTCTCTCTCTCTCTCTCTCTCTCTTGTGGACTCCTACCTTGGTCTCTCTCTCCAACTAATACTGTGGTCGCTCTCCTCTCACACCCTAGTGTCTCCCTCTCTCTCTCCCTCTGTCTCTTGTAGAAACAGAGAAGTGAGAAAGAGAGATAAAAAAAAATTGTGAAAGACAAAGAGACAAACACAGACAACAGAGAAAAAGAGAGACTGAGGCAGACCGAGTAAGAGAGAGACAAAATGATGACTTGCTTGACTTAAGAAAGGCAGAGACAACTGGTACCAGTCTTGTATATTGTTTGTAATGTAATCTCTGTCTGTTTTTCATGATTACACTTTTCTTCATACACATACAGTATATTTGTTTCATTTCTTTCTTAATTGTAGTCATTTTTACTCATACTTCTCTTTATTAAAAAAATGCAAATTGGCATGTGGCAATGTGGCATAATTTAGATAGGTCCAATCTCACATGGCTTCTCAGGCAGTCATGTCAACAAACATTACTGAATTTAATTGACAGAGCAAGCTAATGAGAGAGAGAGAGAGAGAGAGAGAGAGAGAGAGAGAGAGAGAGAGAAAGCTAGACAGTCAGAGAGCAAATGACAGAGAGAGAGAGAGAAAGAGCGAGAAGGAAAGAGAGAGAGAGGAGAGACAGAGAGAGAGAGAGAGAGAGAGAGAGAGAGGGAGAGAGAGA
>BROE01000016.1:3228639-3243590 GCA_036571765.1 Plecoglossus altivelis
GGGAGGGAGGGAGGGAGGGAGGGAGGGAGGGAAGAATGCATGGATGGATGGATGGATGGATGGATGGATGGATGGATGGATGGATGGATGGATGGATGGATGGATGGATGGATGGATAGATAGATGGATGGATAGATGTATGGATGGATAAATGGATGATGAAGGATGTGTGGATGAGCTCATGCCTGAAGCCTAGGGTGCTGTGAACTGTGTGTGTACGTGTGTGTGTGTGTGTGTGTATGTGTGTGTGTGTGTGTGTGTGTGTGTGTGCGTGTGTGTGTGTGATGGTGTGTGTGCGATGGTGTGTGTATGAGTGTGAGAGGTCGGATTCAAAAACTGTTGTTTGTATTGCTCTCTCATGTGTCACACAAGGTTAATTATCAAGATGACCTCATCCAAACAAACACAATACACACACACACATATTCACTGGCAAGCAGTAAGTACACACACACACACACTGACAGGCACAGACAGTCCTAATCTCCTATAGTGTTTTGGAGTCATGAAAAGTCTAGAGATTAAATAAGGTCCATAGTGTTCTGGTCCCTTGAAGTATGAAATGCTTGAAGACATATTGCCAGCCACTGTGGGTGTGTGTGTTTTGAACAGTACACGTGTGTGTGATCACTTCTTCACCAGTTTTGTGACACACACACATACCTGTTGCCTCCACCTGGGTACAAAACTGCCGATGAGTTGCTGCTCATTAAATATTTAACTGAATCTTTAGAATGTACCAACGTAGTTGGTAGTAATTTGTTGTTTGGAAGATACGCCAACATCCAGCTGTGATAGACCAAACTGTGACACACCCAGCTGTGACACACCCAGCTGTGACACACCCAGCTCTGACACACCCAGCTGTGGCACACCCAGCTGTGACACACCCAGCTGTGATAGAGCAAACTGTGACACACCCAGCTGTGACACACCCAGCTGTGACACACCCAGCTGTGGCACACCCAGCTGTGACACACCTAGCTGTGACACACCCAGCTGTGACATCACCCAGCTGTGACACACCCAGTTGTGACAGAGATAGCTGCGACACATCCAGCTGTGACACACCCAGCTGCGACACATCCAGCTGTGACACATCCAGCTGTGACAGAACCCCTCTGTCTCCAGAGCAGTACCGCGGTCCAGGGCAACACTGTGCTTGATGCAGCGGAGGAGGAGGGCCAGGAAGAGGGAGAGAAGGAGGCGAGGTTAGGAAGAACACAAGACAGAAAGCAGATATATCAGGCAGGGAGAGAGGGAGAAAAAGCGTGTGTGTGTATGTGTGTGAGAGAGAGATGATGACAGAGAGGATGAGAAAGAGAGAGTGAAAGCAAGATTTGTCTGTTTACAGAGTGAGAGATGGAGGGATGAAGGCCTTTTTCAAGAGAATAAACAGCAGGCTCTTAGTGAGAGACCTGCACTGCTAAGGCTGCTTTAGAAGTCCCCTTTTATTACCCTGCAGAACTGCTTGTGTGCCTGTGTGTGCCTGTGTATATCCGTGTGTTTGGGAGAGAGGGAGAGAGAGGGGCAGAGAGAAGGAGAGAGAGAGAGGGACAGAGAGAGGGAGAGAGAGATGGAGAGAGAGAGGGAGAGAGAAAGAGAGAGGGACAAAGAGAATGGGAGAGATGGTGCGCGTGTATATGGAAACCTTCTCAGTAAGACTAACATTCTGTTTGCAGACCTGATCCAAGTGCTCACGAAACAAATCTCGGCCCCTTTCCTAAGAGAGCATGCAAAGAAATATGTGGCTTCTTTCGATGGTTCCTCTCACTGTTAAGACCCCCCCCCCTTCCAACCCTGGAACAAGGGTGGCTGAGGGCACAGACTGTCTATGAACATCCAGCCACCTCCCCAGGGAGGCGCGGGAGTAGGGGGGAGGGGGGGGCGAGCTGGGGAGGGAGGAGAGAGAGAGAAAGAGACTAGGGAGAGGTGTAAGGGAGAGGAGAGAGAAGGGAAGGTGAAAGAGAGATGTCTAACCGCAACTTGTTGTCCTGTCTCCACAGTCCTAACAAGGCATCCTGGCCATGCAAGCTTCCTATGAGTACATTCCTGTCTGTGTATGTCTATACGTGTGAGTGTATGTGTGTGGGTGCATGTCTGTGTGTCTGCATGTGAGTGTGTGTGTGTGTGTGTGTGTGTGTGAATGTGAGTAAGTGTGTGTGTGCATCAGTATGTATGTGTGTATGTTTGTGTGTGTAAGTGTGTGTCAGTATGGGTGTGTCAGTATGTGTGTGTCAGTATGTGTGTGTGTGTGTGTGTGTGTGTGTCAGTATGTGTGTGTGTGAGTGGGTGTAAATGTGTGTGTGTATCAGTATGTGTGTGTGTGTGAGTAAGTGTGTGTAAGTGTGTGTAAGTGTGTGTGTGTGTGTCAGTGTGTGCGTGCATTAGTATGTGTGTGTGTGTCAGTGTGTGTGTGTGTCAGTGTGTGTGTGTGTGTGTCAGTATGTGTGTGTGTCAGTATGTGTGTGTGTGTCAGTATGTGTGTGTGTCAGTGTGTGTGTGTGTCAGTATGTGTGTGTGTCAGTATGTGTGTGTGTGTGCACCATACCACACTCTCCTCCTCAGTAGTTAGCATAGGAAGCCAGGGGAGAGAGGGACCCTCTCACCCACACCCTTCTACAGCTGTTGTGGGGTGATAAGACACACACGCACATGAACACACACTCACTCTTTTTCTCTTCTGCACGCACAAACACAGTCTCCTCACACACAACTCACTCACACGCACGCACACACACACGCAAGCACACACACACACACACACACTCACACACACACACACACTGTCTCTTTCACATACTCATGCCATTTTGCACACACAAACCTCCATACACACGTTCTCTCGCTAGGAGAGGAGAGGGGGTAGGATAGAGCAGGGAAAGGTCACAGTTACCTTCATATACAACCAAGAAGGAAAATCTGCTCTCCTGTGTGTGTGTGTGTGTGTGTGTGTGTGTGTGTGTGTGTGTGTGTGTGTTGTGTGTGTGTGTGCGCGCGTGCGTGTGTGTGTGTATGTGAGTGCATGCGTACGTGTGTGTTTGTGCGTGAGCATGTACGCCAGTGGCTGTTAGCCAATGGCATTACCCTCTGTCACTAAATTGCTCTCAACAGCCCTCCACTTCATCACACACACACACAGGCAGATATGCACACCTACAGTACTGTGTACACACACACACACAGGCAGATATGCACACCTACAGTACTGTGTACACACACACACACATGCAGATATGCACACCTACAGTACTGTGTACACACACGCACACAGACAGACAGAAAGTCAGGGCTGTGTGGCAGGAAGCTCCTAAGTGACAGTTTGGTGGAGCAGGAGATTAGTGTGTATGTGTGTTTGCGCATGTGTGTGAGTGAACAGGTGAGCTGTGTTGAGCAGATCTGAAGAGACTATTGACATTCTGGCAGCTGTCTGATAGCTGGAGAAGTGTCTTTGTGTTGGCAAGGGAGGGGGAGGAAGAGGAAGGGAGAGAGGGCGAAGAAGGGGGAGAGGGATGACAGAGGGTGACAGAGGGGATGAAAAAGAAGAAAGGAGGAGAGGAGACGCAAGGTGAAGGGATTAGTGTCGCAGTGTTCATGTCACTGCATCCATGAGCCACACAATACTCTGAGAGCGGGAGGGGGGAGAGAGAAAGAGAGAGAGAGAGAAAGAGAGAGAGAGGGAGGGAGAGGGAGGGAGGGAGAGAGGGAGAGAGGAAGAGAGGGAGAGAGACGGAGGAGAAAGGAAGAATAGTGAGAAAGAAGGTTAGAGAGAGATCTCATCTCTAGAGGAGATAAGGAAGTAACCATTTTCCAGGATAATTGTGTGTTTGTTCTGTGTGGTGTGGGTATGTTGCTGTGTGTATTGCAGCGTGTGTGTTGCTGTATGTGTGTGTTGTTGTGTATGTGTGTTATTGCTGTGTGTGCGCGTTGCTGAGTGTGTGTTGCTGTGTGTGTGTTGCTGCGCGTGTGCGTGTGTGTTGCTGTCTGTATGTGTGTCTTTCTCTGTGTGTGTTGCTATGTGTCTGTGTTCTCTACAGGGTCTAACAGCAGGATAGAGATGAGAGGTTCTGACCCACAGATGTTCCCACTGCGGTGATAAATGGATATGGACTAGACATGGACACACACATACAACACTTACACACACTGTACCACACACACACACACACACGCCCACACTCTTATGCATCGGGTCAACTGTGTTGATTCTCAAATTGTTTGTTAGAACTTTGATCAAAGAAATAGAGGCCTGTTAGTTAAAGATTTCCATACAGTTACATGAGAGGAGAGGAGAGCCGAGTAGAGGAGAGGGGAAGAGTTAGAGGGAGAGAGACAGAGGGAAGGAGGAATACTGAGAGAGAGTTGGAGAAAAAGGAGAGGAAAGGAGGAGAGGAGGGGAGGACAGCAGCAGAAAGAAGGAGGGGATCGGGAGGAGAAAAGGGGGAGAAGATAGGAGCGGAAAGTGAGAGAGGAGAGGATAGGGGAGGATAGGAGAGGATAGGGGAGGATAGGAGAGGATAGAAGAGGAGAGGATATAAAAGGAGAGGATAGAAGAGGAGAGGATAGGAGAGGATAGGAGAGGATAGAAGAGGATAGGAGAGGAGAGGAGATGAGAGGAGATGAGACCCTGACATAAGAGATTTGTCTCTTGATGTTCCCCTCTGCTTTGTGTGTTCTGCGAGAGACAATCTGTCAGCAGGGCTATTGAGAGAGAGCGATCGAGAGACAGAGAGAGATGAGAGTTGAGGAGTGATGATGTTGACAAAACCTGCGCATCAGCTGCTTTCTATCACCAGCTGCAGGCAGCTGGAACTGTCCGTCTACAGTCATACACTTCTTAATAAAGCGGCCCCCTTTCTAAAACCCACACACTTCCTGCAATAGTCGTACGTTTCCTGCGACAGTCACACACTTCCTGCAACAGTCGCACACTTCCTGCGACAGTCACACACTTCCTGCGACAGTCGCACACTTCCTGCAACAGTCGCACACTTCCTGCAACAGTCGCACACTTCCTGCAACAGTCGCACAGTTCCTGCAACAGTCACACAGTTCCTGCAACAGTCGCACACGTCCTGCAACAGTCGCACACGTCCTGCAACATCAGTACTTTCTGAGCCACTTACAACCTTCCAGAAACAGTTGTACACTTCCTGAAGCAGTCACATGCTTCTTGTACCCATATTAGACGTGTGGTAACCCCACGAGACCGCTCTACCACCCTGGTTTACCCAGGAGTGGTAGAGTCTTTCATATGACTCATTCATGAAGCTCTCTGGGAGAGGGATGAAAAGATCACTCACCTGGCAACCGGGATGGGGTGACAGATTAAACTCTG
This sequence comes from Plecoglossus altivelis, assembly GCA_036571765.1. Classification (NCBI taxonomy): domain Eukaryota; kingdom Metazoa; phylum Chordata; class Actinopteri; order Osmeriformes; family Plecoglossidae; genus Plecoglossus; species Plecoglossus altivelis. The sequence goes on from BROE01000016.1 coordinate 3,233,978, forward strand.
CCTATTCACAGCACACAAACACACAGAGGTGTGGGTGTGTCAATGCATGCCAGTTATAAAACAGAGAAGGGAAAGAAAGAGAGAGTGTTGAGAGGAGTGGAAGTAAGGAGAGAGGCTGATATTTTAAGAGAGACAGCCTGACAGAGCCTGCACTGTAGACTACACCAGGTCAACAAACCAGGACTACAGACCAGGAATACAGTCAATGACTACAGTCCAGGACTACAGACCAGGTTCAAAGACCAGGTCTACAGAACAGGACTACAGTCAAGGACAACAGACCAGGACTGTCTGTTATGGATCTGTGGAATAATAAACAATACTTATAATGTAATTTCTTCTCATCGTAAAGAGTAGCTGATGCTGTTTTCTCTGCCTCATAGATTCCCACGTTACATTAATCTGTACATGTGAAATTGGCACTGTGATTGTCTGTGACAATTGGAGTAATTAGCACATCTGAATATTGCTGTCAGGGGAGGGGAGGGGAGGGGAGGAGAGGGGAGAAGAGGGCAGGAGAACAGAGGGCAGGGGAGGAGAGGGCAGGGGAGGGGAGCAGAGGAGAGGGATCCATCCACACATCCCTCCAAGTTAAGTCTATGCACTGAGGCCAGCTTTTGATGCTAATGTCATTGGCTGCTGCTCTAGCAGATCAAATCAAATCATCATAATTGTACAACAATATAAAGGACTTCATGCCCACAGAACTGCACCTAATCCAACCTAAACCCCTTCTAGGATCCAGCTCTGGAAAGACCGCTCTGCTGTCATGGCTGTCGTTTCCTCAATCAATCAAGCCATCTCTGTGTGTATGTGTGGTTGTATGTTGATGTGTGTGTGTGTGTGTGTGTGTGTGTGTGTGTGTGTGTGTGTGTGTGTGTGTGTGTGTGTGTGTGTACGCCTGCATTTACTCTATGTGTGTGTGCGTTTAGGTACTTCATTAAAGCACATGAAATTCCGTCTTCTGAAGTGTGGAGTTCTGAGTCGGTGTGTGTGCGCATGTGTGTGTGTGTGTGTGTGTGTGTGGTTGGGGTTTAGGGGTGAACCATGTTCCTTTTCCCGGTCCCAGTCCTTAAGCACAAAGCGACAACTAAAAACAAGCGATGAAGGGAGTCACACAGATCCTGGATCAGCCTGTGCATGTTAACTGGAACATGCCATGCTGCACTGTGGACCTCAGCAAAGCAACAGGGGAGATGTTTAACAGCACACAAATGATCTGAATTATGTCCTCTCTTCTTCTCTCCTCTCTCCTCCCTTCTTCTTGCCTCTCCTCCCTTCTTCTATCCTCTCCTCCTTTCCTTTCTCCTCTCCTCCCTTCTTCTCTCCTCTCTTCTTTTCTCCTTTCCTTTCCTCTCTTCTCTCCTCTCTTCTCTTCTTCTCTCCTCTCCTCTCCTCTCTCCTTTCCTCTCTTCTCTTTTCTTCACTCCTTTCCGCTCCTTCCTTCTTCTCTCCTCTCTTCTCTTCTTCTCCTTTTTTCTCTTTCCTTTCCTCTCTTCTCTCCTCTCCCCTTTTCTTCTCACCTCTCCTCCCCTCTTCTCACCTCTCCTCCCTTCTTCTCTCCTCTCCTCCCTTCTTCTCTCCTCTCCTTTCCTCTCTTTTTCCCTCTCCTCCTTTCCTTTCTCCTGTCCTCCCTTCTTCTCTCCTCTCCTCTCTTCTTTTCTCCTTTCCTTTCCTCTCTTCTCTCCTCTCCTCTCTTCTTCTCTCCTTCCTTCTCTCCCTTCCTCTCTCCTCTCCTCCCTTCTTTTCTCCTCTCCTCTCCTCTCTCCTTTCCTCTCTTCTCTTTTCATCACTCCTTTCCGCTCCTTCCTTCTTCTCTCCTCTCTTCTTCTCTTCTCCTTTTTTCTCTCTCCTTTCCTCTCTCCTTCTCTCCTTTCTTATCCTCTCTTCTCTCCTCTCTGCTCTCCTTTCCTCTCATCTCTTATTTTCTCCACGTCTTTTGTTCGACCTCAGGATTGTTCTATCGCGAAGGACACCGGTCGAAATGTCAGAGCGTCACCCACAGCAACCCGCCCCACGGGGGTGGGTGATGACAGCCGCCATTTTGGAGACCTGCCACGCTAAGAGCCCGGGGGGCAGGTCGGGGGAGAGGGGGGGGAGGCACGTAGGGGAGGATGGGATGAGTGTGAGGTGAGAAGGGGGGAGGGAGGGTGTGAGGAGACGGAGAGATGACGGAGGGGGAGTGGAGAAGGGGTCATGTGGAGAGGTACAAGGGGAAAATGCTTGCACGTAGCACGTTTTAGTGGCTTTACATTTACCTCTCATTCACCCATCCCCCCATGATAGAGCTGCCATCCCCCCATGATAGAGCTGCCATCCCCCCATGATAGAGCTGCCATCCCCCCATGATAGAGCCCTATGACGCAAGGTGTTTTCCCGCCCAGAAGGTTCAGCATCTTCCTCAAGACTTCTCACCAGCCTTGGTGGACTCTTAACAACTGAGACCATCTTTAGAACTGGTGAGAACGTCTGTAGGATGGAGGTAGCTCTAGAACTAATGCGAACGGCTCTGGAACTGGTGAAAGCAACTTTAGGACATATGACAGCTCCGGAGCGGATGTGAGGAGCTCTAGAACGGCAGAATCTGGCCTTCTGGAAGGAAACAGCAGGATCAAGGTGGCTCCTGGCTTCATCAGCATACTAATGGACTCTTCTGCCCCAGTGTGTGTAAGTGTGTGTGCGTGTGCGTGTGTGTGTGTGTGTGTGTGGGTGTGTGTGTCTGCAACTGTGAATGTGTGTGAGTACACCATCTGGACAGCATTAATTTACTGTCTCAGTGTCATGTGGGCTAATGAATGAAGCCTCACCGAGTCTCTGTAGAAGGTTAAACACTGTCATTCGTAACTTCACCAGAACCCCAGAACCACAGTCTACCATCTGCACCACAACCACACAAACCCATCTGTACCACAGCCACAAACTCCCATCTTGACCACAACCACACTCTCCCATCCCAACCACATCCGCATTTACTCAAATGAGAGCCCTGTATTACAGTAAGACAGGGACTAGGACAGGTACTGTGAACAGCAGTAAGACTGGAGATGAGCAGAGGAACAGGAACAGCATTGGGACTGGGACTATCCGCTGTGGTATGGTTGCCATTATCATCGAAGTAGAGATAGAGGGAAGGTTAGTGGTCAGGAAGGGATACAGTTATGGAAGAGACAACAGCTGACTCGAGTTAGACTGGACTAACGAGGACTTCCCTCTAAATAAACTGGACTGGCTGGAAATTCAGTCAATATAGACTGGACTAATGAGGGCTTTTCTGCTTAGACTGGACTGTGGATTGTCATATTCCCTGCAGCCATGACAGATGCCCTCACAGGCGAGGCTTGATGCTCATTCTGACTGACAGGTTTGCCAACTGACAGGACCCACTATCAGTGAAGGAGTATACACCTTCTTCCTCTTCTGCTACCCAAGCACAGTATATGTGTGTGTGTGTGTGTCTGTGTGTGTGTGTGTGTGTGTGTGTGTGTGTGTGTGTGTGTGTGTGTGTGTGTGTGTGTGTGTGTGTGTGTGTGTTTATGTCCGTGAGAGACACTGCTACTTCAGCATGTACGTGTGAGGGATTAGGGATCGGTTCATTTAAATGCGTGTGTGTGTGCGTGTTGTCACTGAACAAGGCTAGTGCAATCATGCAACGATCAGAAGCTTGTTAAACCTCAGTGTGTTCGGTTTGCGAACGACCTCCATCCTATGACTTGAGATACAGAGTAACTTCCTGTCTGTCACTGTCTGATACAACCTGGTGTGACCCTGGTCATGTGACCCCCCCTCCCTCTGCCTTCCTTGTCTTCAGATAGAGGAATGAGACTCCCCCTGCTCTCACACACACACACACACACACACGTACACACACACACACACACACACACACAGACAGACATACCTCCCACGGGAATAGACAGTAGATTGCACTTTGTATCTGCCTGACCAACAGTCAGCATTTAGCATCTCTCCTTCCCTTCCTCCCTCCTCTCTCCAGCTCTCTCAGGTTGCTGAGCTCTAATTGGACAGGGAGCCAGAATCAATCCTAATGAGTTTTAATCTTTGACTGAATCTACGGAGGGCCAGGGGATCGTTAATTAAAATAAGCCTCATTCTCTTCCCTTCCCTTCCCTTCTCGACTCCTCTCCTCCTCCTGCTCCCCTGATCCCTCTCCACCTCCTCTCCTCCTCCTACCCCCATCCACCTCCTCCTCTTCTGCTCCTCCTCCTCTTATCACCCTCCACCTCCTCTTCTTCTCCTCTTCCCCCTGCAATCACCCTTCTTCTCCTCCTCGTTCTTGTTCCTAGCCTGATTCTGCTCCGCTCCTCCTCTCTTGCTCCACCTCTTCTCCTCCACTCCTCCTCCTGCTCCTCCGGGCACCCTCCACATCCTGTCCTCCTCCCGTCACACTCTTCCTTCTCCTCCTCTCCTCTTCCTCCCCCACACGGCCTCTTCTCCAGGAGACGAGCAAACCCATCCATTTAATACGACATGGGTTCAAAACAACATAAACCGTTAGTTTGTAGTCGGATATTAACTGCAAATCTGTCTTCCAGTCTTCAGTCAGTTAGATTTGACGTTGGAACTTGAATCGCTAACAGAAGAGTGACAACCACATGATGGGTGTTCTGTACCTCTCGTCCTTCTAAAAGAGTTTCAGGGGGCCAAGCTCGGTGGCGATGCTTCCTGTCACCTGACAGCTGGCCCCTCCTCTCCTTGTTCTTGATTAATGTTTGCTTCTTTATGACACAGGATGTGACTGTCCTAGCATGTATTCTTGTGTGGAAGATGTGCGTGTGTGTTTATTCCAGCCACTTCCTGCTTTGACCTTAACTTTGTCTATCTATATAGCATTTCTCTTATCCAGCTAGATAGGACTGGTCAGGGCTCGTCTTCTGGCATTTCATACATGACAGACTACTGACACTAACTACTATGATAGACTACTGATACTAACTACTATGATAGACTACTGATACTAACTACTATGATAGACTACTGACACTGACTACCATCACAGACTACTGACACTGACTACTATAAAAGATTACTGACACTCTCAGACCATGAGCTTGACACCCTGATGAGCAAACGCGTGTAACTGTCTGTGTTTAAGACCACACATGTTTACGTACACGTGCTTCTGGATGTGTCAACTTGTACATACATACATGTGCGTGTGCGTGTGTGCACACGTGTGTGTCTGTGCACACGTGTGCGCGTTCACATGCGTGTGTGCCCGTGCAGCCTGATGAGCAGAGCCTGTCAAAGTGTCTCAGCACATTACGTGTCCCATTAAGGCTGCCCTCTAATTAGGGCCGGTGGCCGTTGGGATGTCAGTGGTGTCAGCCGTCACTTTGAGACAGTGGCACTGAGGAACTGTGGGACGGCCGACCCACACACACCTCCCCACACACACACCTCCCCACCCCACACACACACCTCCCCACCTCCCCACACACACCTTCCCACCTCCCCACACACAAACCCCCCCACCCCACACACACACCTCCCCACCCCACACACGCACCTCCCCACCCCACAAACACACCTCCCTAACCCACACACAGCTCACTATCACCAAGATAGGTAGATAGGGGTCATGAAGTTATTCGGTCATGTGATTTAAACTGAAACGCAGTTCTAGGTTGCAGCTTTGCGCTTAGAATAGTTTGCACTGTTTGATCAATGTGGAATAAGTGATTTGTGAATATTTATTGAAAGGTTATAGCTATGTAATAAATGAGGGCCAAATGTGCACTAAAGAGCTATGGCTTCCTACTGAATCAGGAGTGAACGTGAGTAAGAAACAGGGTGAAGTGAATGATGAGAAAATAGGTTTCATAAGCAAGAACGAGTGTGTGTATGTAAGCATGCGTGTGTGTGAATGTGTGTGTGTGTGACTGAGTGAGTGTGTGTGTGTGTGTATGTGTGTGAGAGAGAGTGTGAGTGTGAGTGTGTGTGTGTGTGTGTGTGTGTGTGTGAGTGTGAGAGTGTGAGAGTGCACATGTGATTATGAGTGAATGAGTGAGTGAGTGAGTCCGTGTGAGTGAGTGTGTGAGTGAGTGTGAGTGAGTGTGTGTGTGTGTGAGTAAGTGTGTGAGCATGTGTGTGAGTGTGACTGAGTGAGTGTGTGTGTGTGTGTGAGAGAGAGTGAGAGAGAGAGTGTGTGTGTGTGTGTGTGTGTGTGCGTGTGTGTGTGAGCGAGTGTGTGTGTGTGTGTGGTGGGCGATCTCCTTTCTCTGCTAGACACGAATACCCAATTAATCTGAGAGCTGGACATGATCCTCTGACCCCCCCCCCCCCCCACGCACACACACACACACACACACACACTCTCTCGCTCTCACACACAAACACACACACACACTCTCACACACACACACTCTCTCTCACACACATTCTCTCTCACACACACATTCTTGTCCTATGTCCTACTAATACAGGGCTGCTCTTGCTCCCTCTTTCTCCTGCTCCCTCACCCATTTGTACCTCCGCTCTCTCTCTCTCTCTCTCTCTCTCTCTCTCTGCCTCTCTTATATATACACAGGCATTCAGGACATATTTCTACAAGTTGTTGACTCTGCGTTGCTCTCTCCTCTTCCTGTCTTTCCCTTCGTCTCCCTCGCTTTCTCTGCCTCTTTCTGGGTTCCTCTGTGTCTGAGTACGTTCAATAGCAATTCTACCAAACCGTTTTCATCGGCAGGTTTGGAAACACCACCGAACATATGCATGATATGACTGTCTATATATGTAGTATGTATGTATTTACTGTACGATAAGAGTTGCATTTTGCAAGGCATTTTTTTAAAAGAGAGAGATAGAATGATGGATGCGTGTATGTTTTTTCTCTACACCACCAGGGTCTCGCATTGTATAGGGATGTATGTCCTGACGTTACACTGGAGCAGAAAGGCCTTCACGCTGTACGTACCGTGTGATTTATTATGGTGGTTTACTGACAACACCTCAGCGATGGTATTCACCTTACCCACACTGGGAGACCGCTTGGGTCAGGTGTATCTATGTGTGTCTGTTGGTGTATGTGGCTGTGTGTGTCCATGTATGTGTGTGTATGCATGTGTGTGATGAAATATGCTCATGTATGTATCTGTTTGTGTGTGTGTGTGTGTCCGCGTATGTGTGTATATGAGTGTTAAAGTATGTTCTTGTTTGTGTGTATGTGTGTGTGTCCATGTATGTGTGATTTGATTCCTCTTGAGCTTGGCATGTGAGGCGGAAGACAAGATTACTGCACCACGCTTCTATAATTACCTCTCATCTCTTAGCCCAGTGCTGTTAAACACAATGGGGAATGCTGGGTTACTACACACACGCGTGCGCGCGCACACGCACACACACATGCACACACACACACATGAACACACGCACACGCACACACACACAGCATGACGAGCGGCATGGCAGCGAGGCTGAGTTATTTCTAGAGGGTTCCATTTCACTCAGACCCAGAGCCGGCGTTTGGAGAACACCCACACTACCTTTAAGCTACCTAGGTCAGACGCACTGCAAACAGACTCACACACCCACACGCACATGCACACACACCCACTCACACAGACACATGTTGGCTGCCCGCGAACACATACACTCTTTGCCAGTCCGCACACACACAGACACGTACGCACACACGCACGCACACACACAGAGAAGCACATCAACTGTAACCCAAAGCTAAGAGGAGGAGTTATGAGTCACCTGTAACAGTCCTTCCTCCCACACACAAACACATTTCTAGTTATAACACACGCACACATGCACACACACACAGCTCACAGAGCTAATGGTTAGCAGGTGCAGACATGCTGATGTTGATGGAGCCATGGCACAAGCCAGTAATGATCCAGAATCGTATTGATGAGACAGGGCACACACTACTGTGTGTGTGTGTCCTCATGTTCAGGTTCAGCTGGAATTGGAGAGAAGACAGGGGGGAACTGTGGGAAGGATGTTAGGAAGGGGGAGGGAGAGGAAGGAATTAAGGAAAGAAGGAAAGAAGGAAGGAAGGATGAAAGAAGGAAGGAACGAAGGAACGAAGGAAAAGAAGGAAGGAAGGATGAAAGAAGGAAGGAAGGGTAATTATGGGAGGGTAGTGATGGAGGATGAGAGGTCAGATTGGGAGAAGGAAGGGAGCGCTGGAGAGGCGCAGGGGGAGGCGAGGGAGGGGAAGGCGAGGGAGGGAGGGGGAGGGCACCCTCTCACCAGCAGCCATGTCTAGACATGTTCTCCATCCTCTCTTTGCCACCCCCTCTTCCTCATTAAGATGCAAAGTGGAGGACTAAAAATACTGGCTGAAGATGGGTCTCTGCTACTGGCTCTGGGAGATGAACCAGCCATGTGGCTCCGGGCTCTGAGAAAGTGCTTACCTGGGCCAAGGAGAGACAGACAGACAGACAGACAGACTGAGCAATAGAGAGAGAGAGAGAGAGAGAGAGAGAGAGAGAGAGAGAGAGAGAGAGAGACAGAGACAGAGACAGAGACAGAGACAGAGACAGAGACAGAGACAGGGAGGTAGACAGGGAGGGAGGGAGATGGCTGGAGAACAGGAGAGCGCAAGAGTGAAAGAGAGATGCAGGCAGATGTTAACAGAGCAAAGGGAAGAAAGGAAGAGGGGAGAAGGAGACAGAGAGTCTGAGAGAGCGAGGGACAGAGACATAGAGAAAGAGAACGGCAAATAGCCAGCAAGAGAGAGAGAGCCAGAAAGAGGTGGGAGTGTTAGGATTAGGGGTTCTAGCCTTGTAACCTTGGTTGACCTCTGATCCCTCTACTCAGCCGTGAGCTGTTCAGAGCCGATGCTTCTACAGTTTAAGGCACTTTTCGCTCCGACTAAAACGCATAGGCGCCCGCTCGCACGCACACCCCTGACACACACACACATACATAGTCACAATTGATTCAGAGATACTTCCATGTATGCCAATGGGACACTCAGACCTCCTGGCAAGGCACCCAAACCCTCATCTTAATTTGGGATGCATTAAATCTGCTGAAGTGGGCCTCTTAGCTGCTAATGTCTGAGCTAGCACAGATGAGATGAGATAGGCTGGAAGAGCATGTGTGTGTGGCTCTGTGAGAGATAGATAGAGAAAAAGAGGGACAGTTGAGTGTGTGTGTGTGTGTGTGTGTGTGTGTGTGTGTGAGAGAGAGAGAGAGAGAGAGAGAGAGAGAGAGATGCGTGTGTGGCCCTGAGCAGGTTGGCAACCTGGCTAGTGCAGTAAGGGCAGAGATGTGTGTCTGGGTGTAAATGCTATCTGCTTTGTTAAGTTAATGCAGCTGGCAGCAAGATGCCCAAAGAGCATCTAATTAACAACAGGTTCTTCTGGACTTATCTCAGAATTAAGATTTGCACTTGGAAAGTTGCCCGCTACATCTTAACACACACAGCCACAGACAAACATGATCATCCACACACATATTTACATGTATTAATTCAGTGCATTAATTCAACACACACAGACATCTGATTCACTTTTTTTTCCAGCAACCTTACGAACAACAGTGTCAGCAGTTACCCCTGCTGCAAGGGACTAACTGACTGATGCACACACACACTACACACACAGGCACACACACACATACACACACACACACACAC
>BROE01000016.1:3243600-3300523 GCA_036571765.1 Plecoglossus altivelis
AGTTGAGTGTTGTGTGTTGTGCTGTGTGGGTGGGTGTGGTGTGTGTAGTGTGTGGTTGTGATGTGTGTGTGTGTGTTGTGTGTGTGTTGAGAGAGAGAAGAGAGAGAGAGAGAGAGAGAGAGGAGATAAGGATATCGAGAGAAGAAGAGAGAGAGAGAGAGAGAGAGAGAGAGAGAGATGCGTGTGTGGCCCTGAGCAGGTTGGCAACCTGGCTAGTGCAGTAAGGGCAGAGATGTGTGTCTGGGTGTAAATGCTATCTGCTTTGTTAAGTTAATGCAGCTGGCAGCAAGATGCCCAAAGAGCATCTAATTAACAACAGGTTCTTCTGGACTTATCTCAGAATTAAGATTTGCACTTGGAAAGTTGCCCGCTACATCTTAACACACACAGCCACAGACAAACATGATCATCCACACACATATTTACATGTATTAATTCAGTGCATTAATTCAACACACACAGACATCTGATTCACTTTTTTTTCCAGCAACCTTACGAACAACAGTGTCAGCAGTTACCCCTGCTGCAAGGGACTAACTGACTGATGCACACACACACTACACACACAGGCACACACACACATACACACACACACACACACGCACACTATACACACACATGCACACACGCTATAGACACACATGTACAAACACTCACACGCACCAAAAAGACACACAAACACTCACACCCACAACAAAGACACACAAACACACGCTCATATGCACCAAGACGGGGATTTGACATTTAGCACCATCTGCGTGACATTCTTGAATTGTGCGGATCACACACTAGCTTCATCACACATGACTGCAACCAAACAACCTGATCAAGCTGATGGCTTCGAGTGAACAAAGGAAGCTCGTTCTCTCACATTCACAATGACTAAATACACGCTCAGATGTGGTTACCGAGTCCGGTGGCCTCCAAACGCACGAGATCAAGAGCAGGGGCAAGAACTTAAGAGGAATCCGGTAAAATAGCCGGTGGTCTCCCGTTATAAGCCAGGTCAGCGCAACCGCGCCACATTCTTTATAATAAAACACACCACCTTTACGCACGTGCAAACATCAACAGCGTTAAAAGATGCAAAGTAGATCAGGAATTTAAATAGGTTTTTAAACGAATTTCTTCAAATATACCCAACTGGTGGAATACAAAAAGCGACCGGGTTAGAAACCAGAACCTTAAAATAGTTTTGTCCTCAAATGTTATTGAGTTTCTCGTGCTATATGTTGCATCGTTTAAGGCGTCCAAGTAAGTATCGCCGGGGCTGTGGTTGCCCGTTCACTCACCCGTGAGTTGGTCATACGAACCGTCCAGCTCCCGGGAATCCGACAAGCTTTGGTCGCGGTTTTTCGTCTTCATCGCTCCTTGCGCTTGGTATGTGAAACTATGGAGAGTGCACTTTGATTTTGGTAATAGCAGCTTTGACGTTTCAACCCTTAGAAGGATCAATATTCTAACAAGTCATCCTGTTCCGAAGCTGTAAAGTATAGCTTATAAACTACGAGGCAATTTGTTATCTCGGCGTCTCACGATCAGCGTGCGCTCTCTGTCACTAGACACTCGGCGGTATCATTTACCCACGCGCGCTTGTTGCCCACCGAGAAACTCTTTGGGTGTCAGTTCCAAGCTGTTATCCGCCTGCTAGCTCTCCCTGTGCGTTCAACTAAACACGTTCAATAGAGTGGCAAGAAGCAACATATTTCAGTGCTGTTAGTCTTAGTGACTGCGCTCTAGTTCATGCTGCAACTCCGCTGTGGTAACCGTGGACTGTCCGCGCGCGGCTCGGTGTTCGACAAGAATGCCACACTGACTGCGCGCGCTGTTTCGCTCATGTCACCTCAGGTGGCTCAGTCAGGTGGCACCGTCATCTCTGGACCAAACGTCATTAAACGATTGTCTATTTTCAATGCCTTTGGTGTTCAAAACTGTTTAATTGGAGGTGTCTGTTGTCCTTATGTTGTTGGATGTGTTGTGTTTGCAGTTGTTCTGCTTTTTCGAACCAATCAGACAGACCCTTGTAAATGTTAGAAAGACTGCTCAGGTGTAAATGCATGCATTTATTGAATGTTTTTCTCGGTAGATTCCTTTGTCAATATAACGCAATAGTCAAAAACATAAGCCATGAAGGCAGGCTACTCAGCCTGGGGCTCTGACGATAAGAGCGTCTATAAATATACACGGGGAAGTCTGTCTCTCTCACGCTCTTACCAGTCACCCCCCTCCTCTCTCTCTCTCTCTCTTTGTCTTTGCAGCTTTTTTCTTGACTGAAGCTCTTTCTTGAACTCCCTCTCCGTTAAGGACTCTCCCGTTTGATCTATATCTCTCTGTCTCTCTTTCTCTGTCTACCTCCGGAGACAGACCGCACCATGTCGACATGGGGTGTAGTAGCTCTGTGGCGGCCTGTGGGATTCCAGCCTTCAATCGTCTTTAGAAGCGGTATTAGTTATGTACTCTCAGCTCAGTCATTCAGAGAAGCTACCTCTGATTGGATCTGCTGAATCGTTCATTCTCTCCACAGATAACCTCTAGGCCCTCGGTGGGAGCGTCCAATGCCTCTCAGATCTTTGAAAAAGTGACAGCACCGTACAATGACAATCACCATGAAAAATTCGATGCCCTTCTTATCCAAAATCATGTTATCTGGGTGACCGGAGAACCGTTTTATTTTCATACAAATAAAATAACGATGATATAACAGGGATATTGAACAACGGCGTGTTACTCGGTATTCATCCGAAAACGTTGTTCCAATCTGTCTTCAAACGAAACATTGAGGCTAAACTCTGGCATGGTAAATCCCATTTGGGTCACGGCTCAACTCGTCCCAAAAGGGTTTACTGCGAGTTCAGGGTTGCAGATGGTCTTGTAGCGGGTCCGCAGGAATTATGTGAACACGTTTCAGAGTCCGAGCGAACTGGTGAAACCTGTAAAACGTAGTTTTTCGTTCGGAAGCAAGGAAAGAAGGAAGATATAATGGACATGGAACCCTGTGTCCCTGAAGAGGAACCGTGTGAAGAAGAATACTTCAGATTGGACCCTTTTAAGGTCAGAAATGAGTAATTTTAGGTTCCCAACTGCACTATTTCCAGGGAGTTTAAAGTTCTATTCAGAACTTTTTTAAGAGAACATTTTTTAACTGACCTAAAAACCTTTGTGTAGAGTCATTTTGTCTTCACCTGCAACTTAGAAGAGGATGAATCATGCTGCTTTATTCATGTGGACAGAATAAACTGTTCCTCAGAGCTTTACTGTCCTAAGTGAGCCATTACTGTAAATGCCCTTGCACACATGGTCAAGTGAAGCAAACCTAACATTAGTGTTGACAGAAAAAATCTATTTTTCACTCACTAAGGCGGAGTCATGTATTGACTCAGCCTTCTGTGACCAGAAAGCATAAAATCATAGTAAGACTCCCCCCCCCACACACACACAGACATACACACACACACACACACACACACACACAGACACACACACACACACACACACACACTTAGAAAACCCTCAGTATATTCAGGTGGCATATGTTAAGTACCAGATCAATGCAGGTCTTGGTGGACTTGCAGGTGACCAGGTGCGTTCCCAGTGCTGCAGTGTCTATGAATAGGACTGTAGATATGAAGGGAGAGGAGGAGAAGAGGAGAAGAGGAGAGTATGAAGGGAGAGGAGGAGAAGAGGAGGGTATGAAGGAAGAGGAGGAGAAGAGGAGGGTATGAAGGGAGAGGAGGAGGAGAGGAGGGTGTGAAGGGAGAGGAGTGGAGGAGAAGTGGAGCGATGAAGAGGACAGGAAGGGAGAGGAGGGGATGAAGGGTCAAGAGGAGAGGAGATGAGGAAATGATCTGATACAAGCGAGCTGTGCGGTGTGCTCTCCCTCACTCACACCCTAACCTGACCCCCCTCGCAGACACAGACGATACTGGAGAAGCGTCGCCATGACAGCAGCAGACACCCTGTTCCTCTCCCTCTAATACCAGGAGAATATTTCACAGCCACGGCCGATTGGTTCGTGATTGGATTTGCGCGCGCGTGGCAAATGAAAGGGGGAGCGGTGAGGCGCATTACTAAATGAACAAGGGGGGGGAGACGAGCGTCGGCCAAGGCAGGAGATCGATGCAAGGTGAGCTGTAGGTGGGATTGAGCGACGGAGGGGCGGAGGGGAGGGAGGAGTTGTCCTGTGGTGACGGGTCTGAGGGAAGTAAGTACGTAAGCATGCACACACTTTCTCACACTTGTTCTTGCTGTCCCCCCCACACACACACACACCGTTTCTCACACGCATTCCCTCGCGCGCGCACATGAGCTCTCTCTCAAACGCACAGTCTCTCACACACACATGCTCTCTAACTCGCTCACCCGCTCACTCACGCACTCGCACTCTCTCACATGCGTAAGTGAATGCACCACTCCACTCTCTAAACACACACAAGCACGCTACATTTCCCTCTTCCACCCGCATACACTTCCACACAAACAGAATGTCACAGTGTCACGCACGCCCTCTGTCCTCATAACTCTTTTTCTCACACACACGCATATACATCTCCAGAGTGAAACTGTGCAGTGACCCATCCCCATAGTTTGTCATCCTTAGAAATGTTCTCCGCTGTACGGCGGGGCAGTGTGCCAGCTCAGGGAGTCCACATTCTCAGTGAGTACAGCAGCTAAGCGCCACATCAGGGAAGAGCAAACAGTCTCCCTTTAATGTAAGTGCAGATACATGATCTGTCTCAAACACGTGCACACAAGGACTCCTAATTGGGAGTTTACTACATGAACAATATCAAAGTTCACTGTCTGGCCAAGTTGGAGCCTAAAAGAACAATATCATGATTTGGACTTTGTGTGGAGGGGGGGGGGGGGGGGGGGGGGGGTCTGGTTGGTCCTGTTCAAAAGTCCCACTCAAATCTGTCGTTTCATCGGTCATTTGGGGGGGGTCTGTTGGTCCTGTTCAAAGTCCCACTCAAATCCTGTCTCTCGGTCATTTTCTGCTTTCTGCTGTAAATCACACCCTACCACAAGCACATACACGCATTCTGCTCAAATCAAGTCTGACCCACAAGCACATACACGCATTCTGCTCAAAATCAAGTCTGATTTAGGAGTTCATCCCTGTTGATCTGTGAGAAGGAAATCCTACTTGTTGGGTCATAATAGACACTCATGCACACAAAAGTATTCTTGGAATAACGGACTTAGCGGATAACGTGGCACTTTATCCAAGACAGGAGAGGAGAGATGAGTGGAGAAGACAGACAATAACAACAGAGAAGGGAGGAGGAAAGGGAATGGAGGGGAGGAGAGGAGAGGAGGGGAAAGTATAGGATAGGAAGTAGAAGGCGACAAGGAGGACAGGGAGGAGCGAGAATGGAGGAGGAGAGGAGGCGAGACGGGGAAAATAGAAGAAGGCTGCGTGTGAGGGGGGAGGGGAGGGGGGAGGAAGAGAGAGCCGTTCTTCTTCCTCAGACTCCATGCCCACCCTGGGCTGAGTCGATAGTCCTTGAGGACATGCCCTGCATCAGCCAGCAGGCCCTGTGAATATTGATGGGGAGAGTTTGGGATCTGAAACTCATCAACAGGGCTGTGTGCCAATGTGTGTGTACATGTGTGGAAGCGGGTACTTGAGCGGGTGTGCATACGTGCGTGTACGCATCTGTGTGTAAATGAATGTGAGTGTGCGTGTATTTAAGCGTGTGTATGTGTATGTGTGCGCGCGTGTGTGTGAGTGTGTTAAATGCGTGAAATGGCTCCCAGCAGGAGAGACAGCCGGAGACAGTAGACAGACTCAGGCACCCATGTTCCTCTTGTGGTCTCCAAGGGTCTCCTACTGGGTTCCTCTAATAGGTTCCCATAGTGGGTTATCCTAGTCTTTACTCCTGGTGTGTTCCCAGTGTGTTCTCTGCCTGTTCTCTTAATGGGTTCCTCCAATGGTTTTTTCAGAGTGGGTTCTCCTAACTGGTTCTGCTAGCGGGTTCTCTTTTTGGGTTATTCTGGCTTCTATTGGCTTCCTTCAGTGTGTTTCCTAGGTAACCGCATGTCAGGAAGACTTCTCAACTCACTGCTGTGGACTTTTTTTCGCCTACCTAACCTAAAACTTCAGAATCCTGGGTTGATAATTACAACTAACTAGACGGAGAGAGAACTTTCGGTAGCCAAAATGACAATGCACAGATATGTAAATTGGCAACACTTTTGTCCACTGAATGAAACAATGATTACAATGAATGTGTTGTCAGCTATTGTGTTCGAGGCTTGACAAGTGAGTGGGGTTGTTCTTTTTAGGCAGATTTTAAAAGCACTTCAAACTTCTCTAAACGAGGCGTCTTCAGATCATGCAGTGAACTTAAGCCTGGATCCTCAGGGACACGCAGAGCTGCCAAGCAGCCCTCTAGTTCTGCCAATACGCTCCCAGTTGCTGATTGATGCTGTCCAACATCGTGGAAGCACACATGCTCACTTCTGACACAAACAAACACACACTCCAACACGCTCCTCATTCATGTTGTCTCACACACTTGCTCTTTAGATCACACTTTTGGAACAAGAACACACGCTCACAGGCACACACACACTCCCACACCAGTCAATGCTGTTCAATTAATATTTGAAACGGTGTTGACTGACCTTCAATGATGCCATTACATCATTACAAGGCAGACCTTCGGTATGGGTTAGGGTCAATCTTGATCTTGAGTTGGGAAAGGTTTAGGGTTAAGGTTAGGATTCATGGTAGAGTTCAGTTATTAGGGGTTAAGGTAGCCTGATGAACGTTATGTCATCATTTGACGATCAAAGATGTACTAACCATTCAGGTGCATCAGGTGCAATTGTATAACAAGGCTAGGTTTTCTGCACACCTGTTAGACAGGTTGATGTTACACTCTGTGACAACAAGTAATCAAGAAGACACTGCAGACGCGGTAGAAGACCATGTGGAGGTCACAATGCATTGTGGGAGTTGTGGTACCCTGCCTGTCAGTTCAGAAATAAAATTCAGCTGTCGCAACGTCCATATTGTAACATTACACTCAGTTTCTTCTCTCTTTATCTCCTTCTCTCTCTCTCTCTCTCTCTCTCTCTCTCTCTCTCTTCCTCTCTCTCTCTCTCTCTCTCTCTCTTCCCCTCTCTCTCTCTCTCTGTGTCTTTCTTCCTTTCTCCATCTGTTTGTCTTGTCGTTCTGTTCATTCTATACCCATCACAGCAAGTGTACACCTAATTTAAGCTGACTTGCCTTCCTCTCCCACTCTACTTCTCTCTCCTCTCACTCTCTCTCAATGTCTCCATCTGTTCCTCCCTCTACCTCCCACTTTCCCTCTCTCTTCTTCTCTGCCTCCATCTCTCTCCCCTTCTCTTTATCTCTCCCTCTCTCCGTTTATTCCTTTCACTTCATCTCTCCCTCTTCTGGTCCTTCGTTTCTACCTCCCTCCCTCCCTCCGTTTCCCTTATCCTCTCTGTCTTTATACATCTTTCCCTTCTTCCCCTCTCTGTCTCTCTCGGTCTTTCAACTTACCTACTGAGATATCTGCCTGTCAACCATGTCTATGACAGTTCTGTAATAAGTTTATCTGTTCCACCCAGTATCAGTCCAAATACATATACTGTCCACTGGCTGTGTGTGTGTGTGTGTATATGAGCGTGTGTGTGTGTGTGTGTGTCAGAAGCAGGCTGAATTAATGATACTTGTCTCTTTATGTCTCCAGCCCTCCCGGAGAACAACACAGGGAGTGACTAAAACCTACATGAATTACCCATAAAGAGAAAGTGCATGGTCTCTCTCTCTCTCTCTCTCTCTCTCTCTTTCTCTCTCTCTCTCTCTCTCTCTCTCTCTCTCTCTCTCACCATGTCTCTGACTGTATATTGTTTCTCCCTCTCTTGGATTGAACTTCCACGATGCTGGTTGTTTGGGAAGGTAAAAGACCCTCCTTCTGTTTTTGGGGTTAGTGATGTCAGACACGTCTACGAGGAGGAGGGGGGGTGATGAGGATGCTATTTTAGTAACAAACGAGAGTCTTCTTTTTCACGGTTGAACTTGGCTTTAAAAAATACAGGACATTTGACTCTTGTTCTTTTTCGTAAAGCCCGAGCTTTTAAAAGGCCTTTGTTTAGCTGTTTAAAATGCACTTGAAATGCTTTCAGAATTCAAGCAATGTCTCCTCTGACCTCTGTGTGTCCCTCTCTCTTCACTGCCTATTTTCCTAATCCATAGTTCATCTCTCTCTCCCTCTCTCTTTCCCTCTCTCTCCCTCTCTTTCTCCCCCTCTCCCTGCTCTCTCCCTCCTTCTCTCTCCCCCTCTCTCTCCGTCTCTCCCACCCCTCTCCCTTTCTCCCTCACCCTCCATCTCTCTCTCTGTCTTTCTGTCTCTGACGACCTCTCTCTCCTTCATCTCTCCTTCCGTCCTCCTCTTTTCTTCCTCTCTTCCTCCTCTCATCCTCTGTCCGTCTACCAAGTCTCCTTGTTGGTCTTTGATGTGTCTTCTTCCAGACAATGAAGTCAAGGTTGACAGGCAGAGTGGCTGCAATGTCTGAAACAGAGGTCAGACACACACACACATCACACACACACATCACACACACACACAGGCACCAGACGCACACACACACACACACAAACACGGTGACAGAAGCAGTGCTGCGCATACATATTCCGGAGTCTTGGTGACCGGACGGCCAGCTTTGCCCGTCCTCCCCAGCACTGAGCCAGCTAACAGGCTGATGAACTGCCTCAGGACCAGGGTCAGACCAGGCTGGAGCAGACTCATGATGCACAGAACTGTACCTGAGGAGGGTTGGATGGTTCGTTCAGTCACTGTTCATTCGAAAACCATGTGAAGACCAGAGTCTCCGTGCAGCAGGGGAGACAGGTGAGATCTGACTTGGTAGGTTTGGAATCTTTTCTTGTTGAGTTTGACCGTCTGCCGCAGCGGGAGGAGGGGAAGCAACGTGGACGAGTGTTCTAGAATGTTCCTGCAAAACAAAAGCAGTCAGGATTTTCTATGAAAGCTTTCTAGAGAAGAATCCTAACTCCATATGTTCTACAAAATTAACACTAACCCCATAGGCTTTCCCAAAGAGAAACCACCATAATCCTGAAGTTTCTACAAGAAGAACCCGAGTCATAAAGGGTCAACAAAAGTAACTTTGACCCTATGGGTTCTACTAAAGGAACCCTAAAAGGCTTGTGGATGGCTGAGACAGACCTAGCTTGGTGTGTCCCAGGCTACAGATCTGGCCTGTGAAGTTGTTTCGCATGCCAGATGTTGAGCCCATCTAATCCATCTAATCTGGGGATAGGAGAGGTAGGGGAACAGCAGGGGGGGTGTGTGTGGAGGGAGAGGGGCCAGACACTTCATTAGGGGATGGAGGAATGGAAGGACGGAGGGATGGAGGGATGAAAGAAGGGAGGTCTCCCCGTCCATCTGTGAGCTATTGCTTTCTACTCTGTTTGTCGTCCTAATGATGTCCCTCCACTAATGACCTTCTGTCCAGCAGCTCTCCTCCTCTCTTTCTCTCCTCTTTTTTGTCCTCAATTCCTCCCCTTCTCACCCTTGCTCATGCTCTCATCTCTCTCTCCCTCTCTCTCTCCCTCACTCTCTCTCTCTCCTCTGTCTCTCTTTCCCTCACTCCCTCTGTCGGTCAATCTCTCTTCCCCTGCCTGTCTCTCTCCCTCTTTCAATGACCCGTTGCTCTCAATCTCTTGACAAGAACAGGGTTCAGAGCTTGTCAGTTTCACTCAAATTGATGCGAGGGAGATGTGATGTTTGGTGACAGTGATCCTAAAAAGAGGATCTTCATTCTGCCATCATTTCATTCATCAGGAGTAAAAGGTTTGTGACCACGATCAGGTTAACCTGCCTCGTTACAACCCTCCCTCGCTCTTTCCCTCCCTCCCTCCACCTTTCCACCTCTCCATCCTTCACTCCATTGCTTTCTTTTTCTCTCTCCTTCTCCACCACTCGACTCTCTGTCCATTCCTTCGTTTCGCTTCCTCCTCTATGTCTCTCTCTCACTCCATCGCTCTGTCTCTCTCCCCCTTCTTGGCCTTATAACATAATGAAAGGCTTGTTCAACAGGGCTCAGAGGCACGGTGTTGTAACCCTGGAAAGCAGCAATCCTCCAACCCCAGTCGAGATGCCCTTGGCAGGGGGCCAGAGTGGATTGTTCTCAATTCAATCATCTCAGATCAGCACGCGACAGGAATTTATTACTGATGGACAAGATTGGAGGATTGGAGGCTCCACGACTGTGTTGTGTAACTGGTCCCTGGGGTTATCTCCCCAGAGGCCTGGCCAGGACTGTCAGGGAGACATAACTGATAACACCCCCCCGTAGTTGTAACACACACCCCCCCTGTCAGCCTCGGGCAAGGCCGTGTGTGTGCCTGTGCGCGCCACGTGGGTCTGCATGCGTGGGATGTGGGGGGTGCTTGCGTGTGCATGCGCGTGTGTAAGGCACACCTCCGCTTATTTGTTTATGCCTGCCGGCAACCAGGCAAACACAGTGTTATTGAAGCGCTCCACAGGCCTGTAAAGCACAACTGGACTTAATTATAGAACACTGTCTTTAATCAGTCGCTCTCGAGGCAGGAAAACGAGCAGAGAGGTGCGGGGAGAGAGCGAGGGGAAGAGGGGTAGAGAGAGCAAGGGGAGGAGAGGCGGGGGGGGGGACGATTGAAGAGAAATGTGAGTGGAAAAGAGAGAGGGGGGAGGGAGGGAGACGAGGCAACAGGGTGCAGGTGGGATGAGAAAGAGAAGGTAGGGTAAAGGAAAGGAGGCGTAGATGTGGAGCACACTCCCCCGGCCACGATGACAAGCCTCGCCCCTCTCATCTTGATCTCTTCTCACATCTCTCTAATCAGCCCTCCCTCCCTCTCTCTCTGTACCTGTCATCCATCACTTATTTGTCTTATTATCCTTCCTTCCTCCAAACGTATCGCACCATCACACCCTTAACACCCAACGCGCACACACACACACACACATATATAACCCCCGCCCCTCCCCACCCTACACCACCAGACATCACAACCCCCCCTTAATGGCGACTATTGCTACACAGCAGACCCAGGCTCAACCCAGCAGCATTACGTCCCAGCGTTGCATAAACCTAGCTTATTCATCATCCCTCTACGCCCGGAGCAGTCGGCCCTGCATGTAAGCCAAGCAGTTTAACTGACAGTTCTGGCAAGGCGCGGACAGCTAAGTATGCACTGAGGTGGGGTCTGCGTGCGCGTGCAGAGGGGATCAGGAGGGGGGGCGCTTCCAGCGGTTCCTGATGGATGGCGAAAGTACGTTCGTCCAGGCCGAGGTTTATGGGCGCAGGAGGAACGAGGCGGTAAGGGAGATGGATGGTGGGCTGGAGCCAGAGGCAGAGATGGAGAGGATGAGGGAGAGAACGAGTGCCACGGTTTCAGAGTTGGGTTGGGGGGAGTAGGGTGGTGCAGAGGGGGATGGGGGAGTGTCTGTTAGTCGCTCAGTGTTAGAGAGAAACAGCTAGAGTAAACTGGAGCAGAAACAGGTAACCAGGTGTGTGTTACCAGGCCAACGAGGCGAGAAAATGTTTTATGTTGTGTGGGAGCTTGTTTTCATGTGTTACAACAATGTTGGTTTGACGCCACGGTAACAATATTATTATGGTATAGTGAAGGGAGACCCCGCCGGGATTCAATTCAAGGCATCGGATGACTGCCTCTCTATTAGAACAGAACAAGAACTCAGAATGCAGAACAATCTCCATTATCACAGAACAACACAGCTCTCTCTCCCTCTCACTCTCTCTCTCTCTCTATCTCTCTCTCTCTTTCTCTATGTCTACCTCGCTCTCTTGCTTTGTCTCCCTCCTGCAGGAGGGGATAAATGTATCCATTCAGCTGAAGAGCCCAACTCGATCTCAGACTACTTAGAGCTTGTTAAAGTATGTAACCAATTCTATTTGTGTGACTAGACGCACCTAAAAGACCACAGGATCAGTCTCGATGTGACCGATGGTCCACAGATGACAGCCTGAAGGTGAGGGGGACAGGCTGAGGGGGACAGGGTGAGGGGGACAAGGTAAGGGGGACAGGGGGAGGGGGGACAGGGTCAGGGTGAGGGGGACAAGGTAAGGGGAACAGGGTGAGGGGGGACAGTGTGAGGGTGAGGGGGACAGGGTGAGAGGTACAGGGTGAGGGTGAGGGAGGACAGGGATGGGAGTTTTACTAGGTGAGGGGGACAGGGTGAGGGGGACAGGGTGAGGGGAATATGATGAGGGTAGGTATTGAAGGATGATAATCAGCCTCTGCCAGTCCAGATGGGATGATTCTTTTGGCAGGCTGTTCAGTAGCACCAGATTGTTGGGTAGCATTAGAAACTAAGAGAAACTGTGAGCGTAGAACTAAACGCAGAATTATAGCAAGATTGTGTAACTCTGTGTGTGCCGGAATTTGCGCACGCTTTGTGTGGCTATATTGAATAAGTAATTTGGAGTGGCTTAATGAAAGCTAATGCGTAGTTAATGGCCTGTCACAGTACAGAGTTTGCTTATGGAAGAGCAGATCATCCAAGATTCTCATTTCCACCCTGTGACTCACACAGAATGTTATTAGTTCTCAGCATGCAGACAATAACACACTCTCACACACACACAAGTGCACGCACGCACACACACACACACACACACAAACACACAGCCACCAGGCTGAGCTGCAGTCTAGCTGTCTGTGTGTGTGAGCAATATCAGACCAGCTCAGACTTCTCAGAAGAGGACCCTTATATGGTGGATTAACAAACAGAGGAGAGAGGAACGGAAAGAGAGATGGATGGGAAGAGAAGAGAAGGAGGAAGAGAGAGGGTGGGCTTACAGTGGTAGAAAAAGGAGAGAGTAGGAAGGAGCAAGGGATGTAGAAAGACAGGAAATGAAAAGAGGGGTAGAGAGAGTTAGGGCGGGGGGAGGGATTGAGTGCGGGCGGATGAGGAGAGAGTTTGAAAAAGATGGAGGGAGAGAGGTGGAGAAAATGACTAGACCATGGACAGAGGGAGAGACAGAGTGAGAGAGATAAGGGGAGGGATAAACACATACCTTTAGAAGGTTTATAGTGCTCTGAGACTCCCATTGTCAACTACACTCAACCCTCTCCGACATGGAGAAGAGTATAGTTACTATACTGACGCATGCTCTTCATTAAGCAGTCCAGGCCCGGACCATTTCCGGTAATTTTCATGTCGAAGTCACGAACATCCTCTCCCTCTCGAATCCCTCTTTCAATCAGGGACACGACAAGTTTCAGAATGTCGGTACGTCTACATCATCGTCTTGCCCTCTCACCAAAGCCAACAAATAAATCGAAGAAGTTAACAAAGTAGTGTTCAACAGTTGTGAGAGGGTCAGTCAACCCCCCCCCCCCCCCCCCCCCCCCCCCCCCCCCCCCCCCAGCAGTCCTCCAGAAGACACCCCCCCCCAGCAGTCCTCCTCCAGGAACACACCCCCAGCTCCTTCAGGAGACACCACTCCCAGCAGTCCTCCAGGAGACCCCCCAGCAGTCCATCCAGAGACACCCCCCCCAGCAGTCCTCCAGGAGACACACCCCCCAGCAGTCCTCCAGGAGACACACACAGAGCCTCCAGAAGACAGCCCCCCCAGCAGTCCTTCAGTAGACACCACTCCCAGCAGTCCTTCAGTAGACACCACTCCCAGCAGTCCTCCAGGAGACACACCCCCCAGCAGTCCTCCAGGAGACACACCCCCCAGCAGTCCTCCAGGAGACACACACCCCCAACAGTCCTCCAGGAGACACACACCCCCAACAGTCCTCCAGGAGACACACACCCCCAACAGTCCTCCAGGAGACACACACCCCCAACAGTCCTCCAGGAGACACACACCCCCAACAGTCCTCCAGGAGACACACACCCCCAGCAGTCCTCCAGGAGACACACCCCCCCAGCAGTCCTCTGGGAGAGCTCCCCCCCGGCAGTTCTCCAGCAGAGCCCGTCATCTCCTCCTCAACCTCCTGCTGCTTCACAAGCCCAGGTTGGAAGTGCTGAGTATGCAGTATGACTACTCCAGCGACCAGCGGCCCATGATGTATGGGCCAGGCACACTCTGCTAGCATCAGAGTCCTGGGCCCAAGCCTTGGAGTCCCGACTCATAACATACCCCTCTCTATTTTTACTTCCACCCAAAGGAGATGATTTATCCACAGCCTATTTCCCTGCGAGAAATACACCAGACCAAAATAGTGAGATGTTGGGCGTCGTTTATCTCGATCTGGTATGTGGCATGGTGTTGTGTCAGCCCTCCTCTCGGTGAGGGTGATGGATGGGGGGGAGTTGGGGCGGCGGGGGGGGGGGGGGGGGGGGGGGGGGGGGGGGGGTGCTGATGTGTGGGACGTTCTGGCTCTACGACACCTGCCAACAGTAACAGGGTGGCGCTTCAGCCATCTGCAAAGACCCAGGTGACCTTAATCCCACAGACCCACACATACACATATATACACACACACACAAACCGAGGCAGATGCACATGCAGGTACACACACAGACAACACACACACACACTTGTAGATACACAGGGGCAGCACGCACACACACAGATTTGGCAGGTTCTCGCACAGGTGGGGATTTTTGGCCAAAACTGCATATCTGCTAATAATGAAAAATATGAGGCCAACAGAAAGTCCCGGCAACATTTAAAGGGCCTTTTCACCCTGAGACATAGACAGGAAGTGAAGGAAGGTGAAATATGTTAACACAGATAGATATCTAGGATACATACAATCACACACATACAATCACACACATACAATCACACACACATACAGGCAGGCATACAAACACACACATCCATATACTGCTGTGTTCAGTCATAACTTGTCTACGTTAGCATTGAAGAAGACAAAAGAATACGCTTCGAAAATGTTCACATTCTTTCAAATAATGCCAGGAATCTGTGTGTGTGTCTGTGTGTGTCTGTGTGTGCACACATTTTAGGGGGTTTATTATCCTACAATCAGGGTCAAGATCCGGAAACTTTGAAAACGTCACATCAAATAATGTAAAATAATGTTGCCAGCAGTTTTTGGTGCTCTCTTCATGTCATAACCTCTTCACTCTGATTGGTCCTTGGGTGCACAGCAAAGTTTGTACAAATATCTCAAAGGAACTTTGGCAGATGTCCTTTCTATGATCCATCAAAATTCAGTTTTGTTATTTGGAAACACTTTTCTTGTAAAATTGACAATCAGACCTGGCTAGCAGACATAACGACAATATAAACTGGACATACCTCATCAGTGAATGTTGTTAGAGGATTGTAGCTTAGATGGATACTGTTGAAATAAACACCATACACCAAAGAACACCAACAGTCTAGTTATATAATGTGGGTCAGAAAAACCACAGCGTAGATGGATAATGTTGGTCTGGACATCACAGCGTACAGTAGATCGATAATGTTGGTCTGGACAGCACAACATAGAAAGAAAATGTTGATCTGGACAACGCAGCGTAGCTAGATATTGTTGGTCTGTGAAAGTAGATCACGTTGGACTGAACGACAGCTCCGTCTGTAGATTGCTAATGCTGGTCTGTTTCGGCGCCTATAGATGCATCCAGGCGTGAAGCAGCACCTGAGACGAGCCTGAACGAACATCTAGCCCTTCATTACCTGGCCCAGTGGAGCACAGCATGAAGATAGCACGCCGCCGATCGACACGCAGACGTGCGCATGTACCCGCCCTCGCACGCACACGCAGGCACGCACACACCGTCGCTCACACGCGCGCGCGCACACAGGGACACGCGCGCACACACAGCCAAACGCCTGCACACACAGGCACACACGAGCACACTCTGGGACGGACACATGCAATCGTACGTGAACACGGGGGCGAGGAAGCGTACCCAGACTCGCACATAGACGCACACACACACACACAGTGCAATACAGTAGAGTCCTTCACCAGCAGGGAGACAAGTTGGTTATGTCTAGGCAGCTGTTCTCTGGAAGCTATTGTGGGTGTTGAGGGAGCTGGAAGGTCAGAAAGCTCAACCTCTGGACTCAACCACTCAGTGTACAGTAGTCTATGGAGTCCAGAGTTCTGTAGAATACTGATTAGTTTGCTGTCCACCATCCTGTAGATCCTGTATCAACCAGCACTCAACTGAATACTTGTTAACCAACACTCCACAGAGCTGTAGGATATGAACTGACAGTCCACAGTACTGGAGAGTATGTGCTAACAGTTTACGGTACTGTGGAGTATTTATTAATGTATTCTACACGGTAAAATACTAGCATTTCACAGTACTGTAGCATACTACCTAACACTCCACAATACTGTAGAATACAGACACTTCACAGTGATGCAGAATACTAACCAAAACCCCACAGTACTGTAGAATACTAACACTTAACACTAATGTAGAATACTAGCACTTCACAGTGCTCTACAATACTAACACTTCACACTGCTGTAGAATACTAACAAACACAGAATACTACAACAGAATACTAACTAACTCAAACACTTCAAAGTGTAGTAGAATACTGACAAACACTTCACTGTACTGCAGTACTATCCATTATGATTGGGCACCTCCCAGTTCTTACCTTAACAGAAGCCTTACTACATGCATGAAGGCTCATGGTCAAAACAACATTCTGTCAGACCTAGTGTTGGTGGAAACCTGAGATTAGCAAGAGTCTCACCTCTTTTAAAATGTACAGGTTGATCTCTGCCTCCTGCTTCACACTATCTCTGTGAGCATGTGGGTGTGTGGATGTGTGCACGTGCATGTGCATGCCCATGGATGGGCATGTGTATGTGTGTGAGTGTTTCGTGGGTGTGTTCAGTATAAGTGCATTTGTATGTGAATGTGTGCGTATGTGTGGGCCTGTGCTAAATCTTCATATCTCTGATCTTGGGGAAACGGACCACATGATAGCTAATGTACCAGACAATACTTCAGAGCTTTGTATCGTCTCACCAAACAATATCGTTTCACCCAACTATGCTCTTGACGACGCCAACGCTCCAATAAGAAACCAGAGAGGATTCCGATGCTCCAATCAGAAAGCACAGATTTTTCAAACCGCCAACCAGAATCCAGAGCTGCAGCATCAATCATGGAGGAGTCCCAGTCTGCGTTGCTCCCTCCATCCTCATTCATATGCTTGGATTCAATCGGCCTCTCCAAACTCCTGGCGCTCAATCCAATTACTCTGACAATCAATGCTGTACAGAATCACCTCGGGGAAATGGAAAGAGAGGAGGGGGAGAAGAGAGGAGGGAGAAAGAGAGAATATGTGTGTGTGTATGTGTGCGTGAAAGAGCGAGAGAGAGGAGAAAGGGAGACGGAGGATAGAGTACGTGTTCCGCGTAGGAGACACCGAGGGAGAGAGACAGAAAGCGAAAGAGACGCAGAGAAAGACAGAGAAGACAAAAGCATTAGCTAATTCTGGGATTAGCTAACGCAGAGCCAGCCCTTTATGGAGCGCCACCTCAGTCTGTCTGCCACACACACACACGCAGACACAACGAGCCAGCTTCCTCATCTCCAAAATAATTACCAGCATTAGTGGCTTTATTGACAGGGCGTCAGTCAATGAGTCAGTGTGTGTTTGTGAACCACGATAGCTCAGGCCGCAGCTGGGTATTGATTGGACGGATTCGTCTGCGAGCGCTGATCATCCTGTGTCTTTGTCCACGCTGCCTTCATTCCAGCATGTCATCCTCTTAAATCTGGCATTTACTCTGGGCGGTCAATACAATTATAAAATAATGAAGTGTCATCAAGACTCGTTCATGTAAGTCATGTCTATGGGCTGTAGAGGGAAATGTATTCTTCTTCTGTGGTGTGATGCGAGGCAGGGAGATGACTCCAGGGCTCTGTCTGTCCTCTGACATTAGGCATGGTGTGTCTGTGTATGTGTGTGAGCATGCCAGTGTGCCCAAGACAAAGGATTGAAATCATACACAGAACGCAGTACTGAAAACAACATCGTACGAGCCGGTGATAATCCCATCAAAATGGCCCAGCCTTTGCAGGCACGTCTTGTTCCGAATCCTCAAGTCAGTGTCCTGGGTTCTCATCCAAAACAATGCTGACAGTTACTGCAGCTCTGCTGAAGAGGCATCCTTCTGCTCTGGGCAGCTCTCTCTCTACCCCTCTCTCTCTGTCTCTTCCCCCCTCTCTCTCTCTCCTTCTCTCTCCCCCTCTCTCTCTCTCCTTCTCTCTCCCTCTCTCTCTCTCGCCCTCTCTCTGGAGTGGTGGGAGAGTAGACAGAGTAAAGTCAGAAACAGTGGTGTGGAGGCTCCGTGCCACCCAGCATCAGCTCAGAGCAGGGTCCACACACACACACACACATACAGACACACACACTCACTCACTCACTCACTCACTCACACACCCATACTGACACACACACACTCTCACTGACATCCTGACACACACGCTCACACAAACCCACACGCACATCCTGACAAATACAGTCACACATATAAACATACGCACACCTTCCGACTCACATACCCACACAAATCCACACACAGATCCTGACAAATACACTCACACACAAACAAATGCTCAAATTCCGACCCACACACCTACACAAATCCACATACAGATCCTGACACATGCTTACCAACACAGCAATCCTCAAACACACAGTGGTGGTCCACCAATTCACTGACACACACAGGCACATGCACACACCCAACAGATAAATACACATACAGTACACCCACTCAGTGCTGGTTACAAACCCAAACTGACACACACAAACATGCACACTGACATCTCTTTCCCTGAGGACAATAAGGAGACTTCACACACCATCAGTGGCAATGTCAGTCACACACAAACACGCACGCACACACATTGTCTAGACATCCCTCCAACCACCTGGCCTAAGACAGACCTGGAACTGAAACAGATGTCTTACTACATGTACCAGATATATTAAACACACACACACACACACAGTTTCATGTTTGCCAGGATACATAAATGTATTCAGATTTTGGCCAATTGTGTAAGGAGCAAAGTCATTGCTCTTTCTGTAGGTCTAACATAGATATTGCTAACAAAATGCGTGCACACACACACACGCGCACACACACACAAGTTGAACCATAATGAGATTCCAACCTATTACTCAGTCAGGCTATTAGGTAGCATAGGTAGGTGTAATAGTGTTGTGGAGGGAAGGAGCAGGGATCGATAGCTTGATGCTCCAGCGCTCCATTAGACCTGGATATTTATGTCTGATTGGAAAAGCAATGCTGTGGCCATCCATCCTCATAACCCCGCCTAACATAAATACAACGCCCCCACAACGTCCCCACAACATCCCCACAACGCCCCCCTCCCCCCCCCTCAGTGCCAAAGAAAGTAAGGGCTGGAGATGAAGTAGGTACGGAGGGTGAATAAGGGAGAGACGGGAAAGACAGAAGGAAGGAGAGAGACAGAGAGAGAGAGGTAAACAGGCAGGCAGGCAGGCTGACAAACGACATCAGGGCAAACTGAAAAGCAAATAGATAGGCAGGCAGGCAGGCAGGCAGGCAGGCAGGCAGGCAGGCAGGCAGGCAGGCAGGCAGGCAGGCAGGCTGAGATATCTGTAGTTGCCTGAGAAAACGAGAGTGACAAAAAACCGAGGCGAGAGGGGAAAAGACAAAGAACAAGGTGATGACAGGGAGTCATTCATGTCATATTTGTCTTGACAGCAACACAAAATGTGTCAAAAACACCTTCAATATGCAGCCACCCATACACACTTGCACACACAATCAGACACACACAGTGACAACCGCATCCACAAACACATGCACACACACCAAGAGCATCAGGTAGTCCAACAAACTTCTGTGGTAGTGGTCTTCCCGAAAAACCACCAGTTTATCAGTTCCCAGAGTTCCCAGTGGTCCTGGCCAGGGTGCAGGACAGTGGGTGCTGGAAGGTATAAATTGTGTGGTTGCTGGTTTCTATATTTAGCACGTATTGATAAAGGGGATCACTCAAAGCTTAAAGTAAAGCCAGACTGAGCCACGTAGCATCAATACAAGCACATGTACAGATTGACATGGCACACACACATGCACACGCACGCACCCTACACACAAATATTCAGTGCATGCACACTGTGCTGTGCATACACAAACACATGCATACATACACATGCAGTTGGCAAACAAGCAGGTGGGCCAATCAGATTTCTGCAGATAAATTACATGTTTCTACCTAACTCGTTTTTTCGGGGGCACACCTGTGTCCGACGGTCGCTCAGTAATGACAGTGGGGATGTGGGCAGGAGAGAACGAGAGGAGGCAGGAGGGAGGAGAGAGAAATGGAGGGGACTTTGAGGTGCACGCACCGAAGGGAGCACTCGTTCTTGGGCAACGGAGAGATGCACCATGATGAAAGAAAAGATGGCGCGAGGTGGAAAGCAGGAGAGAAGAGGAGGAAAAGAGGAAGGAGAAGGGGAGGAAGAGAGGAGACAAGCAGAAGATTTTGAGTACTTTTTCCTCCCGCCTCCATTGCTCTCCTCCCCCCCCCCCCCACACCTCATTTCACTCTCCTCTCCCAGATGAACAAAGAGCGACACGGGAGAAGAGAGGCAGAGTAGAGGAATCAGGGGAAAGAGAGAGACATGGAGAGACTCCAGGGGAAGGGAATGGGGGGACAGACAAATCAGCGTGTCTGGCAGAGGGAGAAAGGGTGGACAGCATCCTCGGGGTATGGAGTGAGAAATGGAGGGAGGGAAGGAAGGATGAAGGAAAAGATGGAGGGGGGGAGAGGGGGGGGCACATAAAGCAACAGTACTGGAAATAAGAAAATATCTGTCTATTGATCTGTCTGTCTGTTTGTCTCTGTCTGTCTGGCTAGCATCAGGGCCATGAGGCAGTAGGGGAACAGAACAGCTGGCTCCACAGACAAAGTAGTAGAGGCTGATCACCGGACTGTGAAATACTCAGAGATTAGAGGGAGGGAGGGAGGGAGGGAGCGAGGGAGGGAGGGAGGGAGGAGGGAGACGGAAAGAGAAGGGAGGGACCTTAGGAGGGAGGGTAGGAATGGGGCAGGATGAGGTGAGGCAAGTAATGGCAGAGGCAGTTATAGAGGGAGGGAGGGAGGGAGGGAAAAATATAAAGAAAAAAAGAAAGGAAGAAAGGGAGAGGGAGTTGCGGTTTTTTTCTGTCTGGATGAGATTGAAGGTCATGGCTCATGAACACATTTGATGAGTTCTCAGATCTGTGCTGATTCATGTAAATCTGAACACTAAACATCTGGACACCTCTGCTCCCTGTGCCTTCAGATGTAAATGAATCAGAACCTCCTGGATCCAAAGATCTCAAAACCAGAGCAGTGAGGCACCGCTATAAGGACAAAGAGGATACAGGGTGTAGCTAAACTTGCTTCCCCTGGCGGAATAAAAGTATTTCCAGCTTACCTGGTTCTCGGTCAAAGGGTGCAGTGAGAACCAGCAGGCGGGCACGGGGGGCGGAGGGTTGATGGAATGGTGGGAGGGGTTCAGGTGGAACATTAACACATGGCATTTACTCCCTCAATGTGTTC
The DNA here is from genome assembly GCA_036571765.1 of Plecoglossus altivelis. Classification (NCBI taxonomy): domain Eukaryota; kingdom Metazoa; phylum Chordata; class Actinopteri; order Osmeriformes; family Plecoglossidae; genus Plecoglossus; species Plecoglossus altivelis. The sequence continues at coordinate 3,265,149 of BROE01000016.1, forward strand.
AGTGGCCTTTGGGTACTGAACACGTGGTGACTGGAGTGGTCTGAGTTTTTCTCCATCTCTCTCTCTCTCTCTCTCTCTCTCTCTCTAGACTCCCCACTTTCTCTCTCTTCCTTTCTCTCTTCAATCTCCTTCTCTAAGTACTTATTCCATCCATCATTCTCACCACCCCCCTCTCCATCCAATTCCTGTCTTTTTGCGAGCATTTTCCCTCCCAGAGAGAAGCTCATTTCTTCCAGCTCTGACCAAAACACTGTGCTGTTACAGATCTTTGAGTCAGGGAGACACCCAGATTGCATTATCATGCTTTTCAGTCTCTCCCTCTCTTCCACATACGCACACACACACATGCGCGCGCGCACACACGCACACACTTTTTTTCTCTGAAAGTGTGTATGTGCATGTCTTGTGTTAATGCGTGTCCATGTGATGTGTTGGTGTGATGGTGTACGCATGTGTGTCTTGTCCTCGTGGTTGGGAGGGTATTTTATTCACCATCTCTCATGCGGGATCACAATTCTCCTTCATAACCAAGAATTAGCCATAGTACACTTCATTAAGATCAGATATATGCACACGAACACCTCACCATCAATAACGATCTCCTGTTCCAATAGGAGTTCTCTCGCCCCCTCTCTTCCACCCACATTATGTCACTTCATCAGCCCTTAACCACCCTTGTTTCCCTCTCTGTTACAGCTTATCGTTGTAGTCCTCTCTCTCTCCCTCCCCTTTCCTTCGTTCTCTCCCCTCTCAGTGCAAGTGATGCGGAAGACTCTTTGACTTTGGGGAGCCCTGCTTGGGGCACCTAGGAGATGCATGGGAGAAAGTCTGGAAGACGGGGGGAGGAGGGAGGTAGAGAAGGGAGGAGTGCGGAGTTAGACAGCGGAAAGAATGGAGGTGGAGGAAAGAAGGGGTGGCAGGCGGGAGGGGGAGGTGGAGGGAAGGAGAGGGCAAGAAGGAGGAGGCAGAGGGAGGTGAGAGGAGGGTGGAGGAAGAAGACAAGAGAGAGGAAGAAGTGGGAGGGGGAGAGGGGGGGAGAGACAGGCAAGCAACAAACCAGGGTGTGGATGACAGCGGGAGTTCTTAGAAAACCACGAAATGACAGATCTGAAAAGAATAACCTCCGGCTTTTGTTTGTGTCTTCCAGCGAGAGACAGCTCTAGAAGAATGGAGAGATGGGAGGGGGGGGTGGAAGAGAGAGGGAAAAGTGTAACAGAGAGTAAGAAGTCCAACATTTCCCTATGTTCCCATCCCTTAACAAATACGCACCATTCAACATGTACAAGACAAAGACAAAAAAAAAGTGCTTAGTCATCTTAGTGAGCCATTGTGTTCAGGACGCTGAGTGCAGGTCCCTCGTGACTCAAGGACGAAGGATGAAAAGTGTCATCTCTTTGTCTGAACACTGTAATCAGACCCAATTGTTGTTGCCAAAGCTCAAATCCTGCTCAAGTCTTCGGAGCTTTGTGGCACTTAACGAAGACGTCAGCGCTAATGGCTTTGGTCTGATTGAAAAGTGGAGTTTATCTAAGATGTTACATCTCACAGCTGTGTGAATGCCCACAGATAATTGGACACAAGTAATGTAATTGTTTACAATCTGAGACGCGCGCTAGATCTAGACCTAGATGCACACGCACACACAGAGCTACAATATAACAGCACAGGGAGGGTGGCGCTCCACATGCGGTGTCACAATCACAGATAGTGACAGAGTAGCACTTGTGCAACTGTGAAGCAGCAGTCTCAGATGTGTGTGCTGTGTGTGTGTGCTCACCCTTTTCTCTCAAAGATCTTCCTTCGTATTGAACTTCGCCTCCTCTCTCTTGCGTCCGTAACCTGTTGCTGTCCTTCCTTCTCTGTCCCAATCCTCTTTGCAAACCCCCCTGAGCTGGGAGGTTCCAAACCTCAGGTGCTTTGCAATTCGCTGATTCTTAGTTCAATCAACCCAATGACACAAAATAAATGCCCACACTAACTCTGACACTCAAATCCAAGCAATGAAATCAAGAATGACACATAAGTAAATGAGCAAAAGTAAAGCATATCGAAATAATGTGTTGATGTGAGTGTGATAGTGTGTGGGTGTTAGAGTAGGTGTGCGTGCGTTAGTGAACCCTTACCACACAAGCACCTCACATAAAGGAAAATGAATATTTCATCTTGTCATTGTTGCCTAGGTTTGTCAGCATGCTCAGAGCCCAGCTCTGCTTTCTCGATCATAGTTTACCATAGTTACCATCAAACACGCATGTAAGGCTGGCTAAAACCAGCATGACGTCTGCTCAAGAGCTTCAATAAAAGCCATAAGATTTGTCTCTGTTTGTTTATAAAGCATGGAAAAAACCTTCACTGTCTTTTTTTGTTTTAACAACAATGTGGGCTAAATATTGTTGGGTCTAATCCTTTATTAAACTTTAGTTTTTGGTTCATGAAGATTTTGAGATAATTTATAATGTATCGACTGGCAGTTAGCATTTGAACTTGAACAGTTTACAGTGCTTTTTCCAGCTCCCCCATTTGGAATGAGCTTTTCATGTTGTCAAGGTTGAGACAATCTCAGTAATCAATACATTATGTTTCCGCAGAAAACAACCTGCACAGATGCTTCTGAGTTCAGCACATTGCTGTGTCATGTTCTGACTCGACCGATCTACTGGGTTTCATATCTTGCGAAGTAAAAAAGTCTGAATTGGAGATTGGACAGAAGATCTTAGATCACCGGCCACCACCATGGCTTGCGGGAAATGCGATTCCGATTTTTTTCTGATAATTTAGGAAAAGTCGATTCCTCTTCAGTACTCAAATCCACCGATCATTCTGGACCATTCTGTGTGCATAATATGAATCACGAGCCCTTGGAAATGTCTTCTTATATTGTACATGAGTAATGATTAATGAAGTGATTAATGAAGGAGTTTATGAAGCTATCAGTGAAATCGATATGGTATGATAAACACATATTCATGTGAAAAAACATCTGACAAGAGCAGTATGACCTGTTAACACGATCATTACAAGCACCTTATTATATGGCGTGACCAGAAGGTTTTCTGGGCCAAATTGTAGTGTATGAGAAGCACAGAATAAAAAGCAAATCCAAAAGACATCGTGAACTCTAACCCTACCAACTTTCTTAGAGGCTTATTACAAACCACAACTCAGCACACAAAAAGATAAGAAAGAAAGAAGGTGATCGACAGCCCACTCTCAGAAGAAGGTGAAGTGTTCCCGAAGGCTCATACATTCAGCATCCCCAGAGGATGGTGTGGGGTCAGGGTTGCGGCAAGTCTCGCAATTGTGCCTCATCACCAACGACTTGAACACGTACTTGCTTATTTGTGCAGAACTTCATCATGGGTGGTGAAAACAGAGAAGCCCCTTGACTTGAGACTTGATCTTTGTTTGAACACAAACCCTCACATACGGAGAGCTTTCACCTCGTCAGCGTCGCTCTTTTTCACTCTCTCATGTTTTACTTCTATTTCTTTATAGATGTTGTATTTATATTTATATATCTCTCTTTATCTTTCTGTCGGTTAACTAACTCTTGTCTTTCTCTCTCTTTGCTCCTCCACACTGAAGTGCACACGCCCTGCCTTGAGGATACAACATGATTCAAAACATACGGGAAAGTTACTCCCGATCTCCGTGATGTAATCATCACGGAGATCGGGAGTAACGATCGAAAATATGAATATGGAAATCTCATAAGCGGAATCGCATGACTCCTCTCTCATCTTCCTCTCGCTCCCTCGTCCTCTCACTTTCTCTCTCACCTCCTTCCCTTCCCTCTCCTCCCCCTCCCTCGCTTCCTCTCCCACTCTTTTCAGAACCTCTCTTATATTAACCGCCCGTGACAAGCCTTCTTCCAAGCGCAATTACCAAGTCTTAGATCTCTGGAATCGCATGAAAAATTAAAACTAACTGCAATGAAAAAAATGGGCCAAGAAACAGTTTGGCTTCCCAAAGTGTTTAACATTGCCGTGTATCTCTCTCTCTATATATATATATATATGCAGTGGATTTTAATGCTTTTAGTCCGGAAATCAGAGATTTTGTGTTTGGATCTGAATCACTAAGCAGATCTATAGAAGTAAACGGCAGATCTACTGTAGCATACAGCAGATCTATGGTAGCATAATGCATATTTATAACAACCAGCAGAAAGTCTATGGTTATATGTAACAGATCTATAGTGACATGCAACAGATATACAGAAGACCTAAATGAATGTATGTAAGGGTGGTGTTCCGCAGATCAATAATAATGGACATCTCCATGATGATACACAAAAGATATATAATTCTATACAGCAGATGTATGGTAATATACAGCAGATTTATAATGGCATGCTGAACATTCGTAATAACATAAAGTAGATATATGATACCATACAGCACATCCATAATACAGGAACGCAAAGCAAATCTATAATAATAATTACACAGCCGATCTCTGATCGCATCCCAGCACTGTCTGAGCAGGGGAGTGTTTTGGGGGCGTTGTCGCGGCAGCACACTTGACAGCGTGAGGAAGTTGGGGCCCTGCGACGTTTGATCCGTCTCAGGCAGCGAACAAAGTAGCGGGGCTCCTGAGAACACCCGTCTGCACAGGCATCCTGTCAGGAGCTAAACATAGATTAGCCAGCGTGTATGAGCGAAGGGTATGAGCGAAGGGTTTGCGTTCCGGCGCGCGAGGTGCGTATCAGGTGGGGGGGGGGGGGGGGGGGGGGGGGGAGGCAGGGAGAGAGATGAGAGTAAATGCGAGAGAAGGAGGACGACTGGAAAGGAACGAGAGGGGAAAGACCCAGGGAGAGACAAAGAGGGGTAGGGAACGGAGGGATGGCCACAGAGAGAGGAAGAGAAAGAAAGGTAGAGCGGGCAGGGGGGCGGGGGGGCGGGGGGGGGATGGAAAGCCAGAGGAGAGAAAGAGGAGAAAGAGGAGAGGAGCAGAGCCGGAGGGCGCCCCAACAGAACTTGGAAAACACCCGCTAATTACCCTCTCAGCTGGAAAGAACCGAACGAGAGATCCACCCGCGCTGCAAAACAAGAGGAGCGGCGAGGAGCAGGGAACACGACAGAACTCGGAGGGAGCTGAGAAGACGGCGACAGAGAAACAGAACGAAGGGAGGTTGGTAATAAATACGAGAATAGACAACGGAGGAAATCTAAAGAAAGTGATGAAAGCAAGAGGGGGAGGGAGGGGTTGGAGGAGTGGAGGGGAGGAGGAGAGAGCCGGCGATGAGAGGAAAGGTAAGGAAGAGGCGGAGAGGGGAGGCGAGGAGAGAGGGGAAGCGAGGAGAGAGGGTAGAGGAAGGCTCATTACTGTGAGATGAGCTTTTCTCGCTCAATGAGGAGACTGGGATTCCGCCATCCTCTGCTTCAACACCCACTATTTAACACAGGTCACTAACACACACAGGAGGCTGAACAGAGGGCCATGACCTTAACTGCATCTTATCGGTTATTTATACCAGGCAAATGTGCACAAACACACGCCACTCACACACACGTAAGCACGCACATGCGCATACGGGTGCTAATACCAATACAGAGATCTGAAGCGTTCACGCACACATGAACACACAAAACAGATACAAATCAGCTTAAAACACACTGACACGTGCATATGCATATAGTGCACACATGCACAAACACACACACATACTGTACATATGTAAACTTAGACACACTGTACTCTCGTGCTTCAGCCTGTGTGACTAAAGTTGGTTATGGAACATGACAGCGTTCCAGGCCTGCAGCTTAGACTTCTCTGAGCCCATGACACACACACACACACACACACACACACACACACACACAATGTGGGGACACATGCAGGCACACAAACAATGGCAAACACACTCACCTAGGTACGCGCACTACGTATCCACACTTCCTCACTCACATGCAGCTACACACATACACACACGCAAAGCCTCTCTACCAGAGGAAACTAATAAAGCAACAATAACTAGAGACAGGGTATAGGAAGGCCTATTAATAGAAAGAGTGGAGAGAGAGAGAGAAGGGAGAAAATGGAATCATGTTTTTCATTGCCAGGAAGGTGAACTACAGTCACCTTCCATCTTTCCTCTCTCTCTCTCTCTCTCTCTCTCTCTCTCTCTCTCTCTCTCTCTCTTAATGTATACTCTCCCTCACACACACACACACACAGACACACAAACACACAAACACACACACCTGCCATCTCAGACAGATTATCATTCCGGGAGCCCCTCCCCTGGCCCCGGGCCCTCCCAGATGGCCTCCCCTAATGGCCCCTCAACGGCCAATAGCTTCTTCACCAGGAAGTACAAAATACACACCCAGACCCAGTCCAACTCACACACATCCGCACGCACGCCAAGACGTTGAAATGCCCATGCATGTCAACTGAAGACGCACACTTATGTGTAAATGTGAGATGGGCTAGTGAGTGATGGTCTGCAGTCCTGGACGCACACTGAGCCAGCTGTTTATCCATCCACAAGTTACAGGGGGAAGCTATAAGTGTCCTATAATGAGACAGTCATGTATACACACACACACATATACTCCCTGGCACACAAACACACACATACTCTCTGGCACACACACACACACACGTCCGTTGAAATGAACGCACGTCTAGAGAACCGCGCACACTTACGCATACAAATGCAGAGGCATCGCACACGGACAAACACACACATACACAGACGCGCACACGCCTCGAAGTTGGCCAGCTCTCGCAAGTCCCCCCCTACCTCCCTTGTGATAGAATACTGTCGTCAGCAGGTAATGCTCCAACTGGATATCACCGCCTAATCATCCTAATAGGCTGACACACACAGACACTTCCACACACGCGCGCTTCCAACACACTCTTCTCTAACAAGCTGTCAACCATTTGCTTATGTTCTACTTCATTTAAATGTACTGTTTACATCCCATGAGCAGGCGGACAGACAGACAGACAGACAGATAAACAGACAGAGTGCTACCATGGAGATACACCTGGTTCAACCGGTTATAGCACTTTGCATCCCAATATATTTTTTCATTCGTTTTTTTTAAACTAGGACTACATATAAACACATCCACACATACACACACACAAGCCGTGCACCTTCTTAGGCACACATACACACCCTGTCTTCACACACATGCAGTCACAGACCTGTATTCTGTCCACATGACAAATGAAAGCCTGAGTGTGAGTCTATTAACCTTCTCACCTGTAATCCCTCCATCTCTCCCTCCCTCCATATCTTCATTCCTCCATCTGTACCACCCTCCTCCTCTCCCTCCCTCCATCTCTACATTTCTCCACCCTTTTCCCTCTCCTCCTCTCCCTCCCTCCCTCCATCTCCCCCTCCCTCCTCCTCTCCTTCCCTCCATCTCTCCCTCCCTTCAATCCCCACCCTGTCCACTTTCACTTATTTTCACTTTTCGCTATTCTCTCAGTGCTCCCTCCTTCCATCTTCCTCTCTCCTCGCCGTCACATCCACCCCTCTCGCTCCCTTTATCTCCCTCCCTCTTCCTGCCTACCACTCCGTCCCCGCCCCCCTTTATTTTGCTCCCTCCTTCTTTCCTCCTGGCCAGCCCGTGGCAAGAGACTTGAAAAGCATCAAGTGCCACACACAAACCTTTTGGGTAAAGGATATTGAAACACATTGATCGATACCAGTTGGTCATTGTGCAGACTTCAATAGTCAAAGTGGAAAGGTTGGATTCTTGTTCTATCATAAAGTCATGATTCACGTGGAGAATCCTTTCAACTTCGTGTTCCCAGTTGTCTTACTTGTGTGTTTTGCTCAGTGTGTTGAGAGTGACTCATGCGTTCTTAAGAATTGTTGCCAGCGTTATGGTGGAACAAGCTTCTTTCAGGACATGAGCAAGGTGTTTTGCTGGTTTGAGTAAGTTGTGGAGGTGAGTTTAACTGTTAGGCCGAGATCGTAATTCAGAAAGTGTGAAGATGTGTTTACAGCATTGGTGTTTTCCACTGGATGCAAGCAAGAAAAAATAACTGTAACTGTTAAACTGAAAATGAAGGTTGTTCTAGTGTTTTACATACAGTTTTAAGACCATCTGAAGTGTTCTACAAATATCAAGCCTGGTTGTGTATGTGTGTCCTATTCTAGTCTGGCTCTGTCATGTTCTGGAACAGTCTGAACTCTAACCTTTTATATAGAGAACTGTCTGTTACGTTCTGCATCAACTGCAGGATGCAGCACAGTGTGTGTGTGTGTGTGTGTGTGTGTGTGTGTGCGACACACCCCGCAGGCTTCATGTTAAACTGCACTGAGTGGGGGGTCAACGTCACAGCGTAATGGCTGTTTCATTGTCCATTGCGTGTGCATGTGTGTGTGCGCGTGTGTGTGTAAATGATATATAAATAAATGTGAATACATCTGTATTTCTGGGTATCTACCATAAGGGAATATAACCTTACAATAAGGCCAGAGGATTTGCGTGTGTGTGTATATGTGACTGAGTGTTGATGAAGTTTATATGTAAGACTACAGGGGTCACATTCCGCTAGCTTGGGGAATGGAGGGAGAGAGGTGGGTAGAAAATGGAAGGGTGCGAATCAGAAGGAAAGGACAAGGTAGGCGCGCGTGTGTGTGAGTGTGTGTGTGTGTGTGTGTGTGAGAGAGAGAGAGAGAGAGAGAGAGAGAGAGAGAGAGAGAGAGAGAGAGGATTCACGGACTTTGTATGTGTTTATCTTAGTCGAATGATACCTACTGCATTTGAGTCTAAACCAGTTTTTCAGATAATAGTTCACTGTCTGGTTATGTGTCTTGTCTTGTTGTTCATTCCAGTCCATGTGGTCCTGTGGTTCATGTGGTCCTGTGGTCCATGTAGTCAATGTGGTCCATATGGTTATGGAGTTCATGTGGTCCATGTGGTCCTCTCTGGTCCATGTGGTCCTGTGGTCCTCTGTGTTGTGTTCTGATGACAGTCAAGGGTCCATGATGCACATGCCTAATCGAATAACAAACACCAGATAGCTGTTCGTTATCCTTGCATTTCCCTTTCTGCCATAAATGGCCTTCTGACTTTAATGCCTGAAAGAGACTTTCCTGTTAACACTATCTGTACTGTTGAGTTCTATGTTGAGGTGTTTATGAATTTCTCTCTCCATCCAGCTGGTTGTCTGAAATAAGTAAACCCAGATAAACTCACAGTCACACTGTCAAGTGGAGATGGACAGAATCGTTATCCAAGATATCCAGTAAAAGTATTTTTTTAATGAATATGTTGTTATTCATTTCCTGCACCTTTTTATGGAATATAAAAGTGTTTGCTTTTGAGAGCCCAGGAATCCTAACACAGGTGTCTGTAACACGTACACAAACACACACACACAGCTCTGGTGCTGATGAAATATTAATAATACCGACCTGCTGGAAGAAATGAAAATGGTTTCAAACAAATATTTCTAAAAAGGAAATGGGTCATGTTTTCTTCTCTTTACCTCTCCAGTATTCTTGCATCAAGCGCATAAACAACATGTCTGAAAGCATTAGTGGACGAGTGCTCTTTATTCTGACTCAAACTGTTTGATGTGTGTGTGTGTGTGTGTGTGTGTGTGCGTGCGTGTGTGTGTGTGTGTGTGTGCACGCGTGTGTAGGCATGTGTCTGTTTTCTGTTCAGGCGAATATTGATGGTTGCGCACCTCAAGGAGGCCAGGCGCACAGTTAGGTTAGACATGTTCCGTTCTATTCTCTACAGAAACACAACTGTTACAGTTACAGACACATCACTCTCTCAATCACAGCTACATCACTGTTACAGTTACAGACACATCACTATCACACACTATCACTATCAGTTTTTATCTATTGGAATAATGGATGAACATTGTTGCTGGAGCCATATCAAATTGAACTGCATCACGATTATAAACAAAGTTTATGATACAGTGTAAAAATAAAAATCCATACAAATGCAACTTTATCTCTTTGCAGTCCTTCTGCCTTTCTCTCTCTCTCTCTCTCTCTCTCTCTCTCTCTCTCTCTCTCTCTCTCTCTCTCTCTCTCTCTCTCTCTCTCTCTCTCTGTCTCTCTGTCTCTCTGTCTCTCTGTCTCTCTGTCTCTCTCTATCTCTGTCTCTCTCTCTCTCTCTCTCTCTCTCTCTCTGTCTCTCTGTCTCTCTGTCTCTCTCTATCTCTGTCTCTCTGTCTCTCTGTCTCTCTCTCTCTACATGGGTGAGAAAAGCCTTCCTGTCTGGGGCGGAAGCCATAAGGGAAGAAAGAGACACAGAGTGATAGTGGAAGAACACTGTCAGTGAAACACTTTGCACCGCTTTGATGCTTCCATTTGATTTCACTCACCTGACAAAAGCCTTGACACTACAAGTGTGTAGAACCAGCAACCCACATTCAACAGACGGAAAAGAGAGGAGGAAAGCGTAGGAAATGCAGGGGGGAGATAAAGAAGGATTTAGATACCACTCGAGTGTTCAGCTGAACAAAGACGTGGCTGATTAATAGCGCTGGAGCTCACGCACACACACACTAGAGCACGCACACACCATCTAATTAAAAAAGAAGTGCATGACAAAGACAGTTTGCCTGCCTGGATTTCTTGGAAGAGGATGATGACAAAGTAGGATCTGTCAGTGACACGAGTCGTGAGAAGAGAGAGGGGAAGAGAGATCGTGAGAGCAGAAGAAAGGAGAGAGAAGAGGAGGGAGGTAGAGAGAGGAGGCAGAGGAGGACAGGAGGGAAAGAGACAAGAAGAGGAGAAGGGAGATGTGAACATGAGAAGACTGGAAGAGGTAACAGGCAACAGAGCAGGTCATTCTGCCTCTGCATCCTGGAACTTTAGATCACAACTTTAGGCACAAGAATGGCAGGGCTACACTTGTGCTGTCAGTTCACATAGCTTAAAAAGAGTGTGTGTGTGTGTGTGCGTGCGCGCGCGCGCGCGTGTGTGCGCGCGTGCGTGTGTGTGTGCGCGCGTGCGTGCGTGCTGAGAATGTAAGCAAGTGTGTGAGAGGGTATTTCAGAAACAAATGAAAACCCTACAACAGAGCAGATGGCATGGTGACATGGTGTAGTTAACCCAGCAAGAGAAGTACTAGAGATTATACCAGCCAACACCCTCATTCTCTCTCTCCCTCTCGCTCTCTCGTCTCGTCTTGCTCTGCATCGCTTCTTTTATTTCTCTCTCTCTACCCTCCCTCTTTCTCTCTTAGGCAGATGAACGGCATAAATAAGGTGTGTTGAAACTTCCTACCTTACACGTCTGGAGTAACTGGGAGTTTTAACATGGTGTTCTCTCACACATTTGGTATAACTGGGAGTTTTAACATGGTGTTCTCTCACACGTCTAGAGTAACTGGGAGTTTTAACATGGTGTTCTCTCACATGTCTGGTATAACTGGGAGTTTTAACATGGTGTTCTCTCACATATCTGGAGTAACTGGGAGTTTTAACATGGTGTTCTCTCACACATCTGGAGTAACTGGGAGTTTTAACATGGTGTTCTCTCACACATCTGGTATAACTGGGAGTTTTAACATGGTGTTCTCTCACACATCTGGTATAACTGGGAGTTTTAACATGGTGTTCTCTCACACATCTGGTATAACTGGGAGTTTTAACATGGTGTTCTCTCACACATCTGGACAATAACCAACAACTGGGATACAGATTTTAACCAAGGCGTTCACCTATACGACACACTCCAAACGTCTGCGAATGTACACTGGAAGCAGTTTAATCATACAAGTGCTTCATCTCAAACACATATATGTCATAACTGGATCAGCACAAAGTAATTGAAACAATCCACGGCGATGTCTCTCACACAATCGTGGCACAAACACAGTACACACTAATCTAACTGGGAGTTTTAACATGGTGTTCTCTCACACGTCTGGAGTAACTGGGAGTTTTAACATGGTGTTCTCTCACAAACGTACACACATGAGCAAGATCAACCTCGGAAGAAAGTCCTCATCATAACATCGGTGTTCTATCATCCATCACCAAATCTGCAGATAACGGAGTTCTTTAGACATCACCGTTACTACTCAACAACAATCTGGCCAATATACACGAGGGCACAAAGTATTTACATGGTATCTCATCTCACACCAGCTGGAGTTAACTGGCGAAGTCATCTTACCACCAATATCTCAGTTCTACTCACCAATCTTACAGAAGCTACCAATATAACTGGACGCACACAGTGCGCCTATAACACATGACGTGTATTACATACACGAAAGCGAGCAACTAGCTCCAACCTGAGCAACACACAGTGCTCATGATATGTGCAACTACATCCTATCTAGACCCAAAGGCACATGTCCCTTTCCCTCCAATTACCTCCTTCAATTAGCCATACATAAATCAGGGGCACTAATTAGACCAACAACGGATGCAATGTCTATCGACAGAGATACCGGACATTATTCCTTTATAGCATCCCATACAGCATTGAGACCAGTACCAGATAAGCTAACTGGAGGGTGGGTGAGTGTGTGAGCGTACTAATCTGTGTGTGTTTTGTCTGGGTGCATGTGTGTGGGATGAGCAAACCCACCCAAAAAAAACATGAATTCAGATCCACAGGCTCACATCTGCACCCTGAATATAGCACAAAAAAACGACTGACACACTCAGTTAGTTTTATATTTTTATTTGCGTTGAAGCTCATGACCATTCACTCCCATTGAAAATGATGTTCTCTCCAACCTATAACTTAACCCTTAATGCAATTCTAACCTTGATACTAGTTCTTAGCATTGACACTAAAACCCCAAAACCTCACACATACGAATGACTCAGGGACACACAGGGTCAAGCTTTTCGTATTTTTACAAAAGAGTGTGAGAACAGTTGTTCCCCATAAGGCTAGTTAAACAGGACACCCAAACACTCGCTCACACAGACTGGATTCTCCCTCTAACTCTGATCACATGTCTTCCATTAATACTCATAAATCAGCACTCTCATAAAACTCCCCACGTCGTCCTCTCATAAAACACCCTTAATTCTTAATCCCCTCTTCCGCTAGCAATCGCAAGCGCACACCCACCCACCCACACACACACAGGTCTTAGTGTTGAGGTATCGCCGGTGCGTGGTGTGTTATATGATGGCCCCAGGCCTCTCCCTGTCCCTCAGCTGGGATTTACACCCTCTCACACCACCCAGACCAGGACAGACATGCCCCGGCCCTTCACCCCCCTGCGTCCGCTCTACCTCACCTCCCCTCTTCCTGTCTTCATCCCTCCTTTTTCTCCCTCCCACTCATTCTATTGCTGTCTTTCCATGTTCGTTTCTGCATCTCTCTCTTTCTCCCTCGCTCTATCTCTTTCACTCACTTTCTCTCTGTCTCTCTCGCTCCTTCTCTCCTTCTGTTGGTATAGCTTTGACTCACGCATACACATTCTGTCTGTTGAGGTATACTCTCACTGTGAAACATTCTGTCTAGGCTACATATGACTTCACACAGTTTATGGGACTGTTACGTCTCCACCAGGCTGGCCATTAAGGGGAAGCAAGCAGCATGGAAGCTTGCAGGAATTCAAGGCTTTGCGGGACATTTAGCTAGGAGATGCGTTAGTGTGTATGTGGTGTGTGTGTGTGTGTGTCTGAGTTGTGTGAGTGTGTTTTTTCAGGGAGTGAGCAGGGTGGATGCACATGTGTATGTGGTGTGTGTGTGTGTGCGCCCAAAGGAAAGGTTGGGGGGTTAGATACTTGCGTGGATCATTTTTCGTTTAAAGAATGTGTAGTAGTTGTAGTAGTAGCCATGTGCATCAGGAGGGGATTCAGGGCGTCGCTTGGGGTGGCACGGGTGGAATCCGATTGGCCGCCCCAGGTACCTACCCTAAACTATTGCAAGAGCATTATCTTGCGGCACTGGGATTTGAAGTCTATGAAGAGTGACCAACCTTTCGTTTACAAGCACTATTCAGTCTTAAACGTGAGCGACAGTAATGTGCCTGTGTGCCTGCCAAAAAAAGTGTTTGATTTTGAGCAGGGCAATTATTGTGGAGTACCAGCTGCCAATAAATTAACAGAAGAAGAAGAAGAGTTGTCATCCAATAAGGTCTGCTGTTGGAAGTACGATCAATCTAAATAAAGTATGGAAGATTTACAATAAGTGTATTTTGATAATGTGTTGAATGAACCATTTTGTGTGTCATGACTTATTAAAAGAACTGATCCCTTAATATGTGGAGGAAGATTATACAACAAAGAAGCAGGACGATACATTTTCATCAACATGAAATGAGAAAACTTATGTAATGTAAAGACTGTGCCAAAGCATTGAAAATGTCTTAAAAAATATTGTACTGTAAGTTGCTTTTACAGTATGTGCACAATTGACTGTACTGCGAACATGATGTGGAGGTCTAACAAATTGTTTTAGTGTTTTAATTGGGATCTGAGAAATGTATCAAAACGACACCGAGAAATTATGATGTGAAAATGTTAGTCTCCGTGTCTGTGTGTCTATTTGTGTGTCTGACTGTCTGTGTGACTTACTGTGTGTCTGACTGTCTGTGTGTCTATCTGTGTGTCTGACTGTCTGTGTGTCTGACTGTCTGTGTGACTTACTGTGTATCTGACTGTCTGTTTGTCTATCTGTGTGTCTGACTGTCTGTGTGACATACTGTGTGTCTGTCTGTGTGTCTGTCTGTCTGTGCAACTGACCGTGTGTCTGACTGTGTGTCCGACTGTCTGTGTGACGTACTATGTGTCTGACTGTCTGTGTGACTGACTGTGTGTCTGTCCGTGTGTCTGACTGTCTGTGTGACTTACTGTGTGTCTGTCTGTGTGTCTGTCCGTGTGTCTGACTGTCTGTGTGTCTGACTGTGTGTCTGTCTGTGTGTCTGACTGTCTGTGTGTCTGACTGTGTGTCTGTCCGTGTGTCTGACTGTCTGTGTGACTTACTGTGTGTCTGTCTGTGTGTCTGTCCATGTGTCTGACTGTCTGTGTGTCTGACTGTCTGTGTGTCTGACTGTGTGTCTGTCCATGTGTCTGACTGCCTGTGTGTCTGTCTGTGTGTCTGTCCGTGTGTCTGACTGTCTGTGTGTCTGACTGTGTGTCTGTCCGTGTGTCTGACTGTGTGTGTGTCTGACTGTGTGTCTGTCCGTGTGTCTGACTGTCTGTGTGTCTGGCTGTGTGACCGTCTATGTGACTGACTTCTTGTCTGGCTGTGTAATGACAGGCACCAGAACAACGGTTATCAGAGCCCAGGCTAGAACACCAGCTGTAATTGGACATACTTTGACCTCCTGAATGTCACTCTTTTGTTTTTCCCTCCCTCCTGTCTCGTCCTTTCTCTCCCTCTCTACGTCTCTCTCCCTTGTAGACTTGTGTTGAGAATATTGCCCCTCTCTCCTTTCTCTGTCTCCTGACTCCACTCCTTTCTCTTTCTCCTTCTTTCTCCTTCGCTCCTTCTGTCCATCTCCTCATCTCCTTCTGTCCATGTCCTTCTCTCACCTTCTCTCTCTCTGTCACAAACACACTCATTTACAAGCACACACTCATGCCCACACCTACACACACGCAAAAGCTTTCCCAAGTTCTCCACTTACAGATGGTGCTACCTGCACAAGTATAACAGTAGTAGGTGTGTCGTCATAGCAACACAGTACTTGGCGGTGAGAGAAAGTGTTTGTGTTCCCAGTGCTCTAACTATTATATAAACACCTTCTTTACACGGGACTGGATGTCGGCAGAACGACTGAAAAAGAACGAGTGCTGGATTAAAGTACAGCTGTGAGGAGTGAAACAGTTTTCGCTGCCCGGAAATGATTGATCTCCCTTGAAAAGTCATTTAGAAAAGCCCTGATGGACACCAGCACTTAGTCTCTCTCGGAGACGTCACCCCGCCCTCCTCAGACAGCTGAGCCTGATCGCAAAACAAATGCATCTTTTATGACCCACTCCGTGAGCACTGTTTGTTTGCATGCACGTTTGTGTGTGTGTGTGTGTGTGTTCAGTGTCACCATCACCATAACCAGAATCAGGAACACAGCAATTATGACTGATGACCTCACTGGAGCCGTCGCCGTGAGTAACACTATCAAGAGGAAACTTCTAAATCGGACCCTTCTCCACACACCTGACCGCCTTTTAGACTCTCAGAATTACATGCCCTTTTTATATTAAAATCGATATAATGATGAATGATCATTTCCTGAAAGAGTAATCATCATTTGATTACCCTTCAGCCAGATTTATTAGATGGTGGCCACTGAAAAAGACCTATATATATGGCAGATATATAACAAAATCTGCCAAATGGGAGGAATTTTCATCAATAAAGAATCTTGGTTACTATGTTGATTAATCTAATCTTAATGAACAATTAACAAATGCTGGATTGCTACCAATTAACCACAATTTGTTGTCGCCCCTTCACACGTTGTTGAAATTCAGCCAAGATGAAAAAACCTGTCTTGTTTGTAATTTATAAATGATCTGATCATCTATTGATCTACAATATACTCTCAAAATAAATGTCAACCATTGTGAAAAGCAATGCAATGTTGCTCTTCAAGACTATGTTTTAGTGCGATGTTGTGTTCGAATAAAGCTTCAAATGACAAGACAGTAAAGCAGAAACGATGGGACAGGATGTGTTTGCTCTGGAGGGACGTTCCAGAGGAGAATCTTTTCTCTGGTAACTTCTGCCTGGGTAGGAGATTGCCTGCCTGCCTGCCTGCCTGCCTGCCTGCCTGCCTGCCTGCCTGCCTGCCTGCCTGCCTGCCTGCCTGCCTGCCTCCCTGCCTCCCTGCCTGCCTGCCTGCCTGTCTGTCTGTCTGTCTGTCTGTTAGGGAGAATCCCACCAGGCCATGAGATCTACAGATGCCCTATGATCCACTTACTTATTGTTGCCTTGGAATCCTAGCATTGGTCTGTGTGTGAATGGAAGTGTGCGTGTGTGTGTGTGTGTGAGTGTGTGTGTGTGTGTGAGTGTGTGTGCGTGTGTGTGTGTGTGTGTGTGTGTGCGTGTGCGTGTGAACAACACATAAAAAATACACATGCCTGGTGCATGTGGGTGAAACTTCATATGTGTAAGTATGTTAGTTGTGCATCTCTTAGTGACTCAGTTTAAATTATAGTATTTTATAGTTGCTATGACATTTCTTTCAATATTTTTTAAACATATTTTAGTTTCCAAAACTGTCAACACAGTGAGAACAACATCTGTCTGTGTTGGCTATACAATGAACACATTTATCATTGCCTTGACACAAAATGCATGGACTGAACACACATGTAAAAAGCTTAAACCTCTTTTACACTCAATCTCAACCAAGACCAAAACAACATTGTTTACTGCCCATTTTACCAATGATGTCAGACTGTATGTCAGCACAGATGACATCATGTTCTAAACTTGACTTATTGTCAAAGTGAACAGCTGTTCATATTGGGAATTGAAACTCAGATTTACCCTAACCCCTGTGTTGTATTCCATTGCAACTGAGAAACAGCTGGTAGAAGTTCTGAAAATGAATCTCAGCCAATTTCCATTTAGGAAACACTCAGCTGCAGAGGTTCTTTCAATCACATGACCACATGGTTTATAAAGAGGACCTCTTTGGGGAAGTGTGTGGAAGAAGAACAACACAGAGCTTGAAGGAGATGAAGACAAGTACCAGGACAAGGGAGAGGAATGCAGATGTTAGAAGTTAGAGGAGTTAGAATGGTAGCGCTCAGTGAAGGGCCAAATATACTGAAATTGATGAAATACTGTAAATAGCAGCTATGTTGCATATTACTTGCAGTAATGTGCTGTTGCCAATGAAGCCTTTACAACAGCAATTCCGTTTTTTCGTCCTTTTTCAAAACAGTACAACAACTGTTCATTCTATAAAGCTACTCTGAGATGGGTCGTTTGTGTTTTGTGCTGAATTATTGCAGCTGAAGAAACAAAATGCGCGCAAACAAGAATGTAGATGCTTCATAAAAAAACGCGCCGCAAAACCCAATCTACGGCCCGTATACTGTGAAACCTGACGCATTTAAACCATAATGCAGTTCATGCCATTCTTTCTGATGGTAGTGTTTTTATGACATTGTGCTATGATTGACTAAATGTCCCTGTTGAAAGGCAACTTGTTTTGTTGTTTTGGTAGACATGGTATGTTTAGTGTGTTGTTGCATTGGGAAAATTAATGTTGAAGTTTAGTTTACTATGTGTGATTTTGAGTATGAAATTAGCTACTTTACCAATTGTGTGTGGTAGGTGTGTTCTTGCGTTAAGATATATTGAAAAAATGGTCATAGCGATAGTGCAAAACTCTAAATGTGGACATTTAAACTCTTGTAGTTGACCCAGAAAACTTTCTTGTATGTACACAGCCCTGCAGTATTGTATTGACATTCAGGGATTGTGTCTGAAAAGTAAACTTAAAGGAATCAGTTACATAACTTCTAAGTGGGAACTGAAGTACTCCTGACATGTTCCTGGAGGACCGTGTTATCGGGACAGCACAGACAGCTGTTCCTGTGGGACAGATGCAGCTAAAACAGGAACAAATTGTGTGTGTTTATGTGTGTGATGTGTGTTTTGAAAGTGTTTGTGTGTGGGGTAGGGGTCTGGAAGTATGTGGGTCTGGGCGATTGTGTGTGTGTGTGCGTGTGTAGGTGTGTGCGTGTGAGATGAGTGTGTCTGTGTGTTTGGCAGGGTCTGTGTGTGTGCAAGAGAGTGTCAGTCAAAATGTGGTCATTGCTCTGACTGAGTGAGAGAGGGTCCCAGTAGTTCCTGAATTGACATAGACGAGGGGTAATTGTGCATGAAGTACACGCGCGTACACACACACACACGTACAGTACCTTAACTGGCCTGTCTGTTTCCAATAGCAACGGGCCATACAGCCAAGTAGTTCTGGGAAATCCTTGAGGACGGAGCAGAGTTTTCAAAACTTTTCACTGGATTACGTTTTCATCCCCACAACGCCATTTTGTTCTCACCGTCTATCAACATGCGTTTGCCCTTTGCTGAGAAGTAGCTTGCCTTCCTCCAATCTACCTGAGGGTGAAAACACCTGCCGTGCTTGTGTGTTTCTGAGAGAGGGTCTCCTGTCGGAGGTCTCTGATACCTTTAGACTTCTGCACGACACATTGTATAAGCTTTCCCTCTGATGTCCTTCTGTGCCTGAGTGCCTTGTTTCTATTGGTCAGGCAGGTTGATTGTCATTCTGCTGCTCCTTGTACTTGGCACAGTGAAAAGTGATTGCGGCTCTGCGTGAGTCATTGAAAACAAGGACATTTTGATTGACTGCTAGCTAAACCTTGAAACCTAACCCTGAACTCTGACCCTACCTCTAACGTTTACCCTGGCCCTGACCTTATTCATGAACTCCAGAGTTTGCATGTGTGATACACCTCTAAATCAGCTGAGTGTTGCATCAATGATCAAGTGAGGATATCATGTATTGAGTGTGATGCATCCTGATCGTTCCTAAGACAACACAAAAGCTTGTTCGTCTGACAATACAGAAGCCTGCCCATATGACTGCGCATAGGCCTATCCCCATGACGACACAGGGCTGTTCCTGTGACTTCACGTAGACCTGTCCCCATGACAACACAGACCTGTTCCTGTGACTACACATAGACCTGTCCCCATGACAACACAGTCCTGATCCTGTCAGTAGATATAGACCTGTCCCGATGACAACACAGACCTGTTCCTGTGACTACACAGAGGCCTGTCCCTATGATAACACAGAGTTCAGCCTGCTTGACAACAGATAGGCCTATCCCATGACAACACAGTGGCCTGTTCCTGTGACAATACCAAAGCAAGTTACCATGACAACACAGAGGCCTGTCCACATGACAACACATTGGTCTGTCTGCCCACACACACTGGCCACTGCTACAAATATGTGTGTATATGTGTGTGTGTGTGTGCTGTAACAAGCAGACACAAACCATATGACCATGCATTTTCCCTCCAGCTAAGGACTCTTCCCTCAGGCAGGTGATCCTCTCACTTCGTCTTCCTCTCTCTCTCTCTCTCTCTCCCCTTTTAGCTCTCTCTTTCTCTTTCTCTCTTTCTCTCTCTCTCTCTCTCTCTCTCTCTCTCTCTCTCTCTCTCTCTCTCTCTCTCTCTCTCTCTGTCTATCTGTCTGGCTCTCTCTGTCTTAATCTGTGTACCTGTCTGTCTCACCCCCTGTTTCCATTTCTCTCTCTTTCTCTCTCTTTGTCTGTCTCTCTGTCTTTGTCGGTCTATCTGTCCGGTTCACCCCCTGTTTCTGTGTTTCTGCCTTTCTCTTGTCTCCTTGTCTCCTCTCTTTCTGTGTGTGTGTGTGTTTGGGAAGGAAGGAGGGAAGGTGAGAGAGACAGTAACAGGGGGTGAGACAGACAGTTTAACAGAGAGAGAGAGAGTTAAAGAGAGAAAGAAAGAGTTAGAAACTGTCTTGGGTCTAACTATCCCCTATTCTGTACTTCCCCATCCCATTTTACACTCACTTAGCAGATGCTTTTCTCCAAAGTCACATACAGTACTAACAGTGGATGTGGAAACGATGGCAGCGGATCAGTGATCAGAAGTGCACAGTTCTAATGCTATTTCGGTGCAGAAAAGAGCTGTATTGACCAAGGCCCAGTGCAAAGTAACCACATCTTAACTGCCAGGCATGGTGAACAATAAGGAATCCACTCCTCATTTTCCCTCCACCTTTCCATCCTCCCATCCTGTCCTCCTTCTCTCCTGACCTTGATTTGCTACGGTGTTGGAAACTAATGTCAATCAGCTCATTACCGTAGACCACACCAACAAATTCATGAACATTCATCTCTATGCCACACAAACGACAGTGTTTAATTGGGTGGTTAACTTCTAACTGATTGGTCTTTAAAATGCTAGCTGAGATAAACATGTCTCACTGCCTCCCCTCCTGTGTAATCCTCTTCTTTCCTGTTTGTCTTTTCTCCTTGTTTCCTTCCATTTCCTCTGTCCTCAATCTCTCTATATATTACCCTCTCCTCAATCTCTTTATATATTACCCCCTCCTCCATCTCTCAATGTATTACCCCCTCCTCCATCTCTCAATATACTACCCCCTCCTCCATCTCTCAATATACTACCCCCTCCTCCATCTCTCAATATACTACCCCATCCTCCATCTCTCTGTATATTACCCTCTCCTCTGCTCTCTCCTCCTCTCTCCCCATTACTTCCCCATCGTTTCATGTCCTGTCCTCTCCTACCCTCTCTTCTCTCCTGCCCTCTCCTCCCTCATTCCCCAGTCAGTGCTTTCTTCTCCTCTCTCCTCCTCTCCTTCCCCACCTCCTCTCCTCCCCTACAAACACCCACGTTCATGTCTTTGACCACCGATTGCTTTCCTCTCCACTAGTCTATTAATTTTGGCAGCGGCAAACTGTGTTTGCGTGGGAGGGGTGTTGGAGGCGAAGGGGGAGGGGGGGACAATGCCAGGGGTAGGGGGGGTTGGGGTTCAGGTTGGGGGGGGGGGGGGGGGGGTCCGGCGGCTGATATTATCTGATGAGTCTGTCTTTGTAAATGACTCAATGCTGAACTAGCCCAATTAACCAGTGGGCTTCCCAGTGTTCCCTGTACTGGCCCTCTGTCACTGTCAGCTGCCTGCTCAATATCCCATCCTTCTAGCCGGGAGAGTCTACTCACCCATTCATATACATAGAAGTCGATGTAGACCCATTAATCACACTGATTAGGCATGAATGTGTGTATGTATGTGTGTTTAAATTTTGGGACGAACAACCAAAAGTGTTCCCTAGGTTTAAAGGAGGATGGGAAACGGAAACAAGGTCTTTCCGTCTTTTTACAATCGCTATGACCTTTTCTGCAATACTTTTAACAATTGTCCTCAGCTCTCATGCACCAGCACACCTACAACACTCAATTGGCAAAATTGTTAATTTCATGCTCAAAATCACACATTGTAAATTAAACACCAACTCTACTTTTTATAACACAATAATAGACTAACACAATAGACAATGTCTAACAAAATGCCAACACATTTTCTTTGAATAGGAACATTTGGTCAATTACAGCAAAATACTGACATCGGAAAGAATTATAGAAATTACTTTATTTTATATGTCAGGTTAACATTATATGGATCAGAAGATGTTTTGCAATGCAGTTTCCCATGAAGCCTTTCTAAATTGTTGTTTTGTTGGGACTTGTAAATACATGCATTTTGTTTCTTTAGCTGCAGAAATTCAGTTCAAAACATAAATTACCTATCTCAGAGTAGCTTTATAAAATGTATGGTTACTGTATTGAAAAAAAGAAGACAGAAACAGAATTGCAGCAGAGAAAGTTTCATTTGCAACAGGACATTACTGCAAGAAATGTAGAGTCTTTCATCAGTTCCCCTAGCTCAGGCCCTTCTCTGAGCACCACCATGCATTCTAACTCTTCTCCCTCTCTCTTGTCCTGGTATTTGTCTTCCTTGTCCTGGCACTTGTCTCCCTCTCCCTTGTCCTGGTACTTGTCTCCCTCTCCCTTGTCCTGGTACTTGTCTCCCTCTCCCTTGTCCTGGTACTTGTCTCCCTCTCCCTTGTCCTGGCACTTGTCTCCTCTCCCTTGTCCCTGGCACTTGTCTCCCTCCTGGTACTGCTCCCTCTCCCTTGTCCTTGGGTACTTGTCTCCCTCTCCCTTGTCCTGGTACTTGTCTCCCTCCCTTTGTCCTGGTACTTGTCTCCTCTCCCTTTGTCCATGTCTACTGTCTCCCTCTCCCTTTTCCTGGTACTTGTCTCCCTCTCCCTTGTCCTCTACTTGTCTCCCTCTCCCTTGTCCTGGTACTTGTCTCCCTCTCCCTTGTCCTGGTACTTGTCTCCCTCTCCCTCATGAAAGTATTATTCTTACTTTCTGCGTATTTTTCCATAGTGTTCTTCTCCATCACAAGATCATCCCAATTCGGTCCACTGAAAGTTCCATTAGAAGTAGCCAATCACGGATTGTGTAACACCGTCACACACTTAAGCAGCCAATGAACCAGGGTGTACTTGTTCTGTCAAAGCTGAGAGATGCAGAAGTGCTCCTGCAAATGTTCGAGGGATCAAATGTGCACAGCCGATGAAGCTTACAGTTATCTCTGTGTTTATGTGTGTGTCCTGTGTGTGTGAACTGTGTGTGTGTGTAAGGGAGCGAGAGAGAGAGAGAGAGAGAGAGAGAGAGAGAGAGAGATGGCCTTGTTTTCGTACAGACACTCCTTCCTCCTCCTCTCTTCTCCTCTCATCTCCTCTCCTCGTCCTGATCTTCCAAACAGTCAGGAGGCAGACAGAAGCTACTACAATATTGAACAGATGAGCACAGCAGCCACTGCACTCACACACGCTCCTTCTTCCGACATTGTGAGAGATGAACCAAGAAATGGTGCGACCAGTTCTCCAGGCGCCATGGACCTTGGGTTTGGCTGGCATGCAAATGTCAGCATATTAAAGAGACCACAACTTTGTAAAAGTATCTTGGCAGAAGTGAAGCGACAAAACCTCCTTAGAAAAACCAAGCCAACATCCAGTTATAACCCCACAGTTACACACACACTCCACTCCCACACAAACACACACTCCACTCCCACACATACACACACACTTCACTCCCACATACACACACTCCACTCCTACACCTACACACACACTTCACTCCCACATACACAAAAACTCCACTCCCACACAAACACACACTCCACTCCCACATACACACACTCCACTCCCACACACACACACACTCCACTCCCACAAACACACACTCCACTCCCACATACACACACTCCACTCCCACACACACACACTCTCCACTCCCACATACACACACTCCACTCCCACACAAACACACACTCCACTCCCACACAAACACACACTCCACTCCCACACAAACACACACTCCAATCCCACACAAACACACACTCCGCTCCCACACAAACACGCACTCCAATCCCACACAAACACACACTCCGCTCCCACACAAACACGCACTCCAATCCCACACAAACACACACTCGCTCTCCGTTCGAGCAATGCTAATCACATTGATTTGCATATCATTTTCCAGTAATTGATTTTGATGACTCCATTTGGAGTGTTATGCTGCATTGGTTGTGCTGCCTGTGACTCAGGGGGCTCACCTGACAAGGGAGCCCGTAGACAACACAGGAAGCCTGCATCTTGCCCAGGATCACACTGGCACCCACCACAATAGGTGACAACACACATGTTAATTGCGACCCTTTTAGGATATGTCTGTTCACTCTTTGCATGTACACGCGTTTAGGTGTGTGCGAAGAGGGTTGATTTGCATGCGTGTGGTAGAGAAGGGTTTATATGTGTCTGTGTTCTCATGTGCCCATGTACTTGTGTGAGGGTGCATTTGCTTCTAAACTAGGTAGCTCAAATCAAGGGATAAGATTGGTTTGTAGCTGTGTTACATAACCCGTGCACCATGGGTGGCTTTGATTTGAATGAAGTTAGCTTGCTGACTAAATCGAAAGATTTAAAGTTCACTTAAGGTTCACTTTGACATACAGTACGTTAGCCAACCAAAAAATCATAAATTAATACAGTACTAGCCCATTAGGAAAATAAACATGCTGATGGCTTATGTAAACATAGCATAGCAATCTCCTTAGGCAGCCAGGATAGTCTAGACCTACTGTATGATAAATATAATAATTAATTGATAGGAACGATTTTGGAAGACTATTCCTTTCATTTTGCCATACTTAGAGTAGAACAACCCCATTTGGCTGTGTTATAATAACCAACACACAACAGCCTGTTATGAGCTATTGCTAAAATATACAGTAGGTCTGTGTGAATAGTGTGTGTGTCCCATTTGCAGGTTTTTCTAATGCCAGCGTGTTGTGACAGGGTGACAGTCTCAGGCTAAGGTGGACCCTAAGGGTGCATTATAGACGCTGTGTTGTTCATTCCAACTGTTATCACCCGGGGCGTTCCCATGACAGCCCTGATGCAGAGGAGCAAGATAGTCCTGAAGAGTTGCACTACTGTGTATGTACCCCCCCCCTCTCCCCCTGTACTATATATACCCCACTTACTGTAGTTATATTACCCCCATCTGTACAGCTGTACAGCTTTTTATTTTATTTGTATTTTATAATAGATTTGTATTATATTTTCATCTACCTTCATTATGTTCCATATATGTTCTATGTTTGCACTTTCCTGACACAACAAATTATGTGCTTGTATATCTTGCATGGCGAATAAAACTGATTCTGATTCTGAAGAACAGAGCTGATCCCACCAGACATGTGAAAGACACACACCAGCACACAGTCTGACATAATTACACGTACGCACATACACAGCATTCACTATATATTGTGCTTGCACACACACAGGCACACACATATACACACACGCACACACGGGCACACGCACCTTGTTCAGTTTTTCAACTTTTGACAGTAGAAAACAGCACAGTACTTTTTCAGCCTTCAGTGGTCTGAAGAGTTATACTCTGCCACAAAATGATATAAAGTATCTGAGAATGTAACCCTAATCTAATTTACACACATGCATCTAACCCACACACACACACACACACTGACACACACATACCTTGCCATTCCACACACACACTTGGTCACACACAACACAGCTCTCTAACCCCCGGCTGACAACACCTCATGCATTATTCCATGTCCATCCACCGTGTCTGTTCCCTGGGACACTGCATCCTAATGGAAGCCTGCAGCTCCACAGAGCTCAGGCCTCTACCCTCCCAGCCCTGGCCTCTACCCTCCCAGCCCCAGCCCTGGCCTCTACCCTTCCAGCCCCAGACCTGGCCTCTACCCTCCCAGCCCTGGCCTCTACCCTCCCAGCCCCAGCCCTGGCCTCTACCCTCCCAGCCCCAGACCTGGCCACTACCCTCCCAGCCCCAGACCTGGCCTCTACCCTCTCAGCCCCAGCCCTGGCCTCTACCCTCCTAGCTCCAGCCTCTACCCTCCTTGCCCCAACCCCTGCTTCTGCCCTCCCGGTCCAAGCCTCTATGCTCCCCAACCCCAGCCCTCAGCCTCCGCCTTAACCAAAGCCAGCCCTGGCTGGGTCTGTACATTTCCAGCTCCAGCACATCCACAGCTCTTTCCTGGACTCCCACAACCTGCTCTAAACAGCTTAGCGCTTCCTGGACACACCTGGGAACACTAGGTAACCCCTGTACTCTTTCCTGGAACCACGACTCCCACGACCTGCTCTAAACAGTTTAGCCCTGAGCAGTCAGGCAAAGAGAATATAAAACACGAATCCATTTCCAGACCACGCTGCAGGTGTTTCATAACTTCATCTGCAGTTCTTCTTGAATATGTTTCATTTTATGAGAATTAAATAGTTCAACACCCCAGGACAGTCCCCACGTCCCTGTGGAGTCATTTCCGTCTGTGTGCGAGGGTGTGTGTGTGTGTCTGTGAGAGAGTGTGCGTGTGTGTGAGTGTGTGTGTGCCCTTGTCAGTGCACATTCCGTAGTCTTCAACGTATTCTCATAATGTTGCACTAAACTGCGATGATATTTCAAAACTCATTTTGAAGAACTGTGTTTTATCCACACAGTGTGCTGAAATTAAGGGGAAATTTCAGAGATGAGGCAAATTATTATAATCAACGTCTGTCCTAACATCTCCTGAAAAATAACCCAATTATTTCCCAAGGTCTTTGCTACAATTTGAATCATATCTGTACAGGAACGAAGTGTGTTTGCCTACCTTCACCTCTTTCTACCTCTTTCTCATCTTCTCTCGCTCTCTCTCTCTCGCTCCGTCTCACTCTCTTGCTCCCATTTTCTCACTCTTACTCTCTCTCCCTTCCTTGTCAGAACTGAGTTCCCAGAGAGAGAGCAATAAAAATGTTAATAATTCATCACATTTCCAAACTCTGCTAATGTTCCCCATCTCTTGATTTAAATGTTGATTGAATATTCATACCGCTTTAGAGATTCCATCTCAGTGGAAGGAGCCATCCTCCTCACTAGGATTCTAAGTGCTCCAAGACTCGCAGTTAGATTTGATGCACATCTGGCCTCCCAGTAACTTCAACCAACACTGGACTCATTTCAAGTAAATGAAGTAGCAATGCGAATTGCAGACGTGCTTTCAAGGTGAGTCAACCTGACATTGTTTTCATGTAAATGAGTTGAAGTGATGTGACACTGCTTTGTTTATAAGTGGGAAGAGGGTCAGAACCAATGCAGAACAACAGCGAAAGCAGAAAACAACCCAAACTGTCATTGAGAACTTCCGAATGAAACGCTGTGCTGTACGGCTCACTGTGCATGCTAGACTTGTTTAATAACTATGCCAATGTCTCAAAAAGAACAATAGCCAGTGTCCCAGATTGTCCTCTGTGCTGGTCTGCTCTGTGTTCTAGACTGTTCAAGGTGCTTGTCTGCTCTGTGTTCTAGACTGTTCAAAGTGCTAGTCTGCTCTGTGTTCTAGACTGTTCAAGGTACATGTCTGCTCTGCATTTTAGACTGCTCAAGGTGCTAGTCTGCTCTGTGTTCTAGTCTGTTCAAGGTGCTAGTCTGTTCTGTGTTCTAGACTGTTCAAGGAGCTTGTCTGCTCTGTGTTCTAGACTGTTCAAGGTGCTAGTCTGCTCTGTGTTCTAGACTGTTCAAGGTTCTAGTCTGCTCTGTGTTCTGGACTGTTCAATGTGTCTGCTCTGAGTCCCAGATTGTACAAGGTGCTTGTCTGCTCTGTGTTATAGACTGTTCAAGGTGCTAGTCTGTTCTCGGCGCCAGACTATTCAAGGTGTCTGCTCTGTATTCTAGACTGTTCAAGGTGCCAGGCTGTGCTGTGTGCTGTTCCATTCCATGTTCTCGGCAGTTCTGTGCTCCATGGATCTCCCAGCTGACGGTTCCACAGTCTGGACGGCAGCACCACAGGGAGCCTCTGGTCTCCATGAGAACATGGAGAAGAAATATCCAGTCTCAGTCCCTCATTCTACACACACACCTTACACACACACACACGCACACAAAGTCCCTATTGTATTGAGAACAATTACCGCAAACGCACACATATGCACATTCTCTCCTTCTTTATCTTTGTTCTCTGAGTCCTATTTTAGACTCTATCATTGCAATTATTCCAGCAGTGCTTCTCTGACACTCAGATAAGACCTCTACACCTTAAAGTGTGTGTACGTGTATTTCTATAACAGAGTAATGGTGATCATTACAGTATGATGGGAATGGGGTCTTAACAGCACAGAGGAGACCTGTTAGAGGGCAAACTCAGAGTATGTGTGCACAGAGCAGAGCAGACAGGGCTTCTAATGAAAACACTACAGCCTGGACACACACAAATACGCACTGGGGAGCCATGCAGTACACAAGGTGCACACAGTAAAAATACACACAAACACAGAAACACTGGTACACACACAGACCCACACTGGGGAGTCCACTAGGATGTGCCCTGTCAGGAGTACAAACGCACACTATAGCAGCCTACACACACAGCACACTCACACCAAGGCACAAAACACTAGTGTGAACACAGCAGAAATGCACAAAAAACATACACACAAATACAGGTACACACACATTCACACACAGGGGAGTTGGCTAGGACGTATCCTGTCAGGAGCACAAACACACACTCACACTCACAGACAGATGGACACAGCCTACACACACACTAAAACACGCACAGCATGCATACACACAAAGACACATGCACACAAAAATTGGTGCACACACATATACACACACACACACACACACAAATAGACACCCACACATCTGTCATCTGAGCTAAGGAGCCAGGAGGAGGCCTCCTTGGACATTTAAACTGTCACCCCTCAGAGGATGAAAAAGAAACACTCCTGTTGCCTGCCAGTCCAAACCCTGTGTGTTTGTATGTGTGTGTGTGTGTGTGTGTGTGTGTATGTGTGTGTGTGTGTATGTGTGTGTGTGTGTGTGTGTGTGTGTGTTTGTATGTGTGTGTGTGTGTGTGCGTGTGTGTGATATCCAGTTTAGTATTAAAAAGAAACCCCCATGGTTCCAGTGAAAAAATACACAGCCCACTCTTCTCTTCTCACCATCTCTCTTTCCTCCCTCTCTCCCTCTCTCCCTCTCTTCTCTTCTCTTCTCGCCATCTCCTTCCTCCCTCTCTCCCTTCCTTTCTCCTCTTCTCACCATCTCTCTTTCCTCTCTCTCTCCCTCTCTCGTCTTCTCACCATCTATCTTTCCTCCCTCTCTCCCTCTCTCCTGTTCTCACCATCTCCCTTTCCTCCCTCTCTCCCTCTCTCTCTCTCTCTCTTCTCACCATCTCTCTTTCCTCCCTCTCTCCCTCCCTCTCTTCTCTTCACACCATCTCTCCTCGCTCCCACCCTTACTTCTCTTCTCACAATAACTCTTTCCTCCTTCCTTCCTTCCTTCCCTCCCTCTCTTCTTCTCTCACCATCTCTCTTCCCTCCATCCCTCTTTCTCTCTTTCTCTCCTTCTCTCCTAGCTCCCCATCTCCCTATCCTCTGTCCATCTCTCCCTTCCTGCTTTTTGCTCTATTTCTCTTCTCCACGGGGATCTGTTACGGCTGAGTGATTCTCTAATGATCTCCAAGAGAGGAGCCGATAGCCTCTCTCACTCTCACTCTCACCCTCTCTCTCTCTTTCTCTCTCTCTCTCACACGCACACACGCGCGCGCACACACACACCAACACACACTAACAGGCTACAGTTGTTCACAGTGTTCACCACACCACTCCATCTTCCAACTCTGTCTCCTCAGGGATAATTGGGCGGAGAGTTCACTCACTCAGTCTCAGCACATAGGCACCATTAGAGCACACAGCCATGCCAAAGCAACTGGATTTAGTGTGTGTGCGGTGGAGTCCTGTCAGGTGTTTGAAGGAGGAGTAAAGCAAAGACAGTGTCAGTCAACGGGTGAGTGTGTGTGTGTGTGTGTGTGTGTGTGTGTGTGTGTGTGTGTGTGTGTGTGTGTGTGTGAGTGTGTGTGTGTGTGTGTGGGTGTGTATATACCCATTTGCATGCATGTGTATGTGTCCATCTTAGTGTGTGTGTGTGCGCGTGTGGGTGTGTGTGTATGAGTGTGTGTGTGTGTGTGTGTATGTGTGTATGAACGTGTGTGTGTGTGTGTGTCCGTGAAGCAGCATGGCAGATGCTTGGGCCTTGTGGAGCTTCAACATGCTGGATTCTTTCCAGCACATAACTGCCCTTCTGGATCTCCAGTCAGTGCACAGCTAACCCTCTGGATCTCCAGTCAGAGCACAGATAACCCTCAAGATGTCCAATCAGAGCACAGCTACCTCTCTGGATCTCCAATCAGAGCACAGCTACCTCTCTGGATCTCCAATCAGAGCACAGCTAACCCTCTAGATCTCCAATCAGAATATTACTGACAGTCTGGACAGGAGGAGTAAGCACTGGCCAGACAGATCCACAATGGCAGAACACCAAAAGAGGTGAAATAGCCCGATAGTGTTGTATTCCTCACCACAGAATGCTAGACCCTTTGTTACCTGACATGAACTGGTAGATGACTCACTGACAAACTGAAAAAACTGTTTCCATTCTAGTGTCTAAGTCCATATGTGTGTGTGTGTGTGTGTGTGTGTGTGTGTGTGTGTGTGTGTGTGTGCGTGCGCATGTCAAAGAGAGAAGCAGGATCCACTTATGTAAATCCCCTTATGTTTCCAGTGTTATGGTATCAGCATTGAACAGCTGGCTGTCACATTATCTAATACTTTAAACAATGCGCTCAGTTTGATATCTATGTCTCAAGAACAGCATTGATTCAGTAGGCACCACATAACAATCATAAATCATCACAATAAAGAATATAAAACAGCCGAATGAGACGGTGGACCGTCAACAACAGAATGGTCTGATAATTATAGCAATAGTTAAGGACCAATAACGGATCACAGTTTTTTTTATGCAGCTCTTTGGACCGTTGCCAGGTGGCTAGTCAGATTACCTGCTAACCAAACCTAAGGAGATCAGAAGTTATCTTCCCTCCGTAAAGTACCTGATGTGTGTGGTGAGTGTGTATTTATTTGTCTATGCGTTTGTATACACACGTAATATACTATATATATATAATATATATAATCTTATATATATATGTGTGTGTGTGTGTGTGTGTGTGTGTGTGTGATGTGTGGTGTGTGTGTGTGTGTGTGTGTGTGTGAGAGAGAGAGAGCCCTGTGACATCCCACAAACGTTTCTGTAATTATAACATCTGCTGCTGCTGCTGTGGATATAAATATGATTGATCAGCATGAGCCAACCTTGTTTATCAGCATGACGGGGGGATTTTGGCTCAACTTCACCACGATGAAGAGGACAAGTATCCTGCGCTACTCAAAAGCAGTCTGCTGTTAACCGATGGCACACACCCAACACATGCACGCACACAGGACACACACACACCTACTAACTGCCACAAGTAAAAACAATACTTCACCTGTTAAAGTCATTTGTCACTATTTGATTTGCGGTGTATCTTCTCGAGATCAATGAGGAGTCTGTGTGATTAAACATATTCGAATGTGTCTATCTCTATGTCTGACATAGCACGCACGCACACAGACAAACCTGCACACGAACATGCAGAGCAGACAGACAAGCGCACGCACGCAAGCGCACGGGAATAAATTCAGGCGCACGTTTGTATACAGTATATATATATATATATATATATATATATATGTGTGTGTGTGTGTGTGTGTGTGTGTGTGTGAGAGAGAGAGAGCCCTGTGACATCCCACAAACGTTTCTGTAATTATAACATCTGCTGCTGCTGCTGTGGATATAAATATGATTGATCAGCATGAGCCAACCTTGTTTATCAGCATGACGGGGGGATTTTGGCTCAACTTCACCACGATGAAGAGGACAAGTATCCTGCGCTACTCAAAAGCAGTCTGCTGTTAACCGATGGCACACACCCACACATGCACGCACACAGGCATACTCACACACTCATAACTGCCACAAGTAAAAACAATACTTCACCTGTTAAAGTCATTTGTCACTATTTGATTTGCGGTGTATCTTCTCGAGATCAATGAGGAGTCTGTGTGATTAAACATATTCGAATGTGTCTATCTCTATGTCTGACATGCACGCACGCACACAGACAAACCTGCACACGAACATGCAGAGCAGACAGACAAGCGCACGCACGCAAGCGCACGGGAATAAATTCAGGCGCACAGAGAAGTCGACAGGGGAGACAAGAGGTAAAGGCGGGGAGGCAGAGAATGAAAGGGGAGAAAGAGAAAGGTACAGAAGAGAGAGAGAGAGAGAAAGAGAGAGAGGCAGGGACAGAAAGAGAGAGAAAAGGATAAAGAGACGTAGAGATAGAGAGAGAGAGAGAGAGAGAGAGAGAGAGAGAGAGAGAGGAAGAGAGAGAGGGAGAGAGAGAGACAGAGACAGAAAGAGAGAGAGGGAGAGAGGGAGAGAGAGAGAGAGAGAGAGATAGAGAGAGAAGGAGAGAGAGGGCTGAGAAGGAACTGAGGGACGAGGAGAGGATGAGTAATACTGGTCTCTGCCTCAACAGCCAGACCAACACTCCTCCTAGTCGCCCCTTATCAGATGTCTAGAAAGTCTTCGTTCTCCTCCTCCCTTCATCAATCCTCCCCTCCGCCTGATCCCTCCATCAATCTCTATTGGACAGGCTGTAGTCTTCTTCCTCCCCTGTGGTAGGGAAGATGGCATTTCTGTATTGTATTGTCCGTGGGAGATAGAGGGAGGGAGAAGGACAAGGGAACTGGGGAGGAGAGACAGGAAGGGAGAGGTGGGGAGAGAGGGGGAGTGAGAGAGAGGGGGGGAGTGAGAGAGAGAGGGGGAGTGAGAGAGAGGACTACAGTGTAGGAGAGATGAGAAGCCTTAATAAGTACTTTAGACACAGTCAATATATTCTCGGTGTAACCCGAGTCAGGTCTGAATGAATGGTCGATGATGGCATTCAAACTGCTGAATATTACTGATGTATGCGCCTCTGATGCGTGTTGTTCCTTTGTGGATCAACAGTGGAGGAAACCTGTCATTGTGACACTCTCTTCAACTTACTTGAAATTCTCAGATGCTCTTGTATGTGTCTGGGACCTGTTGGTCTGGAACCATGGTGTGTGTGTGGGTGTGTGTGTGTGTGTGTGGTCCATGTCAAGGGCTTGTTCACATGGAACAGCAGCTCTGTCCTCCGGAGTCCTCAGGCACCATGGGTCTAGATCTGAAGCATCAACCCTGGCCTCCGCGTCACGGCTCACCGCCTCTGCCTGACTCGCTCTGGGAGCAGGAGAACGTTCAGAGTCGGTCTCCTGCTCTCAGGCTCTTTCCCATCTGCTGGGTGTGTACAGAAAGCCACGGAGAAGCTCCATGAAACAGCTGATTTTGACTTTATTTTGGTCTGCCATTAAAAAGGGACACTAACTGGTGGGTCAATTCTCTTTCTGTAACTGTATATCTCTGTCTCTTTATCTCTCACTGCTGTTCTGCTTTTATGTCTTCTTCTGTCTGTCCTTTAACTCCTCATTCGCTTGACTCACTCCTGTCCTCTATCTCCTCTGTTCCTCTCCCCCTTTCTCCATTTCTCCCTGGATCTCTCCCTCTCTCCCTAAATCTCCCTCACTCCCTTAATCTCCTTCCAGGCCTCCCTCCCTTTTCTCGCTTTCTCCCTCCCTCCCTCCCTCTCTGTCTCACTCCCTCTTTATCTTCATCCATCTCGCTCTCCCTCTCAGAGCTCCAGAGTGAGACCCACAGGCCCTAGGCATTGATTGTGTTATGAGGACTAATGGCTATGACACAGGCTGAATGGGGAGAAAGAGGAAGGACAGAGAAGGGACAGAGAGATTGAAGGAGAGAAAAAGGAGAGAGGGGTTGAAGGAGAGAGAAGGGAGAGAGGGATTGAAGGAGAGAGAAGGGAGAAAGGGACTGAAGGAGAGAGAAGGGAGAGAGGGGTTGAAGGAGAGAGAAGAGAGAGAGGGACTGAAGGGGGGAGAAGGGAGAGAGGAAATGAATGAGTGGAGAAGGACGAGAGAGGAAGCAGAGAGAGGAACAGAGTACATTAAAAGAGAAGAGAAAGTGAGGAGAATATTGATTTGACTGAAATAAAGGTAAACGCTTCAGTTAAACAGTCAGGGTACAGTAGAAACAGAAGACAAGAGAGAGATTACAAAGAAAGAAAGAGAGAGAGAGAGAGATAGAGAGAGAGAGAGAGAAAGAGAGAGAGAGAGAGAGAGAGAGAGAGAGAGAGAGAGAGAGAGAGATGTTGGGGTTAGACGAATGGTTCATTTACTGCCGGAACTCCCAGAGCAGAACGTAATGGCTCTCAAAATCCCCTTCATGCACTCACTCAAACACAAACACATACGGAGGAGGGATGTTTGAATGAGACCTGTCTAGAGGCTAGACAATCTGTCTTCATCTTCACGACGACGCGAAAGTCTCCCAGTGAAGTCATCTTTGTTATTCCCTCTTTTTACATTCTTACCCACGTCACCCCCTTCTTCTCTCGCTCCGCTCTTCCATCCCCCCTCTCCTCTTCCTCCCGCGCTCCTCTCTTCTGTCCCTCCTCCCCCTTTCTCCCCCTCCTCTCTACTGCCCCCTGCTCTTTCCCTCCATCACTCCCTTCCCTCACCCCCTCCCTTCCTGCCCCCCCCCTGCCTTCTTAGACAAGTTACCACCCACAGGAAGCAACTCCACTCCACCAGTAAGCATAATCCACCCACTCTCCCCTGGGCTCCACCTACCTGTGCTCTTCAACCAGTTATGAGGGCTTATCTTTCAGTCTCCTTCACATAAACCAACCCCTCTTCAGCCCTGAATCACTCTCTTTGTGTGTGAGTGTTTGTGCATGTGTGGTTTCAGATACTCGCCATTCAATTGATATGTTATAAATCATTACATGTTTATCCAGAATTAGAACAAAAACTAACTCTGGTTCTATAACCTAGATTGAATATGGTTCTAATAATTTTGAACCATTCCCTTAGTATAAATACCTCCCACACACACCATTGTATTATCTTTTCTGTGGCTGGCTGGCTAAAGCTATTTTTTCAAGTACTTATAAAAGCTGGTCAGTTTTGCATAAATGAGTTTATGTACCCAAGAAACCGCAGACAGGGTGGGTGGGTGAAAGGGAAGGGGAGGCCTCTCTTTCTCTATTTGTCTCTCTCTCTTTCTTTCTATTTTTCTTGTGTATTTTTGCCACTACGACTCTCTCACTCTTTCTCTCCCATTCCTTTCTTTCTTTCTCGCTCTTCCTCTCTCTCTCTCTCTCTCTCTCTCTCTCTCTTTCTGTCTGTCAGACAGAAAGAGAGAGAGAGAGAGAGAGTATATATAGATATATATATATATA
This sequence comes from Plecoglossus altivelis, assembly GCA_036571765.1. Classification (NCBI taxonomy): domain Eukaryota; kingdom Metazoa; phylum Chordata; class Actinopteri; order Osmeriformes; family Plecoglossidae; genus Plecoglossus; species Plecoglossus altivelis. The sequence continues at coordinate 3,300,461 of BROE01000016.1, forward strand.
TATATAGAATATATATATATATATATATATATATATATATTCTATATATATATATATATATAT
>BROE01000016.1:3300650-3422525 GCA_036571765.1 Plecoglossus altivelis
TATTATTATATATATATATATATATAGAATATATATAGAATGTATACAGCATATATACAGAATATATACAGAATATATATAGCATATATATATAGAAGGTATATAGAAGGTATATAGAATTTATTTATGTCTCTCTATCACTCTCTTTCAATCTTACTCTTGCTCACTGTCTCTCCTTCTCTCCCTCTCTATCTCTCTCCATCCCTCTCTCTCTCCAGGACCGTTCACATCAGCAGGGGTCCCACGCTCTCCGGTGGGCCCCCGGGTACAGAACACGGAACGCGGTGTGTAATACAACACCCAGGGAGCCCATTCATCATGTAAAGGCCAGGTGTGTCAGAGGCAACGGCACGAGGTACAAAGCCACCTCCACTGCTAACAGCCGGACCAGCGCGCCTCCTTCTGCCTCCCCTCCCCCCCCCCTCCCCTCTCCCGTATGATGAGGCCATAAGAGGGAGACGACTGCCACTGGGGTCTGGATGGAAGGATAATGCAAGATGGCAGCTCTTCTAACGGCCGGGATACACTGATTTATCTTTATTTAATAGGATGTGAATATTGCATGGTGCCATAGAGGGGTAAACTTGATCCTTGACAGGCGATGAGTGCGTGTGCACGGCTGTGCGCACATGTCTAGTTGCTGCACAGCTGTGTGTGTGTGTACATGTGTGTGTCTACATGTGTGTGTGTGTGTGTACGTGTGTGTGTGTGTCAGAATAATAGAATAATAAAGCATTGGGTTTGCAGCTGAGCCATGTGAAGCAGCTATGTCTTCAGAGTGGAGAGAGTTTGGGCAGAGGTGCTGGTGAGAGGATCACCTCTTGTGCTCCCCTCTACACTGTTCCACCATCCTCATAAGTCTTCATCACTTCGTAACTCTCTTCAACTCCTTCCTCTCGCTCCAACTCGTGCTTCTCCCTCCCTTCCCTCCGTCACCCCCCACTCCCTTCGCTCACTCCCCCCTCTCATGTTACTTCATTAGACTCCGCCATTTCTAAAGGCCTCTCCGCATCGTTAAATCTTTCAGCAGCTTGAGAACACAGATGATCATGAAAAATGGATGTTGACTTAAACAGCTTTCCTCCCAAAAAAACATCTCAGTCAGAGTAGAGCTACTAAACTTTTTAGAAACTCAACTTGGGGGGTCTAAAAGTGAGTTTGACACCTGGAAGAACTGTGCTAGGGAGATGGAGGGATGGATGGATGACTGGATGGATGGGTGGAGGGATGGATGGATGGAGGGAGGAATGGACAGATGGTGGGGGATTAGACAGTCGAGATGGAGGAAGGTCATCACAGGGTCACATTACGTAGAAAACAGCAAACGTAGTGTGGACTCAAGTGATAGAGGAGAGACGCAAAGAGGAGAGGCGTAGAGAGCAACGGTTTATCGGATGACCTCTGATCACCCTGTTTGCTGGTTGTGTGTATGTGTGTGTGTGTGTGTGTCATTAGGATTACGTTGTCTCCCACTCCAGGCAGACAGTGGGTCTGCAGTGCTGAGGAAACAGCGTGCTCCAGCATCTCTTAGGCGGCTCCTTGACAACCGCACAAAACAAACGGTTCTGTCAAGAGGGCTGCAGGAGAGGGAGAGGGGACAGATAGAGAGAGAATGAGAGAGAGACTACAGAGGACTGAGAGAGAACGAAAGAGAGAAGGGATGGAATGAGACAGAAAGAAACAGCTGTTGCAGGGGCCACGCTTCCATTTGAAATACACGGCACACTACACAGGATGAACTTTAAGGTATAAAGTGTAACAGAGTCCCAGCAACACGTATTGCCCAACACCAGTGAGGATTCAAAGTGTTATCCTACCCAATGAACCAGCAATAAGACTGCTGCACACCAGAAGGATCCTGACCATAATGCGCTGTCTGTCACAGTTTGTTGCGTCACCACTTTCCAGGTGGAATATAGGGCAGGCTTGAATTGTATCCATGGTAGCAGCGATCAACACTTTGATCGCGCGTACACATACACACACCTTGTTTTCAGAGCGGCTTTGAGCTGCTGTCAGAGTCTGGCTTCGACGGCGCGCCAGAGAGGCTGGAGTGATGGCGCCAAGCTGCTTTGCGGAGCAGCTGCGGGGAGGTGAAGCTGCAGGCGCGGAGGGGGAACAGCCGGGGAATCACACCTGAAGGAAAGAGGGGGGAACCTTATTGGACGGGTTTGCCTGCAATTACGGCTGATCCTGATGAGGAGCGGTGAAGGTCAGGGGGATTGGTGAGCTGGGGGGGGGGGGGGGGGGGGGGTGAAGAGAGGGAGGGCAAAAGAAAGGGGGAGAGAGGAAGTGAGAGAGACAGAGAGACTGAGAGAGGAGGGAGGCAGATCGAGATAGTGAGAGAGTGAGTGGGAAGGAGAGAGAGGCAGACAGCACTGGTTGTGTGCAGCCCTCTGAGGGAAAGAGACAGAGAGCTGGGATGAGCAGGGAATCCTCAAGAGACCCGTCCTTTGATCTGCGGTGAGGCTCCAGGTATGGACAACACCTACACACAGACACACACACACTTGCATGCACGCACAAACAGGAGCGCGCACAAATAGAAACACACACACATGCAAACACACACATGCACACACCCTCGCACACACAAACAGAAACACACACTAAGGATTCCAAGTTCTGCACAGTGCTCCACACTGTCCAGTGCACTGTCGAGACACCCGTTACGAGACGCATCAGAACGTACAGGACTGTTTGAACTTCAGAAATGGGAAAATCCACAGGTCGAGACTGCAGACGCATGCATCCAACCTGCAGATGCTCATGTCTACGCAGGGATTACAGCTTGTACTTTTCTCCCCCCTCAAACCTTCAACCTCAACTGAGGGTGTACTGCACACCGGTGGATGTCGGGGGTATTACATGGTGTTTGTGTGATGGCGTGAGCACCGTGTGAAGGGGAACAACAGACAGACAACAGCATCCAAAAACAGACACGTGTTAAGGGCCATAAAGTGGATTAATGAAGCAGCGTAATGTGAGAGCTAATTCTGTTTACTCTGCAAAGTACTGTTTGGGTCATTGAGACAAACATTACAGCTAAATGGACTAGGGCAGGGCTAGCCAATGGTAAACGATCTGCCGGGTGCTCAGGCCAATGAAGCGGGACCACCATTACGAAAAGGCCAATGAGAGTTCATAGACTTATGTCTTGACAGCTGCAACAGCCTCTCAAGTCTTTTCTCTAATGACATCAGACTTGTTGTAAGTGTAACCAGATTCATTTGATTCTCTTCGGGTTAGGGATGGGTTAAGTATGGGTGAGGGATGGGTGAGGGATGGGTGAGGGGATGGGTGAGGGATGGGTTAGGGTTGGGTGAGGGATGGGTGAGGGGGTGGGTGAGGGATGGGTGAGGGATGAATGAGGGGATGTGTTAGGGATGGGTGAGGGATGGGTTAGGAGATGGGTTTCTCTCCCCCTTTCCTCTCTCCTCCTATTTTCTTTCCTCCTCCTCCTCCCACTCCTCCTATCCCCCTCCCTCTCATCAGGTCTCTGTTCCCCTCCATCTTCGTTCTTCTAGAAACTACCAGCATCGAGTTAGATTGGATTACCTTCAAAGGCTCAAGCAGCCTGATCATGTCTGGCCTGCAGGGAGGCACACTACCTTTCAAACTCATTACACACACACCTAGACTTTAGACCTGAGCGCAGTCACAACAAATCGCACACACACAGACACATGCACACAAACGAATGTGCAGAGGAAAATTCAGGGCTTTGTCCATATCCCCACCATCGTCTGTAATTACACAGTCAGGCAAAGCACTCAGATGCACACCTAGAAGCATACAGATCAATGCACACACAGTCGCTCTCTTACACACAGATGCACGTGCGCGCACATGAACTCTCACTCACAGACGCACACACACACAGTAGCGCTAATTGCATTGAATCTGTTTAAATGTGAGGTCATTTATCACAATAATGAGCCTGTACATAATCCAAACCTATTTGAAAACCTATTTCATACTCAGGGGCCAGCTACTGCGTTCTAAATATAGACCAATCAGTATCTCTCTGACATCATCGGTGACACCACTCACTTCTGAACACAGTCAGAATATAACTTTTGCACCAACCCTTTTATACTTTAAATATGCATAAAAAACACAAGAGAAATTGTTAGCTACAACGGTAAAACATACATTAATATTTCTGAATATATCTGAAACGATTTCTCTGTAAATTTATCATGACAAGGACAGAGCGGAAGTGGGCAAGGAGAGAGGCTGGAGGGGCGATTTCAGAAAACGCCCTCGATGCACCACCAAGCACTTTCCATTGAATCCAACAGGGCGCCATCTTTTAATAGGTTTGATTCTTGGTCTCTTTAATATGTTTGTGCCTCCTTTTCTTCGTCTTCCTCCTCCTCCTGCGCACCAGTGAGAAGCTGGACGCCAGTGGTGGAAAGCTCAATAACGCCCTCTTCTGGCAAAACGGTCTCAACGCCATTGAATGATCAGTGTTGTAGAAGTCACAGACCTGTTGGCCACCAGTTTTGATAATACACACACCTTTCCCCAACACACACACACACCTTTTCTTGTGAATTTAATTTTCCAGTTATCATGGTCACTCTATATTGTTTTATTTTTTATTTTTATTGACGCACACATGCACAGATTGACATATCACAAAATAGCAATGAGGACATGCTAGACGTTTTTCATGATGTCATTAATGAGATTGACTTTAAATGTGAGGGTTGGTTATGTTTACAAAAAAGCACTGCCCGTATAGATAATGGGTGCAGTGCCTCTTGGGTTAGGTCAATTGACCATAGAATCCTCAAACCTTGTTTTTCATTGGATAGTTTTTATCATCGTTTCTAGTGTTATTCAAATACAGAACTAGTAACTATCATTCCTGACATCCATTTATTAGTGTGCATTTTGTGTACTTTATTAATAGAATGCATTATCTCTCAGTTTTCAATGAAATTCAAATGCTCAAAATTAAATTAAATTGTGCTTTATTGGTAGGAGTTAGCATCGTTACGAAAGTCATAAAAGATTGAACAATAAAATGATGATACATGACAAAACGCCTTGTGACTTTGTGCCAAGTGAATCCTAAACTGAAAGGCTCTTTTATCTATGGAGCGTGAGAGGGTGTCTTCCGAATTATGTTGTATTTTGACTTATGCTCTCTGGTAAGTAATCACTCACTATTTAATTCTCTCTCTCTCTCTCTCTCTCTCTCTCTCTCTCTCTCTCTCTCTCTCTCGCTATCAGAGCCATATCTAGACAGCTACTATCTGTTACAACAAGGTAATACAATAAGACAATAGAAGCTCTTTCTACCCAACTTACGTTATTGGGATCACAAGTTCGCATCAAATGAATTGAAGAACACGGGAATAAGCGACACCAGGACCTTTGTTTTAGTGAAAACAAAACCACGCCCTTTCTACAAACCCCTCCCCTTTCAAATTCTCGGTATCCGGAAATTAGCAAACTCGTGATGTCAGGAGTCGTCCCTTCTAAGTAGCTATGGGGATGACCAAGTTGCTTTCTAAAGCAGAATGCACAACTGAAAGTAAATACGCGTTGTCAGCTAGCTTCACAGCAACCTTTTCATCGACTGATATGGAATCTATAGCACGGACGGGGATTTTAACAGACAACATGGATTATTAAACCTGCTTTTGGGAGCTGGTGATGACAAGGGTCCAGCTCCTCTCGAAAGTCCGAGTTGAGATTTGCCCGTTGGCTAGATAGGCTAACGGTAGCTATGTTTCCTTAGCTAGCGAACGGATGCTACTTTGCGATCAGCTGTTTGCGTATCCCATCTACCAAGCTTTGTAGACATGACGCGACTTGTGTTAGAGCAGGTGACTGACTTCGGCGACTTTACAAGAGGAACTGAATTAAGCGAGTTCCTAAAACCAAGTCAATCTAATGGTTGTTGGACTAACAGTCTGTCAGACGTTCGTGTCAGCCCTGACGGACGTCACATTCACATCATCCTTCGGAGACCTAAAGTCGGTCTCATGACTTACGACAAGTATCAAAGACCTCAGCTGATCCAGAGCCAAAAGCATTTGGATTTGGGCCTTCCACGGACTTCGCCCATTGTGGATGTTGTGTATTTGAACTATAGTCGAAAGAGAGACGGGGGAGTTACTGTTTTAGCAGTGGTTTTCGAGAATGGGAAAGCGGAATTCTGGAAATTCCTGGAGTGCAAAGGGGGCTGGATTCTCCTGCAGACGTCGGACTTGTGCAACAGCCCCCGGGCAAAAGTGGTGTCGGTCTCCGCCTGCTCTAACTTCATCGTCTGGTGTGAGGAGAGGCCCCCCTCGGAAAGCTCTTCTACCTGCAACACGACAAGGAGCAACTTCAGGTACTGCATCTGTAAACGTTCGTACGAGGTGGATGAAGGTGCTGTAAGTTTGGGGGGGGTGAAAATTGCTCTTCATAACAACCCTTGTTACCAGTTGGTCAGCACTGTTGACAATGTCTACCTGCTTCCGGACTGCACGGAGAAATGCGTTGCTCCCAGCATCTCGAAATTCTTCCTTGCCTGGTTCCCACAACACGACACGTTTAGAGTTAGCACCACGTGCAAAGGAACACTTCTGAGAAAAGACTGTCCTTTAACGAAAGAATCCGACTTCAAGAGACTGATAACGGACTGTGTCGGATATTTATCGTCTCTCAACCCGCCTGAGATCTATGGCTTCTCTCCTACGGGTTGTGGGGGCTTATTGCTGTTGCTCAGCACTGGCAAGATTTGCCTGCTCCAGAGAGATGGAGTTATGAGGGAAGTCTATAAACTAGCGGACAACTGCCTAGCTGGCAGAGACACCCACAACAGCCTACACATCTACCAGGACACCCTGGCTCTCACGGTAGGCAGGACCCTGTATTTGATTGACACAAAGAGTGGCAGGGAGTTGGAGAAGATCTCTCTGAGGAGAGAGGGGCTGCTCTACGTCAACCAGGGAGACAAGCAAGCCCCGCAACTCCTATCGGAGAGCGGGCTGTTCGTAGTGATGCTCCGGGAGTCGGACCCCCCCAGGGGTCCTGCGGCCGACCCTAGGCCCTCGTCCCTGGATGCGACAGAGAGCCTCCGCCCCGGGGCCCTCCTGGTGGAGGCCGTGTTTGAGGAGGCCTGCAGGTACTACCAGCAAAGGAGCCTGGGGAGCACCCAGCTGACCGTGGAAAAGCTGAAGAAAGGAGGCATGTTCCAGGCGCCCATCTCCCTGGCCTCCATCCTCAGGGAATACCTCCATGGAGGGACTGGAGGTGGGAGCCAGGAGGCAGCAGCGGCGCCCTGGGGGACCGGAGGGGGAGGCGGTGGGGGGCAGGACAAGCTACGTGTCTCCCTGGATGCGGAACTCAAGGCCCTGGTCTCCCTAGAGGAGGTGAAGAGGAGCGTGGTGAGGGGCAGCGGGGAGGAGGTGCAGGTGCTGCTGGAGAGCCTGGTGCAGCAGGAGGTGAGCAGACTCCTCTCCTCCCAGGAGCTGGACAGAGACGCTCTCCTCTACCTCAACTCGATCTTCAGCCTGTTCCCACGCCAGGCTTGGAAGGCCACGTATTCTGCCTTGCAGCTTCGCTGCAATGGAGAGGGCTCTCTGTCCTGCAGGGCGCCCCCTGAGGTCTGGAAAACCTTGTTAACCCCCCTCCAGCACCCCAGCACACCTGCCAACCTACCCTGTGCCAACGGCAAGCCCAAACATACGCCAGGTCTTAAACCCAGCCTCTCTCACTCTAACCTCAAACCGAGTCCCAGCTCCAGCCCTCCCGCAGCCAACCTCACCTTGGCCGTGTTTGAGCTCCTGTGCCGGTCGGTCTTCCTCTTCCAGCCCAGCTGGCTCCCCAGGTTCCTGGAGCTGGCCCAGCAGCAGCAGGGCTCCGCCGGGCTGGGCCTGGCTCTATCCTCCTCCCCCTGGAGCTACTCGGCAGCTGGGAGAGGGGCAGAGAGCGGGGAGTGTGTGCCCCTCTACAAACGGGCCCTGTCGGTGCTTCCCGGCTCTGAGAAGGACCAGGACCTGGAAGTGGACCTGCTCCTGGTCAGCGGGCGTCCCAACGCTGTCCTCCAGGCCTTGCGGATCCTGATGGGCCGGAGCCAGTGGGAGCGCGTCACCCAGGTGGCCCAGAAGTTCTGCCGGCAGAGTCCGCTGCTCAACAAGGAGATCTTCAGCATCCTGCTGTGCGAGGTAGCCCAGCACCGAGACCTTGACCCCTACCTGGACCTGCTCTGGACCTTGTGTCCCGAGGACGTCACGGTCACCTCCATCCTCAACATGGTCCTGAAGAACATCCCTACTTCCTCCACCTCCACCCCTTTCTCCTCCTCCTCCACCGCCACTTCCGCCGTCTCCTCCTCCTCCCCTTCCGCCTCTCCCTGCCCAGCCCCGAGCAGCCAGGTGACCGTGGGGCTGTTGAAGCCCTTGCTCTCCAAGGTTCTCCAGAGAGAGACCAAGCCCAGTCAGAGGTACGCGGACATCCTCCAGTCGCCCAGCTTCCCCCCGCCCACGCCCCCCCGCCAGGAGAACAGACCCCCCAGGGCTGCTACCATGCCTGCTCTGCCAGACCAATCGCAGCCTCAGGAGCCTCATGATGACCTGTACAGCAACATGTGTGCCCCCCTGCTGGACCTGCAGTCTGACCCCCCCACACACATGAGTGTGGTGGGGAGGAGGATGACGTCGCCGCCTAACCCTGTCTAACACGCACACACACACTCACATCCGCACACAAACACAATATACACATAATGAGCATACAGAGACATGCTCGTAATATCAGTGTGATGATTTGTCCAGACTGCAGAAACAGTAGTTCAGAGTGACCCTGGGGATTGCTTCCCATAGGGACAGAAGGACTGGAAGATACTGTGATTGATGTGAAGTGCTAAAGCTATTAACAACCAAAAGCACAAACTGTAGATAATAAGCATTTGTTGTTCTGTATTGACAGGAGTAGGGATTTGTAAAGTATTGTAACAACAGAGCTACAATAATATAATCTGAATTCATGCATGCTTTTGAACATGGTTATTAAGTATTCTTTTGGTCAGCGTACCTTACAAGAGAACTCGGTGAAAACAGAAGACTCCTACTACTAGCTGTGGAGTGACTAAAGTTTGTCATCATTGTACATACTAAACGCAAGTCCACAGTCATTTTTATTGTACCTCCTATTGTGTAAACATTTAAGTATTAATCTATGGCCAGGAATGACATAGAATCTAAATTGAGTGTGTTTGTGTCGGAGATAATCTAAAGGAATGACAGATAGTGTGGGTAATATATGTAACAATTACTGTGCATGGGCTAAATCTGATGGTAGCAACATAATCATCTTTATCCTATACAGGTTCCTCATGTGGTGTATTATGTGTTCTGTTGACCTGCTCTGAACCTTAAGTCGTTCCTCTTTGAAGGTTTTCTCTGCTGTGAGAGGAAGCACGTCTAAGGCTTGCTGCGATAGGTCGATGTGGCCTTATCGTGTGTCACTTCCTGTATGCAGCATTTCAAAGGTAGCCAGCTGACTTTGGGTTGCCTGGACTATTTGGTAAATAGCTCTAACTATCTGCCTGCTACCTTGCAAACCTCTAGGTCTCTTCAAAGTCTTCATGGAAGTTAGCTGGCTAACCCTTGTTGTTTTGAAGGCAATCGAGGTTTGCCTGTTTGAACTCCTTGGTTTGTGGAGGAGTTAAATATTTTCTCCAATTGAGGCCACTTCTGGTTTCCTCATTCCTGATAAAAAGCCATTCAATCGTTAAGATCAAATATTAACCCCCCTCCCAGCTAACCTGCTCTCTATGGACACAACCTTGGTTACATGACCATGCAGAACCGGTCATGTTGAACAGTGGTACTTGGGGAAGAAGTGTGGCTGTAATTGGTTTTTCAAATGTAAAAGAAGTATGAAACCAGTTCAGCGTTCGTGTTTTGGTTATGGAGGAACGTCCGCTAGTCCCAAACTCAACAGTATACCGTATGCCTTACTGTTTCCCTCTATCCGCTCCTCTCTGCTTCTCCTCATTCCTCTATTTCAAGCGCTCATATCTCCGTCTCTTTGCTGATTTGAATCCCTCTATCTCTCTCTTCTGCTGTTCTTGCTCTCCCTATATGTAGCCTCTAACCCTAACCCCGGCCCTAGGCTCAGCCTCTCATCCATTTCCCCTCAGTTCCACCCCAGGACATTCCTACCAAACTCCCTAGCCAAGGTGACTCACAGCCCTTCTCCAAATCGAATCAAGGGGTAATTCTGTTAGGTCCTTTACACGGAGGGGGGGATGGGAGGCGAGGTAGGCAGACTGGCCTTAACCGCTCCCTGACTCCACACACACACACACACACACTGAAACACACACATCCAGCCAGGCCTGTAGTAGCAGTGTCAGTCTCCCTGCCCAGTCGTGGTTGAAGGTAATGTTATTAAGGAAGCGGGCCTCTCCCTGCCCCTGCGCTCCACGTCCCACTCCTAGAGAGAAAGCGCCGAATCCAGATCAAACTGGATATCCAAGCGTCGCCGTTTCCTCTTGTGATGGGAAACGACGACCTTGAGCTTTGATGGGGACGTCTCCATCATTTTACGTAGCCTCGGTTAAAAGGCTCAAGCTTTTTATTTGTGAAACGTTTCGCTTATTTTATTCCTTTCACCCCCTTTCAGTAGTCTAAACCGCAATTTCGATTCGCATTAATGCCTGGCGTTTTGTGCCATAGCGAAACTGCTCGTCTAATTTATTCCCTGTCACATTTCGGATTGAGATGGTATTTAAGGAACGTCTGTGGTGTGAGGCCTGGTACTGTCACGTAGAGGCCTAAAATGTCACACAGCAGCTTGTCATTCACAGACGGGCGTGACATTAAGTGGAATTGGCAGGCTGTCTTTGTGTGTTGAAAGACTGCTTGGGGTGTGTGTGTTTGTGGGGACGCAATGTCGAAACAGACTAAATGTGATGTGTCGATGTCATCTATGTCCAATATCTCAGTGCCTGCTCACTTGTCCTTACATACCAACTACTCGCTGTGGTAAATGTGCTCAAATGAGGCTAGAATATGTCCTTACCTGTTCAGTCAGAGTTCTTCTGTTTAAAATCCTTTGCCTGATTTGACAGTGTTGCCGCAGCATGGGCATATCGCATTTTGGGATGTTAATGATTTACAGCATAGATGCAAATGCAGCATATTATGTCTCAATAAAAAATCCATGTTAAACCTCATGATGGTCCCAGAGTCTGTTCAACACGATTACTTTTTGGCACTATCAATCTTCCAGGAACTCTTAGTGACTTAGTGGGTTATTTCCTCACCAAGGAGTCATCGGCCTGTTTCAGAGAGTTGAGAAGCAGTTTGAAGTGCATCCTGTCATCTGTCTGCATGTGACTGCCTCTTTCCCGCACAGCAGCGATGCTAGTGAACGCCAGTTCCACCAGTCAGCAGATCCTGACTCAGTTACTCGTTTGTTCACGGTGTGTGCGCCAGTCGAACACAAAAAGACTTGATAGATCAATATTCAAATTTGATTTTTACTACAGATCATATTGTAGTAGTCTAGTCTACACCTAGAATGCATTTTAGGTTGATGAAGGGTTATTTTGGAGGGTCTGACTGAACTGGAACACGGTATTGCTGACAGGTTCTAGTTAAAACAGCTGGATCTTCTCACACAGACTCATAGGATCCACTGCCCTGGTTGATACATAGACTTACCCTGAATCATACATGAACCCAACCATGGGTTAATCCACTTATTGCTACTCACAAAACTGCATGTGTGTTGGAGAGATCGAGCACCGGTGAAAGGATTAGTGTGTGTATGAATGTGCTGGTAGTGCAGAGCCTGTTGTGCCATGTCTGTGTATGTATGTGTGTGTCAGAGAACTATGAGAAGAATGTTCAGGTCCTACCCAGGCCACAGAGTAGAGGCAGCATGTTACCCTGATGGCTTCTGGGACGTCAGTGTCACAGGACCTGGGGTGGGGGGCCGAGCAGGGGGCTTTGTGTGTGTGTGTGCGTTTGCTTCACGTCGAACAAATGGGTTTCTCAGCTAGGTGTGAGGGTCACAGGAACACAGCTGTGACAAATGAAGAAGGCGATAAGGTTAATCCAAGGAAGAGAGAAAGCGGGATGGAAAAGAGAAAAAAGGGGGAAGAGAAAGGGAGCAATTGAAAGAGGGAGAGAGAAAAGGGAGCGGAGGGAGGGAGGGAAGGAGGGAGGGAGGAAAAAGGGAGCAGAGGGAGGGAGGGAAATGGCAAGACACGGTAAATCTGCAGTGGTCGTCAGTGTCAGATTTCATGCAGATAGTCATTGTCTACCTCTCGTCTCAACGCCCTCCCCCATCCTTCCATCCCTTCGCATCTCTCCCCCTCCGCAGTCATCTATGCTAAGCAAAAGTGCCTTTGCCTGCACGAAACATCATATGCCATCCAATACTCAAATCCATTTTGCTTTGGCTTTCCATTGTTCTCTCTCTCTTTCTCTCTCGCTCTCTCTCTCTCTCTCACACACACACACACAAATCTTTGTTGTGGAGTCTACACATTCTTCCACTCCTATTCCGGAGGTCTGGGATGCAGGTGTTCCCTTGAGCATCCATCGACCGCCTCCATTTTTAGACTGCGGTCCTGTAAACAATAATCAATCTCAATGAACCACACTGAGCCTTGACTCGGCAAACTAGCCCTTCAATGGAGCAGTGTCCTTGGCACATGACTGTGAACGCCAGTCAGACAGGACTGAAATAGGCTCCTATCATGACCCTGCAGAAGAAATGGGACAGTCCCATGTGTTTAGACTAGTTTCATGTGGAGTTTGTAGTTTTCATTTGTTGTAACTTTTGCCTAAAAGGTGCCGTGATAATAGAATGAACCCGTATTTATCAAGATTTCGACGCAGTAGTGTGGCCCCGACACAACATCAGCGTGATAAAAGAAAACATAGATACAGGTTTCACAAGTGTTCAGTAGCACATTTTAATCACGGTAGTTTGACCACCAGCCAACAACTTTCATCAATGTTTGACCATAAACTGCAATCCACATAAGGATCCAATAAAGTGCTTTTTAACACATATACAAACATATGATATAGTATATTCATGGGCCAAGTACAAAATGTAATCATCTTTAAATCAGTATTTGAAAATCATTAAATATCATTACGTACAAAAATATTTTTTTAATTTTTTTTTATCTTTCATAAAGAGGAACCCGGAACAATTTTGTATTCAAATACAAACTGGGAAATCATGACAAAAGGGAAGAGAATCAGAAACACATGACGACGTCTGTTAGGATTCAGTAGCAGTCAATCCACACATACCAACAGTACATAGTATGCAATGGAAAACGGTACATTGGGTTTGGAACTTCACATAGACAGGAACGTCACTAGTGTGACAAGAAGAAGGGACGGATCAGTAAAACAAACTGCCACTATGACTAGACAATGTAATCCCTGCAAACTCCGCCCCTGTGCCACAAATAAGAATTCCAATAACTCCAGGGGAATTTTTGCTTGTATGTGTGTCTGCCTATGTGTTTGTTTATATTCGTATGTGTCAGTTTGTTTATATTCATCAGTGGATCAACCACTGTCATTGCCGGACCAGTCCATTTCAGGGGGGGGGGGGGGGGGGGGGGGGGTTGCTGGGGTTCTCTAACAGGCTGAGTCACCAACTAGATGCTCGGTCCTCGAACTTCCCTTCAGTATGGTTTGACCTGGGCCCGGGGGATTGGGTTCATGGCTATGTGGTTCCTGGGGGCAGAGCATTGGTCATAAAGAAGGTAAACACCGCTCACAAGTGTGTTTGTATATGAGAGCTTGCGTGGGCGCATGTGTCTGTGTGTCACTCACTCAAAAGCGTCACTGCGGTTCATCTTCCTGTAGTACTTGGCCAGTTTGATGGAGAAAATGATGCTGGGGATGAAGAACAGCATACACCACCCCAGGCTGAACCAGAACGCATTCTACACACACACACACACACACACAGATAACAAAAACAGAAAATACATATAGATAATTAGTGACACACCTCAATCCCACCGAATAGCACAGCTAATTGTTGGTGGAGCAACATGTGGTTCTGAGGCTGATGACGATGAGGAGGTGGAGGAGGACGTGAAGCAGGAAGAGGAGGAGGGTAAGCAGATGGAGGAAAAGAGGAGGAAGGTGAACATGTCTTACCAGAGACTCCACCATGTAAGAGCAGACTATGACCTCTGCTGTGTTCACAGCTTGTGCAACGGGCCCACAGCGACCCACCTGCTGTGTGATCTGCAGAAAACACACACACCCAAACACAGATACGTGAAATACAGAAGGACTATCAACTATAGTACATAAAAAGAAGCAAAGTCCAACACCAGAATGTTGGTCTACAAGCAGGCAATGACTCACTGTCCTGTTGGCCCAGTCTGCATAGCTGATAAAGTACCCCATCTGACAGTCCACAAATTTTTTACTCTCCTGGGAAAAAGAAGGAGAGAGTGCACAAGAGAAAGAGAGAGAGAGAGAGAGAGAGAGAGAAGGGATGGAGGAAAAAGGGAGAAGGTGGGCAGGGGTAAGAGAAGGTAATAAAAAGAGGGACAGGGCAAATTCCTCACATTCTTTAGTGACTGAAAAGTCATGAGAGTCACAGCAAAGCAATCACCACATTTCCCTCTAGCCTTCTGGGTAATGTAGGAAAACACGCAACATGCAGACACGTGCATACAATGAAGACACACACACACATGCATACAAGCACAGATCTACTCACAAACAAAGCTATACCCTGACTATATGACTGCAACTTGGTCCAACGTAATGGACTGTAATGGAGGCCTCAAATGTAGGCCTCCATTACCAACCCTTCCCCTTTGATGGGATGGAAAGATGAACCAAACCATTTGGCCTTAACGTGATGGACATTATATGAATATAACATAGAAATGCAGCAGTTGTTTGCCCATGTATGTAGCTGGTGCTGAGAACTCACTTTCTTAACGATGAGCGAGGTGTTGGCGTTGAGAAAGTCCTGAGCCAGCCCTACTTTCCTCAGCACGTTCTCCACTGTGCCCTGGAGGGAAGGACCAAAGAAACGGAGAGAGAGAGAAAGAGAGAGCACAAGAGAAATAGAGAGGGGAGACGGAAGGAGAGAGAGAAGGGGAAAGAGAGGAGAGAAACAGAGGGAGATGGAGCGCGAGAGAGTGAGGGAGAAAGATGGAGAGAAACGGAGAGGGAGTGAGAGTTGAGTGGAGTGGGAAAGCTAATTGTCTTTGTGAGTGCTGCTGCCATGGATCCAGGGTGTCACCTACATTAACTTGCGTTGCAATTGCACGGAGAGCCTGGATGGAAGAGTTCAGATTCTCCTAGAGGAGAATATGTGATCAGGGTTCAGGGTTTACACAGGCCGGAGAGAGTGACAACCATCAGTTAAGGTAGTCTGAACAAGGTCATACTAATACGTGTTTGTCTAGGCTAAGCTAGGCTAGCCTAGGCTGGGATAGACTAGGCCAAAATAGGATACAATTTATTAGGAAGGATTAACATAGGATAGACTAAGGTTATAATGGATATGATAAGTATAAATAGGATTAGACTAGCTAGGCTAGACTTGTAAAGGTAGGCTAATCTAAGTCAAAGTAGAGTAGCCAAGGAGATTTACCAATTGTGGGATGATGATGGTATCAATATCTTTCTGGATCTTCCTTAGATCTGCAGCCTCAGTCCTTAGCTCTGCCTGTATGGCGAGGTTAGTCTACAAAACATACAACAACACTGCATTAGCCTCTTGGCTCATAGACACGACAATGGAGACTCATGTCAACAGTATTCCAGGACATTGTCTAGAGGCTACTGAGAATATACCGGAATAGTTACTATTGCCAATAAGAACCTATTTGAATATACAGCAGTGTTTGTTGGAAGCAGACCAGCCAAGTACCTGCCCTTCAGCCAGAGGGTCCAGCTTGTCAGCCGTTGTGCTTATGTTGATCCTGGACATGTTGTTGATCTGCAAGATATGTAAACATGCTGTTGTGTGGGAGTGTTCTGATCTGTGTTTCGCTGCAGTTGGTAGCTCACCTGCAATCAACTGGTTAGTACGCGTCATCTGAAGTGAGCCTTTTTCCATCTAGGACACGTGCTCTCTGTACTGTACTGTACTGTATTGTACTGTACTGTACTGTACTGTGATGCACTGTATATTACTGTGGTGTGCTGTACTGCACTGTACTGTAGTGTGCTGTACTGTACTGTACTGTACTGCACTGTACTGTACTGTAGTGTGCTGTACTGTACTGTACCACACTGTAGTGTGATGCGCTGTACGTTACTGTAGTGTGCTGTGCTGTACTGTACTGTACTGTACTGTAGTGTAGTCTCTCTCTCTCTCTCTCTTTCTCTCTCTCTCTCTTGTCTCAAAGGTGCTTTTTTTCTTTTTTTATATTTAATGAATGTAGTTTTGATGGGCAGATTTCTGGCTTTGTGTCCTTTATGTTCCCTATAGCCAGGGTTGTAACACATGCTAAACATTCACAAACATGTTATGATGATATACACACATACACACACCAACATATATATGCAGTAAGTACATACATTTACACACACACTCACTGTTACCTGCTGGGTGACAACAGAGAAGTCTATGTCTTTGGCCATGGATGAGAAACTGCTGAGCTTCGAACGTGTTTCTGGGGTCAGCAGAGTGATGGTGGGCAGGTTGATGTCATTAGCCTCAAAGTTATTCTGGATTTGCTCTGTGTACTATAGGAAAAGAGGGGAGGGGAGCGGAGGGGAGGATAAGAGATGGCAAGGTATGTTATCTTTGAGGGGTTCCATTGTAGACTGTCTGTCTCACCTCACCTTTCGTCGTATAAAGTATCTAGTGTCAGTGAACGTTCAGTCTTACCTTTGACACGTTGAGCAAATCGTTGAGATTTACGAGCTCGTACAGGTGAAGGGTCGACCACAGGGGCTTGTCCTGCCCACAATCCCTACACACACAGACAAACACAGACACACAGAGGAAGGTATGTCAGACTATATTTACAGGTCTTTTCTAACAGACATTCTAGATGAACACAATGCATGTGTGTGTGCGCGCGCACGCGTGTGTGTTTCTACCTACTTGTAAACCTTAGTGAGACTAAGGTCAGATTTGAGACCCAGTGTCTTTGACAGATTAAACCCAGGGATCAGGCCTGGTGTGTCAATTAGCTGAGGAGGGAAACACACTGGTTACTAAAGCATTCAAGTCCCTGTGTGTGTGGGTGTCCATGTGTGTCCATGTGTGTATGATGTGTGTGTGTGCCCATGTGTGAGTGTGATGTGCATGTGTGTGTTTGTGTGATACGCGTGTGTGTGCACACGTATAATCAATTTCCTTACGAGGACAATAAACGACCTGACTAACTCATTGAGCAATGTACTTTAACAGTGTTTTCAGATGATTTCTTTTCAGCGTAAAAAAAAGTGTTCATAAGGGTGTGGTTCAGTTGTATTCCATATTGTCATATCTCTTATATAGAAAACATTTCTCTGGAATTGCGAAGCCTTTCTCTGGATATTGTCAGTGTTTAGCTGTTTGCATTCCAAGAACACCTGCGTCCTTTTTTTCCAATGTGTGAATGTGTGTGCGCTTTGCATGTGTGCGTGCGAGCGTGTGTGCGTTTGAGTGTGCACGCTTGAGCGTGTGTGTGTGTGTGTGTTTGTGTGCGCTTGAGTGTGTGCGCTTGAGCCTGTGTGTGTGTGTGTGCGTGCGTGCGCTTGAGTGTGTGCACTTGAGCGTGCATGTGTGTGTGTTTGCGTGTGTGTGCGTACGTGTGTGTGTGTTTGCGTGTGTTACCTGCAGCAGCTTCCCGTCACGCCAGGGCTGACAGACCAGGGTGTAGGTGTTGCCGCCCAGCAGGAAGAGAAGCAGCACCAAGATCATGAAGAGCCAGGAGAACAGGAAGCTCAAACCAGCTCCTCTGCAAAGCACATCCACAATCACAGAACGCTCAGTGACATGACGTCGACAAGCCTGAACACGGGACAGTTTCATGTTTCTTGAATCGTACATTTTCAATCAAACCATCCAAGGAATGGAAAGCAAAAAGAAAAGAGTGTGTTTCGTTCTATTTATAATTTTATCATCCTGTATTACATTCCATGCTATCATTGTATATTATAGTAAATCACATTATAATATATTATATTATTGTCAGTTTTACTCTACTCATCTCTATTCTATTCTATATTAAGTTAATTAGTATAATTCAGGACTCACATCATGAAGAAAGAGCCCCCGCATTCTGAAGTTCCGGAACGTTCCGTCGGGTTAGCCTTGGGCTCCAGACCCACTGGGCCCAGAATCAGCCCCATCATGTTACACACCACCACCAGCAACACCAGACAACACAGAGCCAGACAAACACCCCACCTGGAGGGAGCACATGCACCCGCACAAACACAGACAGATAAACAAACACGCACGTGCAGAATATCAGGAAGTGTCAGGGTCAAACAGTTTTGCAGAGTCATGATTTCACTTGTTTTATTGTTCAACTTGTTGTTGATGTTTTGTACCTGATACGTTCAGCTCTCTCAGTCTCGGGTCTGTACTGGCTGATGTCCTTTTTCACCTGTCCCAGTGTGTCAGTCAGGTTGCTCAGGGTGGACACTGGGATGTCATTAGTCACCGAGGATATCTGGCTTTTAATCTCTTCCAGTTGCTTTTTTACACCTGGCAGACACCCGTATATGAGTTTATACGGCAGTACTGCGCACAGCAACAACGTTTCACGATGACTCACTTACTTTTAACAGCATCCTTGCTGTCGTTGGTCACTCTCTGAGGAATGTTCTGGAAGAAGGTTTCTCCCTGTAACAGTTGGACAGTCAGCTGTAGTTGGCACTGAAAGCCTACAGACAGCGAACTCGACACACAGACAGCAAGACCTACAGCCAGCTACCACTACAGAAAGCTACTGCTACCAGACAGATAGCTAGGTCCACAGAGAGACAGCTAGGCCAACACTCAGCTAAGCCTACAAACAGCTGGGCCCTAACAGTACAGCTTTCTGTATGTATGGCCTTACTCTCTCCCTTCTGGTATGACAATATGGACCTTGTAGTCTTTAACATAAAGGTTATCAGTCCATCTGGTTTTCTTTCCATGTCTCCTCAAAGAGAAAAGCCAATGGATTGAACACGCAGGTTCCAGCTGTTCCAGCAGCTTTTGGCTAATCAGCGGTTACACATAGGCTGACCTTTTCTCTACACTAATGAATCTCTGGGTCTCATTCTGGAACGTAGAGCGATAGAGGGCGGAGGGATAGGAGGTTATATTACACGACGCCGCAGTTATTTTTGAAAAAAAGAAAAAGGATATATTACGGGATTTGATGCCAAGCAGCGCAGTGTTTCCGAGCGCATGTGGGTAGGCGTGTGTGGCTGAACATGTGTGTGCGTCATTGTCAAACTCACTCACCTCCTTCACTTTAGAGTCGAGATCAGCTTTATTGACCTTATCCACAGCAGACTGCAGCTCACCTAGGTTAGGGGTCTAGGGGCCATTCACACGCACACACACACACGCATAAACACACACACACACACACAGTGTAAAGTTATCACTCACTTTCAATCCTGCATGTCATGTCTTTAAACTAGCAGAAGAGGGCAGCAGATTCAACCTCTGCCGCTCTCAGCACAGCGTTGACTAGATTCCATCCTAGTTACGGAGCTGAAAGCACAGTTACAGAACTGAGTGCAAAGTCAACAATAGACCTCCGAATTTCCTGTCTTCCTAAGCATTTGTAGTTAATGGTTTCCATTCAGTCACCCAGCAGTCCTATCAGATGTCTGGTGCTGCTTTGTTGGCTAGCCGTCCGACCCGTTTGACCGTGGCAGAACATTTGAGCCATTGTCAAACACGAGAATCAGTTCCAAGCCCTTTTGTCCTACTTTGTGCGTGTGTGAAAGTGTCTAAACGTCTGCTTGCGTGTTGGGTTCATTGTTGTGGTTTTGCCGAAACAAAATCCTACCCCTGTGGATATAGGTGAGGTTTTAGTTAGAGTTCAACCTCTAAGTCTTACTTTACGTGACAGTATGAGGAGAGGATAGGAGTTTCCTCTCAGTCCTTCTTTCTCCCTCATATACCTATGTTCAGTATGTTCGGAAAGGCTTGCTTGTTGTTAAATATTACAGCCACTTCCTGCAATATAAACGCTCACACAAACTCAAAAATGCAATGACCCTTGAAGTAAAAGCTCTATAAACAGTTTTTTTAATGGCTCTGAAGTCTCTGAGACAATATCTATGACAGCATTAAAGGTACTAAGTAACTGGTTTACAACAGCATAGTATAGTATAGCATTATAGTACAGTATAGTATGGTGTGATGTGGTATTCAACATAGTACCAGTAAGCTCATAACAGTATAGTGTAGCGCAGCATAGTATAGTATAGTATAGCATAGCATAGCCTAGCATAGTATCGTATAGTACAGTATCGTATAGTGCAGCAGAGTGTAGTATAGTTTAGTATAACAGCGTAAAGTAAATTACAGCACAATACGGTTCAGTATAGTGCAGTTCAGTGTAGTGCAGTAAAGAACAGTCCAATACACTACAGTACAGTACAGTACAGTAACGTACAGTGCATCACAGTACAGTACAGTACAGTACAGTACAGTACACTACAGTACAGTACACTACAGTGTGATACAGTAGTACGTGTCAGTGTTCCTCACCGTCAGGGAGGTGTCCAGGTTGAGACTCTGCAGGTATGGCTTGGCCACAGCACAACCTGAACAGTTAGGGTTGGACAAGGTTCTGTTCAAGCGCTCCTTCACGTCGCTAGCGTTAGCCTGGACCACTGCCACTCTGCTCAGAACCGTAGACAGAGACGAGTTCAACTGGCCCAGGAGGACGTTGGTGCTGTTGGCCACTGCACGTGCACGCACACACACATGCGCACACACATGCGCACACACATGGCACACACATGCGCACACATGTACACAAACACATACGGACACAAACAAACACAAATAGACACTATTTAGGAGTGGAATATACAGAGGACCGGAGAATAAAGTTGACCGAAACGGAACACAATTTGTATCTCCATCCCTCGCTCCTTCCTCACTCTTTCCCCCCTCCTCACACACACACACACACACAATGTGCCATACCGTTGGCCACAGCTCTGACTGACTCCAGTGCTGCATTCAGTGGTCCTTCGAACACCTTCTGGATCTCTTTACCCAGGAGTGGACCAATGGCTGATGGACAGGTGAGAGCGCATTAGTCCAGTCCAGTATAGTCGAGTACATTTTATTATAGTATAGTAAAGTGTAGTATAGCTTATTACAGTATAGTATACTGAAGCATAGGGTATACCTATAGCATATAGGTAATAGTAGCATATGCAGACAGGCAGACAGACAGACAGACAGACAGACAGACAGACAGACAGACAGTCAGATGACAAACAGGTTGACGGACAGACAGACAGACAGACAGACAGACAGACAGACAGACAGTCAGATGACAAACAGGTTGACGGACAACTTACCATTCAGACTATTGGACACCGCATCAACCGTCTTGTAGCTCTCATTCAGAACATGGTCAACTTCCTGTGGAGAAACCAGGATATAAAAAAAAAACAGGAACACGTGTGTCTATTCTAGAAGGACAAACACTATAGAGCACGCAGGTGTTTAATCACACAACCCACCTCTGAGATTAATGATTGACTCACCTTTGTAATGAATCACCTTAAACATGTCCGAGAAGAAACACACTCAGCGAGACTTGCTCTCCCTCTCCCTCTCTCTCTTTCTCCCTCTCTACCGCTCTCTCTCTCTTCCTCTCTCTCCCTGCCAAACTCAGTGTTCCATGTAAATGACTGTGTTGACACAGGGTGGTTCAGTGACAAGTTTTTATAAGAAAGCTGTGTGGAGGGCTGGAGTGAGATGGGACTCTGGTCTCCTTTAGTGCATGGCTGTGGGTGGGATGTCTTATACAACTGCTTAAGCTTGCAGAGTGTGGAGATGTTACCGGTATGACGCCTTTCTAAAGAACTTCTCAGAAGCGTCCAGTTTTACGTAAGTACTGCAAAGGATGAAATGAATAAAAAAGTGCAAAACTATGCGTGCTTCTATGCGTGTGTGTATGTGTGCACGTGTGTGAGTGCGTGATTGTGTTGTTGTGTCTTTGTGGGTGCGTGGGGGGGGGGCGGGGGTGTGAATGTGTGGTTGTGTGTTTGTCTCTTTGTGTGTCTCTGAGTGTGTATTTGTATGCGTGTGTATGTGTGGGAATGCGTGAATGTGTTGTGCGTCTTTGTGTGCGTGCGTGGGTGTGAATGTGTGGCTGTGTGTTTGTCTCTGCATGTGTATTTGTGTGTGTATGTGTGCCTGGTACCTTACCTTGGGCAGACTGCTGAGGTAGGTATGGAGGTTATCAAGCGTGTTGTTTATCTCTACTGTAACATGATCCACACTGACTTTGAGGGATTCGTTGCTTGTGAACATGCAAATGTTTCCAGCACTGCACACACAGACAGACATGCACAGTCACAAAAGCAAATAGGTTCATGAGCGTCTAATACAATACAATGTACAATATAAATGACGAAATCTTTGATTCCTCTGCCACTCTCGTTCTTTCTCACGCAAACCCTCTCGTGCTCACTCTCCCTCTCTCTTCCAATCCCAACTACTTGTTCACTCTCTCGCCCTGTCTTTCTCACTCTTTCTTCCTCAGACACACACCTTGACCTGTGTCCAAGAAGGGGAGGCAGAAGTGAAGGCTTCTCTGTCGTATTTCCCTCCATTCTACCGTTTCTTTATGTTCTTAGTATGTGGGAGAGCCCCAATATTCTAACTATATTTGAAAATATTTCTTTCTCTCTTCCACTCCCTCCTTTTCCTCTCCCTACCCCTTCGTCTATTTCTCTTCTTCCTCATCCCCCCTCTCTCCTTCTCACTTTCTTTTACACGCTCAATCCCCCTCTCCCTTTCCCTCTCTCTCACACAAGGTCTCTGTCTCCCTTCTCTCCCCTCCTTACAGTATGATCAGCGTAGTGGCGAGCGTGCAGCAGTAGAGTCCCCGTCTCCGACAGTGGACGCTGGATGTCTGCTCTTGGTACATGCGGCCGCCGCAGTTGCCACAGCAACGGCAGCATGCCATGATGAATCCCACCAGGGGCATGAAGACAATGTAGAGGATCCCAATGGCAGCACACACCAGGAAGCCCACCTCATAGATCAGGATCTGGACACACACACAGGCACCAACAGACACGCACGCGCGCACAGACGCACCCATATTCATAGACACACAAATAGGCGCGATTAGACACACACAGAAATGGGCGGCCGTCACGACAAGTCAGTTGTCTAGTCCCATATAACAGCAAGGACAGTTGTCTGCCTCGACAATGTTGGTAATTGTATCTCGTAAAACACTACCAAGAAAAAAAAACAAGGTGATTATTATCAAGTCTATTCTAAGGGCCAACGTTGTGAGTTGACACCTCTTAGGCTCACTATAGGAGCCAAGACAATGGGGAATGGGATAAACCACTTATGGTCATCATGTTACAAGGGCACACACACATAGATACTAAGGAACACCACACATACACCCTCAAACACACACACTAACCAGAAAAAAAACTAATTCCCTCAAAATGAGGATATGTTACATGACAACTTCTCATAGTGACTTCTGTGACCTGGAAACACCCGCTCACACACACGCACACACTGAGACAGATATACACACTGAACAACACACATACCTCCTTGATGGTGTCCTTGTCAGATAAGGTGTTGGAATTCTGAACAGATTTCAAAATCAAATCTGGTAGAAATGGGGGGAGAGAGGATAGGACTGTGAGATAACTTCTTCCTTGTTGCTTATCAACAAATGAAAAAAGGATTAACTGACGGTATGGTAGAGTACACACACACACACACACATCTTTAAAAGGGTCGACAGACTCAGAAGATCAGTCACGTTTGTCATCGTCTCTCTGGATGCCACAACTCTGTTCTCTCTCCCATGTTGCTCTCCCTTCATCTTCTTCTCTCTTTCTCTCATCCCTTCCCATTCTCTCCCTCTCTCTCCCCAACTTCCCTCTGGCGTCTCTCTCTCTCTTTTGCTTCCTCTCTCGCTCTCTCCTTCTCCTCCATTCTACCAGCGGTCTCTCCTCAGTCCCTGTGTCAACATCCCACCGCTACGTCAGCGGACGCAAAATCGATCACTTTACAACACGGCAGGCCTTGCCAAGGCTGTGGTCCATTGTTGCAATGAGGAAGTGCTCGTCCAGGATGTGGCTGTGGCCACCCAGGTGGTTTCGGTAATTGCGTAGGGGGAAGCAACTGGTTGCTACCTTGCCAGGTGTCCAAGAAAAGGAAGCAGAAGAGAACGCTTCTCTATCGTATTTCCCTCCATTCTATAGTTTTTAAATGTTTTTAGGCCCAATATTCTAACAATATTTGAAATTAATTTATCTTTCTTCCACTCCCTCCTTTTCTCCCCTTAACCCTCTGTCTATTTCTCCTCTTCCTCGCCCCCCCCCCCTCTCTCCCTCTCTCCCCCTACAGAAGAGGATCTTCCACAGGTCACATGGAGGCGTGTCACTGCGGGTGTGTTCAGATACCGTAACCAGATGTGCTTTCCACCCCGAGAACGAGGAGCTTCTGTAGTCTGGACAGGATCATTGCAATCTCATGTTCAGCAGTCTAAACTACATATCCCATCAGCCACTGTTGGGCGTCATAGTTTAGTCATAAATTATAGTCATAGATTAACTGCTGCGTGTTAATCGCTGACCAAGATAAGCAAAGATGCTTGTTTACAGGTACAAAGTGCACAAGGGACTTCCCAGACACGATAGATACAATCCAGAGATAGGAGGAGATGACATCATGGTTCCTGAAACTGAATCTGTGAGGGTGAACAAAGTGGAGATACAGGTAGGTATGCTGGCCTGTCACACATCTAGGTGGCATGTAAAGCATGTCATGTCTGGCTAGCATGGCATGTCTGGTTGGTAAAGAGAATTCAAATCCAGTTCTTAGAACTGCTACCAGGGCAGAACACCAGGAAGGGGGAGTGAGAAAGAGGAGCGGGTGATGGCAAAGAGCGCGAAGGGCGAGAGAGGGAGGAAGACAGACAAGAAAGAGAAGGAGAGAAAGGGGAGCAGGGGTAGAGAGTGAAAAGAGATAGAGTAAGGTAGAGAGAAGCTTATGGTAGACGTCAAATGAAGGCGTGTCTAAGTGGATCAGCTTGTACGCCAACACAGGACAGAAAGTTAAAACAACTTTTGATAAGATGCCATTAACCATGAACACGAGGACTATGCATTTCATTAAGCCTTAAGTAAACACCAAAAAAAAACGACTTTGATCGTTCCGATGTGCCAGAGTTCAACATACGAGTGTTTGCTCCAAGTAATGGTGTTTGTGTGTGTGTGTTGGCCTAAAGGTCCTTCTCTCATGTTTGCTCGCTTTGATCAATACCAGCCTGTAACACTCAGGATTCTGAGAAAAATACTTTGTGTCGCTAACTCTTAAGGGACAACCAATACTCTGCCACAAATCACATGTCTATGTACCGTTTGGGTGTTGGATGTGGACACAAAGGCCTGCGTCATGCACTTTTTCCGCACCTTAAAATGTGCCTGCCAAGTTAACCACTGACAAACGGTTACTATACACACACAATCTAGGTCGAGTCTTCCATTTGGTTTCTGTTTGCGGAAAAGAACCGTTCAGGTGACCTAACAGTTGACCTTTGACCTGAGGGCTGGTGAATACAGGCTTGGTATCTGTCAGTGATTTACATAATGATCATGAGTTCACCAGACAGGAAAATGTGGGGAATATTTTGGACTTGCCCAGGCCCCTGTGCATAGTTAACAATCTGCACATCAGCAGTTATTAAATGGTCAGCGTTAGGGTAAGAATATATGCATGATAATAATGTGTGTAATGGTAATGTATCAATATCATTCAATCGATGCAAAGTCATCTAAAAGTGGACTATTCAATGATAGGTTTATCTATGGGAGTCTACGATGCCCATGGTAAGATTAGATATCTCTCTGCTTACGGTTAAGTTTTTGATCTGTGGTTAAATAGTGCTTGAACCATAGGAATAACTTAATAAGTTAATAAGTTTCCACCCCAAAAATGTGTTTCGCTTTTACAAAACCTTTGAGATCTGATTTGTTTTCTAAAACATTCTGGTACCTTTGAAACGCTCTCGAAAAATGAATGTTGTATAACCCTTGAACCTAAGAGTAGACAAAGGAGGAGTATCACTGACCTTTCGGGAAGGGGTTGGGCTGGACGGTGTGAAGGAAGGACTGGACCACCCCCGACATGAAGCCAGAGTATGTGTCCAGCTTCGGGATGTCCTGGTACTGGGACTGGTTGAGCCCCACGGGGCTGGATCTGCTTGGACATGACGGCGGGCTAGGGGCATGCTGGGCAATGCTGAGCCCAAGGAGGAGCACTCCTAGCCAGGCCTGAAACATCCTGGCATTGGCCTCCGGCCTCCAGGACCTCCAGAGAAGCCGGTGTAGTCCCATGGCTGGGGTGGTGAGACAGATTGGGGAGATTTGAACAGGGTTGAGGAGACGCAGAGTGATCACCTCATGGTACTACCTCTTCATGGCTGGTTCTGTCAACAAACACACATACAATAGTAATGAATGAGGTGTGGCTATTAAGGCAATCATTTGTTAAAACGAGAGGTAAACGGGTAAAGCTTAGTAAAATTGATTTAAAAAAAACATATAGAAAAGATTAATTATCTGAATGGTTAGTTCAAAGCTTGAATATAGTGGAAAAACTCGCACAAACAATGAACAGACAGAAAGAGTTCATGGTTTGTTCACATTTATGAGGAAACGTTTGAAATTTATAGTCAGAGATAATGCTGCAACCTTTTAGTCACGTCGTTCACACTCGCCTTTTCACAGAACAACTGACCAAAAATGCAACCACTTTACTGTAACTCAAACATTGTTTACTATAAGTACATGTATGTGTGGGTGTATGTGAGTATGTGGGTAGCCGCAAGTACCCGCATCTACTTGACAAGATTAAGCCAGTTATTTAGACAGAGATTACACCAGAACCTGGTCTGTTGATGACTAAGGACACTGTGACACTGAGAATCCTCCCTTGGTTGGATGGCAAAGCTTTGTTATCACCACAAACAGACTCCTTAACAACTCCCACTATCTGAGAGTTTTATATACTTAGGCGATTACAGTTCTTTATAATCCATGCATTCATATTCAGATACAGTGGCAACTGAGAGGGAGAGTGTGAGAGAGAGAGAGAGAGAGAGAGAGAGAGAGAGAGAGAGAGAGAGAGAGAGAGAAAGAGAGAGAGAGAGAGAGAGAGAGAGAGAGAGGGAGGGAGGGAGAGTGTCTATGCGTGAGAGAGAGGGTGAGAGAGAGTGTGCGTGATGTGTGACAGTCAAAAATAAACTATTCTGAAGACAACAACCAATTGCTTCGTTCAGGATAAACAGTTACACAGACACTCAGAGAGAGACGGAGGCAGACATGGGCAGATCCAAAGGCAGAGGCAGAGGCGGACAGAGACAGATGCGGTGATGCAGAGGCAGATTTGCAGAAAAGAACAGACTCGCTTGCTGGCTGCGGGCTTCGGGCACATTTGCCTAGTGTGGTATCTATCTCTGTCACCGAAAAACAAGCCCTCAGATACGTCTCAGTCCCAGACTCACAGCAAGTTTCTACCCTGGGGGTGTTTACCTACCGAGCTGCCCCCCCCCCCACCCCCCCACCCTTCCCTTTCCACACAGAGTCCCTGAGAGGCTCCTACTGACGAGGAGATCGGGGAGAGGAAAAGGACGAGGTGAGAGGGCAGAGAGAAGAGCAGACACGCGGGAATAGCAAGGTGAAGACTCAAAACAAGGTAGGGAAAGAAGAGCACAAGGGTTAGGAAAGGAGTGGAGGACCACGAGGAAAGAGAGGGAGAGACAGGTAAGAGAACTTCACCTTTTCTTCCCACGGTGCCGGCAGATGCAGGTGAGGCTCTGTAGACGGACGGGTGGAGGACAGACCCTAGGTGTGTGGGATCTGGCCCAGGCTGTGTGGGCGGGCGAGCGGGCGTGCGGTCTGCAGAAGGTGAGGTGAGTACAAGGCTGGTCCTGTGAGAAACCCTGCAGGTTGTGCTCTCTAGGAAGCTGGAGTAGGACTGGCTCCGGGCGTCGGGAAACACGGCCACTGTGTGAAAAAGAGGGAGGGAACGAGGGTTCATGAGACGGAAGTGGGAGGGTCTTAATGGGAGAGAGAGAGAGAGAGAGTCATGAGAAGGGTGGAGAAAGGGAGGGGGAGCTAAACAAATAAGTTGGTTCGGGCGATTACCTTGGAGAGCGCTGAAACGTATTCAAACAGCTGTCTTTCCCCTCCTAGTCCCTTGAATCAGTACAGTCAGAAAACAGAGGCTGGCACTGTTACACCAAAACAAAAGCAGGCAGTTTGAATTTTCCTAGAAGTAAAAGTGTTGTCCAGAACTGTCCTTCACTGCATTTTCAACAAAAGGGAAGAGTTATATTTTTGTTAACAAATGTCGCAAGAATGACAGCTCATGCTCAGAGTTACAGAAAAGCTCTCCTGCAGTGTGACATGAGTGGAAAATGTTTCAGGTTATCATGCTCTCATCGTGTACATTCCTTCCAACCTGACACAGCCTTCCTCTTAGCTGTGCCAATGTGTTCTAACATGAAAAGAAACGTGCAAAAATGCAACACTAAATGTGTTCCAATCACAGACAGCACAGGAAGAGGGCGAAGACAAAATGATCGTGTCGACTTCTGATTCCAACAAAAACAACCGTTCTGTCCATCGGATCAGGCTAGCTCTTGTCTGGACAATAATAATAATATATTTACTTAGTAGACATTTTTATCAGAAGAAACACACAAGTGTGAGGGGGATGTGGTAGTCTGAGAGCCATATAAATCTAATGGGACATGTTCTACCACAGAACCACACCCATGAAGAGCGAGTCATGACTGAAATAACATCCAAATGTAAACTGGAAGAGATTGCACGCTTAAATCTAAACTGCCAGGTTCGGAGTGGACGTGAACCACGGGCGCGACTTGAGATACTGTAGAACCCATCGATCCCCCCGGCTTCTTTACATCTGCGTGTGGAACCGACAAGCTCCCTCAAGAACACGCATGCAGCTCTGGGGGGGGGGAATGGAGAGAGACCACCGCACCTTGTTCTTTCATTTCGAAAAATCGTTGACAAGGACAACCTTGAGTGAGTCACATGTTGCAACGGCATCTTCAATTTAGTTCCTCGACTCAAAATTGTCCTTTTACTAGAGAAAAGAAAGACAAAGGTCAAAGGGCCAGTACAACCTCCAGTTTTCCCAGAACTGTACAGTGACCCCACATCGACCCCCCAACATGACACACGCCTGACGCATCTTTCCAATCCCATGACAACGACCAGGTTCAGAGCTGGGTGAGAGCACGCAGGCCAGCAGTAGCCTCTGCTGTACTGCGTGCCAACATCCCACATCAGAAGCAGATTAAACGCTCAGCTCAACAGCTCTGGTCAGGTCTGGTCAGCCGATACGCCTGGCACAGCGCCTTAAGCCCTTGCATCCTCTTCTGCGTCGCTACGTGTAGCTTACCTCCTTCAGCGAAAGTCTCAGATACGAAGTACGGGCGGTTTGTTAATACCTAGCAACGTAACGCAGAACAGGTTCTTGAAACAGCTCAGAACGGTTTCGAGGTGAAGACTTTACGAAACGATCGAACGGCATTTCAAATGTGTTTTGTTGAAACGGCGACGAGAGGGAATTCTCCAGTCGTAACCCTCTTTCTGACTCCTCCTGGTCCCTGCTGCCTGAAAGTCTGTAGAAACCGTGAGACAACAACAGAGTTGTCCATGGAGAGATCATTACAACCTTGCAGCACAGGCCTTGACAGGCAAACATCCTGTTTGCGGAGCAGAGCAATCAAAGAGTGCCTGGCAACTGGAGCTCAACATAATCCTTGCTACTTGGTAGGGCTCCGAATGATATTGTTGTTGTTGATGATGAAGATGATATTGTTGTGGTTGTTGTTGTTGATGATGATGATGATGAGGGGCAGGGTGAGTGGAGAGGATTGTCGTTTGTGAGGTTGACAGCCGGCGTGTAACGGCATGATGACAAAACAAACAGACGCTGTAGTAACATAAAGACCATAATGCGTCTGAGCAAACTCATGCAAGACCCTAGATAGGAGCATTCATGCAGCATGTTTCTATCTAAATACAAAACATTGGACTGCAACAGGAGGTTGGTAACCTCAGCAATCACTTGCGTCACTTTGCGTACCGTATTCCACAGCTCCAACCGGGATTCATCCACGATGCAGCTTTCTTAGGCTGGCATGTAGCGGTATAGC
Source organism: Plecoglossus altivelis (assembly GCA_036571765.1). Classification (NCBI taxonomy): domain Eukaryota; kingdom Metazoa; phylum Chordata; class Actinopteri; order Osmeriformes; family Plecoglossidae; genus Plecoglossus; species Plecoglossus altivelis. The sequence goes on from BROE01000016.1 coordinate 3,331,057, forward strand.
TTCTCTCTACCCACCTTGAATTCCTTCCGTCCTCTCCTCTTGTCTTCTCTTATCTTCCTCCGCTCAGTTCTCCTCTGGTTTTCCTCTCCGCCGCTCATGCTCTTCCTGAAGTCTTCTGAAGACGCCTGTAATCAGCCTATCACTTCAGCCCTAGATTACCCCCCGACAGCCCAGTTCCACCAATTAAATGCTTAACCTTTAGTCTGCCCTGACAACATCTCTGCAGCAGTTCTAATGATCGCTGACCACTTCCACCCCCCTTGCTCCCTCCTGATCTGACAGAAGGGGTATCTCTGTGAGGGAACTCTAGGTTTCCATCTGTCAATCTTGATAGAGCGAATGCTACTTCTAAGGAGAGCGCAGTGAATTCCAAGTATTGAAATGCTACTGGTGATGGCGGCGTGCGTGGGAAGATCGGATCTAAACGGAGCCATGAGGGGTCGTTTTTTACACGTCAGCAAAACTCTGGCTGACAGTTTGAAATGACCGTTGCCATTGAGCTAAACCGGCAACATGAATCACCGATTTGGTAAAGCGTCCATCCGTCTGCCTTCCTCTCACAGGCCAACAGTTCAACTGTCAGATTTTTCAACGCCCACCTTCCTGTCAGCTATGCTCATCGCTGTAGCAACGTTATCACAAGCCATTGTCACAGACTGTCATCTTCCTCTTTGCGTTGATTCATCAGCTTCTCCCACATCACATCTGCTGAGTTCCATTAATAGTCTTGACATGACGCATTCATTTCAGTCAGTGAATCATACAGGGTGTCATTTTGGAGAGTAAAAATATATGTTGCATATGGACCACTTTCTAAAAGACCACTTGGGAGCCAATCCTGTAGTTAAAATGACAGCGATTCTACTCCTAACAAGATTAAGGTCAATCCTATAATTCAATGGGCTTGTAGGCGACACAGCGCCCCATATCCCAATTATTACAACGCAAGCAAGAAACCACACGTTTATTCTTTGTATATGTGAAAATTGGTCTTTATTGATACCTCACATGAATAACCAATAACAGAAAACTATCAGCAAAATAGATAAATCACTCCCTATATGGGTGATACAGGGAAATGTAATAACATCTCAAACACCCTTAAAGCGGGGGGTCCTGGTGGCCATGGTGGTGCTCTGAAATGCTGTGCCTCAACCTCAGAGGCAGGAAACACACAACGAGAATGGTTCAAAACGACGTACAGCAGAGCGTGGAAGAGATGGGGCCGTTCGAGGTATAGAATGTGCGTGACTCCACGAGGTGACGATGACGGGCTGCTCAGCGTTCCGTGCTGCGGAGGGCGACGCCCGGTGGCGAGGCAGCGTAACTGCGGAGCCAGAACGACTTTGCTCCGGACTGAAAGGGATCGTGTCGTCGCTGCCTTTCGCTAAAAGCACCTGGGTCAAAATGATTGAGGGATGGGTGATGTTGATTCTTTGATATCAACACGTTCTTAACATCCAGGGGTTCGGAGCAGGGTGACAATGTCTGAAAGCTTGTGTCTAGCACACAGTCGGTGCATCCCCTTAGAACCTGACCATTAAAAGCACCTCAGAACACTGAACAACCCAGCAGAACCTTCTCCTTGTGACAAAGCCCTCGAGGAGACCGTCCACAGGAAAAAGAGAATGAAGACTATAGAAAAATAAATACATTGTATGTTTAACCAAGGACAACCCTTAAAATCATCCTTTGAACAAACCCCCAAAAAAGTGCCCCTTTTATCTTTATACATGAGACGGGAGTGTCATGGCTGGCGGCGAAAACGAGACTACAGAACAAGGGGCAGTCGTACAGAAACTACAACCTCAAATATACAAGCACAGACACAAACATGGGGAGGGGTGGTGGGATAAGCCCATGATTCCGTATAGAAAATGAATAGACATCCTGCCTGCATCGCACGTAGAGCTTCTTGGTCTGTAGCTTCTCTAAACTGTGATTAAAAACGGCATCCTTGGAAACTTAGGTTAATAGAAAAGCCTAACCCTTTTTTTGTGTGGTTTTTTTTGTCCAATAATTTTCTTTAAAACTCTTCTCATTTGATATCTTACAACAACACTGTCAATATGTGTTTCCAAAACTTTCAGGAGTAGCAAAGTGGAAAGATGGAGACCGAGAGAACGAGAGACATGAGAGCAGAGGGGTTGGGGTGGGGGGTGGTGGACAGAGGTGACGGCAATCAGACGTGTCATCAGCCAGGGGGAGGAGAGGGGAGGAGGGGGAGGAGCTCAGCGAAGCAGAGCTGCTGCAGGCCCCGGGGGGGAGGCGTTCAAGATCGCCTGCACGCCTGGCGGACCGTCGCACCTCAAGAAACCCCCTCCCTGGATTGGTCGGAAAAAGACGGGAACGTCATCGTATACGACTCCATCTGTCCGCCAATTCTAAGCGTTTTTCATATGTCTTCACCCCGTCAGCATAAGCGCTTTCTGAGTCCCCTCTCCGTGGTCATTAGTAAGAGTTGGGTTTAAAGAGCCTTCTTTATATAGCAGCTCACGCTCTCACACTCTCTCTCCCATCTCTGCTTCAGCATTACATGAACAAATGGCGGATTGTCCCTTTGAGAACCAGATCTGAACCTTACATCGTCTGACACAGAGATGACATATCAAGCATAGACGTACATGGAAGCTGGAAGCATCATAACAATATGAATATTCATCATCATCATCATCATCATCATCGTGTGTACAAATGATCTTAACAGTAATATTTATACAACATATATAATACCGTAGACTCTCATCTCCAATGACATGTTCCAGATGTTTTGATATTTCATTCTTACATCAGCGATAATAAAAAAAAAAAGCAAAATACGTCAATTTTTAATAAAAATAGAATGAAGATAAGAGTGGGGAAACAGTGCAAAGAATATCGAGGGAGTGTTTATCATCTTGTTTAGCCTGTTTGCTTGCTTGTCTGCTTACTCCTTAAGAAATTGTTATAAAAATAAAAACATTGAAAATAAAATGAAGAACATAGAAAGTAATCAACCCACTTCAGTAACGTCTGGTGCTGAGGTCCAGACGCGTCGAGAAACCCTCTCCAGTATCTCAATGCCTTACGCTCTGTGTGTGTGTGTGTGTGTATGCATGTAGGTAAGAGTTTGTTTACAAGTGTTGTGCGGAAGTGTAAGCATGTGTGAAGGTGTGTGTGATGTCCGTGTGTGTGTGATGTCCGTGTGTGTGTGTGTGTGTGTTTAACGTTTAGCGTAGTGGTTCTCAACTCCGGTCCTCAAGCTCCGACACTGTACAGGTTTTTGTTCCAACCAGGTCCTACAAAACAAATAATGTTGTTTTTAAAAACTTGGATTTGCGTTGAATTTATACTGTGGTGCACACAATACTGGAATTGTTGTTGTAGAAGTTTTAGTATCTAGTGACTGAGAGTTGACTAGACCTACAAGAAGCATTTCTCTTCCCTGTGAGACGAGCACAACACAAACAAGGAGGTGCGTTGTCAAGGAAACGCACACAGAGACCCGAGGTTGGAACAAGAACCGCCAACATGGCCGCCAAAGACTCGCACTCGGATCACTGGCTAGACCCAGCTCTGAGACAGACACAAAGGCAGGCAGGCAGGCCGTCTGTCACACACACACACACGCACGCACGCGCACACACACACACATACACAAAGAATTGGGGGAGTGCAAGGAGCCATGAGACGAGAGCCGGGGCTGAGTACCACTAAGCAATGTGCGAGAGTGAGAGAGGGAACCGGTGATTATGAGTATGTTGCCGAAAACGAGCTGAAACTATCGTCACAGCTACCCCACAAAATCTCTACGACGTGGTCCATCGAGACTCCCCCCCCTCTCCTCCCCTCCCTCCCCTCTCTTGGGTGGGTGGAAGAACAGTCCGGTGCAGGTCCAGCACAAACACGCGCAGAAGTAGTGAGCCGCCAGTGAGCTTGTCTACCGCACTAGGGCTGGGGGCTGTGTACCGAGGGTCTGGGTGAAGGGGGCATGGGGGGGAGGGGGGGGGGGCTAAGTAGGGCCTACTGAGAGGCCTGGGAGCCGGGGTTGTCGTTCTTGCTCTCCTGGCTGTTGGGGTTCTTGTTGTTCCAGGGGGAGTGGCCGCCGCCGAGGGCGGGCGAACTGTTGAAACTGTCCTCGTCCTCCAGCCCGTTGGCCGTGTCAAACTGCGTGTTCTCCAGACGCGTGATCAGACGCTCGTCCTCGTCACCAAACTCCCCTCCCATCAGAGTGGGCTCTCCCACCATCATCACGTCCTAAAGGGGACGACAGCAAGGGCCAGCACACATTATCCCCAGGAAAGGGGGGGCTGAGGGGCAGAGGCCCCCGGGGCAAGGCCTGACTGTCTGTCTGTCTATATGTCTGTCTGTCTGGCATGGCGGACTGAGACAGGCAATTGGCTGGAACTACCAAGGATGCATGTTGGGATGTTGCGGGTAATGGATCCGAGTGGTTAGATGGGACCTTTGACTAAATGTCAGTCAGAATCTGCCTTCCCAAAATCATACTGATGGGAGGATGTCAATTTCGCTCTGTCGGTAAAAAATCATTCAACTAAAGCTCTGTGTCTGGCTCTACTGTCAAGGAGATTTATGAAGACTGTTTCATTCATGCTCAGCCCGCTCACGACAACACAGCTCTAGCTCCCAGGCACCACGCGGACACCCAGCCCCCAAAACTATGATCCCCACAAACCCATCCCCTCCTACCCCCAAACCAAGACCCCTCAACACCCTAACCTACCAATATCACAATCCCAACACCCCCTAATACCCAGCCTCCCCAAACTAACTCCCAGAATACACAGACCCCCCCCCCCCCCCCCCCCCCCCATCCCCCCCCTATGCTCATCCCCAAAACCTGATCATTAATAGTGTACATTTCAGTAGCCAACCAAATCCTCTACTTCAAGGATAAGGGTTTTATTTCCCATTCCTATTGGATGGTAGTTGCAATGGGGTTTTGTCCCCATTTCTGATTGGCCAGCTTTGAGTCCCTGATCCTTGAGTGCTGCATCATGGGGTTTTCATTCCACCTCGGGTCTCATTCGCTCGCTCACTCAACCAACCAACGGCTGCTATGTTGTATGTGAATTGTGTGCTCTGATAGGCTCAGCGGTTACTGGCTGGAAGTTCTGACACAATGGATGAAGGCAAGGCTAGGAGTTTCTGGACACCAGTCGAGGAACAGGTTTCTCAAACCCATCCTATCATGGGCAAGGTTGCTTAACACCATCCAATCCTAAACCAGGTTGCTGCACCCCATCCACCAAGTCCTTACCTTAACATGAAGATGAAAACTTCACCTTCAACAAGGAGGGATCATTCCTTCCTTCCCTCCCTCCCTCCCTTCCTGAAATCCATGATCTGACATGACTGAATTGGTAACAGGAAGGCAGCACTGTTCAACTATTCAGCCATGTTACAGAAGGAGGAAAGTAAGGCAGGAAGGATAGAAGAGAAGAAAGGAAGAAAAGGAAGGAAGGATGGGGCCCTGGTGTGTGGTTAGAGGCTGTCCTCAACCTGTCCCAAGTGAGACAGCAGACCAGAGAGGACCTGGACTGCATCTGGTCAACCTCTAGCCTGCAGTGCCCGGATCAAAGATCCCATATTTAGTGATCAGGCGAGTCCATCTCTGTAAATCTTTAGTTAGTACTACGGTCTGTCCGTGTTTGCAGATCCAGTTAAAGATATGGTTCTCCCCTCTCTACAGGTATCGAGAACTGGTATGTCTCTCTCCCTTTATGTGCAGGTGTGGTACAACCGTCTGCACGCATCTAGATCTGGAATGCCCGATTTGATCCATCTAGATCCGCTACCTGGCGTCCCTGTACAGATCTGGTTCGTGTGCCTCTCTAGATGTGCCGTGACAAAGCAGCCGTGGGTCTAGGCGAGTGTCAAAGTGCTGAAGATGGTCTGCTTACAGGTACCTGGGTGGAGAGAGCGAAGGTGTTGGCTGGGCTCTTCTTCTTGCTGTTGCTGTTGTTGCCCCCCGCTCCGCTCATGGTGCTGCCGCCGGACACCTTCCGTTTCCTCCTCTTGTTGGGGGCCTGGCGGGCCGGCTCGGCTGGGGGGGGGAGGGGGCGCGAACACAAGAGACGGCAAGTGTGGTTGGCGCGCAACGTGGAAATGCTGCTGTGCATGCGGGCGGGTGTGATTGCGTGCGGACGGGTGTTGCTTGGTGGTAGGAGGTTTGACTGCATAGCAAAAGGCTGCAGGTTCCGAATCTCCCCCCCCCCCCCCCCCCCCCCCCCCACCCCCACCCCCTTGCCCGGTGTGTCTGCTAAGTGATCGTTCTACCTGGGGGCGCCACCATCCTCTGCCACTTCTGGAAGAGGCAGGTCTTGAGACAGTCCCGGGGGCTGAGACTGTAGGTCTTGTGTCTGGACATCAGCTCCTGCATGGGCTCTAGGATCACACACAGCTGGAAGGAGGGAGAGAGAGAAGGAGGGAACGAGAGAGGGAGGAAGAGAAAGACAGAGAGAGGGAGGAAGAGAGAGAGAGAGGGCCAGCGGACAGGAGGAACACAGGTGGCGAGGGAAAAAGGGACAGTAATAAGGTAAAGAAAGGGTTGGATATAGGAAAATAAGGGGATGGGAAAGGGACAAAGAAACCAGTAGACAGTTAGACATGTGCTTGTGCCTTTCGCACTAATAGACACTTGTTTAACTACCATGTCAGTTCATACAGACTGTAGATCCCAGTGCCTCAACCCCTGTTACCATTCAGGAGGACACAGTCTGGCTGCAGTTTCCTGGACTTACCCGGAGGTAGTTGAGTGTGGAGTTGGACAGACCACATCTGGTGATGTTCTTAGCCAGCTGGTCCAACATCTGGGGGTCCTGGAGGACAAACAACATGGACAAACAACATAACGCGCTTGCGTGGCACTGTGTTTGTTTGGTGTTGAATGGGTATGTGTGTGTGAGTGTGAAGGCGCGTGTGTGTGTAGTATCTGTGTGTGTTTCATTTGTGAGTGGGGTGTGTGTCAGCATGAAGGAGTGCAAGTGTGTGAAGCATGTGTGGATGTTTTGTTCGTGAGAGGGCCGTGTGTGTGTGTGTGTGTGTGGGCTAGTGTGTGTGCAAGTTGAGAGTGTGTGTGTGTGTGTGTGTGACTCACATGCATGGCCAGGATGCTCCGGGGAAGCACCTCCCGGTGCTGTCGAATGCTGAAGTGCCAGGTCTTGATCCTCATCATGTCATCAAACATGAACTCCAGGTACAGGCGGCCCTCCACACACACCTGGGGGAACAAGACGTCAGGGGGCCCTTTCAGTCGCCATGATTCACTTGCCGCGTATTTAATTCTAGACATCAGTGTGATGTCAGATTTAAGTGTATATAGTGAGAGTACATAGTTGAAGAGTATATTTTCAGAGTATTGTGTGTATATATTAGTATCCAAAGTGTACAGTGTGTATGTAGTTGTACTATAGTGTATTAGTAACCAGAGAGTATAGTGTGTATTTATTAGTAACCAGAGTGCATAGTGTCTATATGTTAGTAACCAGAGTGTATAGTGTCTATGTTAGTAACCAGAGTGTATAGTGTCTACATGTTAGTAACCAGAGTGTATAGTGTCTATATTAGTAACCAGAGTGTATAGTGTCTATGTTAGTAACCAGAGTGTATAGTGTCTATATGTTAGTGACCGGAGTGTATAGTGTCTATATGTTAGTGACCGGAGTGTATAGTGTGTATTGAATCCAGAGAGTGTACCTGTGTGAACATGGGCTTGCCGTTCTGAGTAACCATGGTACACTGGTCACAGTCCAGGGACACAAAGTTACTGTGGAAAGACTCCTTGGGATGCTTGAGCACGTAGAACAGCTCAGTGGCTCCACCTTCGAAGATACTCCGAAAGTAGCGTGGGATCAGGGTCCGGCCAATGGCTGCACAGAAAACAACATGGGTTCAGCTCCCATTCATCAAATGAAGGGCACAGACCAACACATGAACTGGCTCAACTGTTTGATTTCAAGTCCGTACATTTATTTTAGGCTATTGTTTAGATCAGCGGGTGTCCAATCCTGGTCCTCAGGGGCCACTGACCTGAAGGTTTTAGATATGGCTCCAGCACACCTGATTCTAATGAAGGATCATTATCAGGCTTCCACAGAGCTCGATAACAACCCATTCATTAGAACTAGGTGTGCTGGAGCAGGGAAACATCTAGCCTTCAGGACAGTGGCCCTCGAGGACCAGGATTGGACACCCCTGATTCCGATGCTTTTGCTCATCGCCAACGCATGAACCACTCCACCATGTCTCCATCATGTCTCCGTCATGCTTGATAGACAGCTAGCGAGGACGAGAACTTGTGGTGAGCATTGGCAGTTAGCCGAGCTTCACAATGGTGACATGCAGAGATCAGCAACAAGGTTGAGTTTGTAGTTTTTGGGAATTTATTGCAAAGAAATATTGAATTCTTGAAACTTCATAAAAAATATGCAGTATTACCCCTGGAATCTTACGGTAGGACTGTGTGTGTGTGTGTGTGTGTTCTTACTGTAGCGTTTGGGACCATCCTCCAGACAGAACGTGATGGTGAGCATGGCGTCATCCTCAAAGAACTCTGTAGTGAAGGCATCCCACCACAGGTTGTCACAGTCCTGGAAGGAATTAACCAACCAACCAATTTAGCAATTAACCAATCACCTTGATAATGATCCCAATCAATCAACCTTTCAGTCACTGGCTGCTGTAATTGGACAAATGTGCTTGCTCATTAGACTAAGCCAGAGGGTTCTCAACTGGGTCCTCAGGGACCACCTTTCCTGTACGTTTTAGACGGTTCCCTGCTCCAACACACCTGATGAATAGGCAATTATCTAGCCATGTAGAATCCTTCTAACAAACGTGAATTAGAATCAGGTGTGTTAGAGCAGGGAAACATCGAAAACATGCAGGTCCCCAAGGACCAGGGGCCACGTTCTTCCAACGTCGCTTATCCGAGATCATATGACATCCAAGATAGCATCATCTTGCTAACCATGATCTGGCAAATTTGGTTATTTGAACACGCTTTTTGTTTATGTTTAGTATAAGTGGACTGAGTTGTCTAGGATAATTACACGTTCATGCACTGGGTCAAAAGGGGGTGTGTATTGCTAGTAGAACCCTTGATCAGCAATGCTGCTATTGGCTGCCCACCGTGGCCAAAGAGATCACCGTTTTTTACGCAGCAGAAAGAGCAAGAGCTTGCTCAAAGGTTAACCCCTAATTTGATGATTTAATCTGCCATTACATTTCATCCGTTAGATTTCATCTCTCAAAAAGTACAGTAGACTTTCGAAAGTGTGCAGTGGTAAAACCGACAAGACACGTAAGTGCCAGACTTCCTGTATCACCTCTGCTCATGAAGCCACAATCTTATCTTGTTTTACATGAACGGATAACGGACTTGTTGCTATGACAGCAAGTCCAGGATGAGCTTTGAAGAACTGAACAATCCAAGATCATGACAAATTGTCAACATCTAAATCCACCTCACTGCGTTAGCGACAGATGAAGAACAGGCCCCAGGTTAAGAAGCAGTGAACTAAGGTATGTGAGTGTATGATTCTCATGAACTCCACCAAGGAAACGGTCCTCAGCTTGCCGTCAGATGAACAGGAAGTGATGTCACGCAACCGGTGCCGGTATCGTAGAAATAACGTGCACTGTCTCACCTCCGTCCAGTTCTGTAGTCGCTTGTTGAGCTCAAATATCCTGTAGTCTGTCTGGTTTCCATACGGCGTGTGTCTCCTGTAGCACATTGACAACACGTTGACAACACCAGTTAGTATGAGGGTTTTCTGAGCTGGACTGACATGCAGGGGGGGGGGGGGGGGGGCAGGTGTACTCACCCCATTCCTGGCTCCATGTATGAAGGAGGATACATGGGCGTCGGCCTAACAAAACAAAAACACAGCCATTAACTCTCTGGGTTCCCCTTACTGCTGTACTCTGGTGTGGGTGAGGTGTTCTACCAGACAATTTTGTCCACTATGCAGCCAGGAGCTATTCTACTCCCTATGCTTCTACTCCGTTGTATTCCATTCTATTAAATTCTACTGTTTTACTGTATTGTACTCTGCATGCTACTATATTCTATTGTTAGATTATACTATATTCGACTCTGCTCTACAGTATTCTACTCTAGGTTTAGGAGGTTCTCTTGGGGCCCAGCCCATGAGCTATTAAGCTGCCTTGAGCTATTCTATCCTACTCCATTATCCTGTATTCTACTATCCTATTCTATTATCCTACTACACCGTGTCTACTACACCGTGTCTACTATACCGTACGCCATGTCTCCTACCCCATGTCTCCTACCCCATGTCTCCCACGCCATGTCTCCCACGCCATGTCTCCTACCCCATGTCTCCTACCCCATGTCTCCTACCCCATGTCTCCTACCCCATGTCTCCTACGCCATGTCTCCTACCCCATGTTTCCAACCCCATGTTTCCTACCCCATGTCTCCTACGCCATGTCTCCTACCCCATGTTTCCTACCCCATGTCTCCTACGCCATGTCCTACTGTATTATGCTCCATGATGTGCTGCTCTAGCCAATGGATGGTCCAAGAACATGACCCACATCCTTATTCTATTCCGTTTTGTGAAACAGCGTTTGTGTCGTGTCGTGCGCCGTCGACCTCCAGTCAGGGCACCTACCCCACGTCTCTGTCCAGCATGCTGCCTGGATGGAAGGGGGGGAAGGCACTGCCGTTGGGGGGCTCCTTGGGGGAGTACAGCTTGAACGACTTAGACGAACAGCCTGCACGCACAGACAAACACAATCGCATCAATTATTCATCGTCAAATGAGTCATGGTCCAATATTCTATTTCAAAGTAGAGCTTTTAATGACGTTGTTATTGTTACGGGGGAGGGGGGGTGAGGTTGCATTCTAATTATTTACATGTTCCCCTCAGGGGCAGTGTATCTAGCAATTAGCCGTCTAAAGCAAATAAATACGTTCAATCATCTTATTATTCTGTGAAGGAAAAACCCCCAGTTCTGATTATCATAGCTAGGGATTGTCTTCACTGTTTCCTCACTCCTCATTATAGCTAACCTATACTCTGACTCCCAATGCATTTCTCCCCCTCCCCTCCCCTCTCGGTCTTACATGTGATCGTGCAACACAACATACTGAGTCCTCCTCTGTGTGTAGGTCTCTCCCTCCTCTCTCTCCCCCTCCTGTCAGCTCCTCTGCCCATCCCCCTCTCCCAGTTTCCCTAAATCTGCTGCTGTTAACCCCTCAGTGCCCGTCTGAGGCATTAAGACTTCAGCAACACACAGCACGCTGACCAACACCCCTCTGGCCCAATTCTCCCACTCTGCTGAAGGAGACCACACAATCACAGCGCCCTGCGCGGAGAGGGGAGGAAGGGAGGAATGGGGAGAGAGAGAGCGATAAAGAGAGAGATAAAGAGATAAGCTTGGCTATGTGCACCGTGCTGCGGCTCTGCCCTCCTTTCCACCAATCGGAATAGTGCGAGGTCATCTCTGGTCATGGTCTGGATGTCATCAGGGCTGGTGGCTACAGAACCAACCCTCAACGACTCCACCTGGTTCCAAGCAGTACCTTGCACTACCATGTTTAAACACTCACTTTTTTCTGGAAGAAGACATTCCAACAGACTTTCATACTCTAAGTTTAGCCTTGTACACACATACATCCGTCCAGCCAAACCATATTCCTGCTCAATCCTCTTTCCAAATATCTCGTTTCAGGGTCCACTGATGAACCAAACTCCACCCTCCCCCTGACCCCCTTCATGAGGTGACCCCTCCTAGAGGACCTCCCACATCTACATAAATGACCTTTGATCCTTCAGCCCATCCCTCCTATACAACAGCCACAAACACCAGACAGCATTCATTAGGTCGCACACGGAGCTGAGGGTAATGGACAGCCACATGCATGTTCTGAGGAAAGCGACAGAATGGGTCATTATCTCACAACCCCACCATATAAAGTGTGAGATGTCAGGTCATGGCGTGTAGCTAGACCACAAAGACTTCCCAATCAGAAAACAGAAGACTGGCCAACCTGGTCTGTCCCTAAGGTTTTATACTACATCATGTCAACGTTATATCTTTCATTTAGGACCTGCTTTTTTGTTACAAGATGTCTGCGCCATCCAACCATTCTATCGATCCCTCTGATCAAGGGTATATGAGTAACCGGTGAAAGAGGGAATCATGGCTCATAGACTTACTATTGGTAAGCCTACCAGTTGGAATTTTTATACAGGGCGATGACTGTTTCGAACATATCCCCCTCTATCAAAAATAAATAAAACTGGGCGACAATCCAGTCACAGTAGTAAACTGGCTACTCCGACACTGTAGCTGTTTTGGGAGTTAACATTATAAATCATTCTGGCATGTTGGACGGACAAGGCTTTCATGTAAAGATCCAAATTGTAAAAACAGCAGAAAATGGGAAGGCCGCGGTAATATCTGGAGAACAAGCTCGATAGATATCCTCATTCGCGACCTATAGACTGCTGCCCCCAAACAAGCTAGCAATGGGTGTCCATGGACGGAAAGACTCGACAAGTTACCGTCCATCAGCAAGCGAAAATTCACTAAAGGAAGTGAACGTGTAGGCTACTGATGAATCCTGTAAATCAATACCGTACCTGCCGTGAAGTGTTCGCCGAAGCGCGGCGTTCCAATTGCACCGATGCGCGGTGCTTCACCACCGCTGCTCGGTAAATCCTAGCTCGCTGGCTATCCCGATTCGCCAAACCCTCTGCACGGTCGTCAGTTTAGTTTTCCTTTCCAAACTGAACGAAAAGCATCGTTGAGTGAAGCAGATCGTTACTCCCAAGGTTTCAACGTTTGTTTTTTGTTTTTTTTCTTTTTCTTTATATGACTATTAGTTTTCAGAATATACGGAGAGACTTAAAGTGAGAGGGAACGCCAGTTAGCCATGGAAGCAGCCCCCTTTGTTCCTCGTCAGACTCGAACAATGGCCCCCGTCTCCGATCAAGCTTCCCCCTCGTTCTGTTTTCCTGTCGGTATAAATCCCAGATACTGCTAGTGCACCCCCAACAACGTTCAATCTCTCCGTAATCCGCAGTCACTGGCGAGCAAACTACACCCTTCCCCCAACCGCATCACTACTAGCAAGAACTCAAGTCACAGCAGCCTTGTCACTAAGAAATACGAAATTAGAATAATAAGCATTCATTCAGGGATGTACAGCTGCATTTTGCAGACCATTTTAATGAAGGGGGGAAAGAATCAGCGTGTAGGACACTGACCTTTTCATATTCACATTTTCATCAAACATAGATTTTCTACAACTGTGTTTGTGTTCCATCTAATCATTACATGTGAAGTTAAGTCAATAGAGATAAAAAAAATAAAATAAAAAAAATAGCAGACCAGCTTTACTCAGCATAATGTAGAAATCGCCTTTTTGTGGACAGATAATAATAATGATAAAAAATGAAATAACAATATCAATGTCAAATTAAAAGAAAGGGGAAAGAATAAAACAGAACAGCAATAAAAAGCCCTCAAAAAAGAAATACAAAAGAACAAACTCAAAAAACTAGTACGGAAAAAAACAAAACAATAAGCTATTTTGAGTGCTGCGAACGGCCACCACAGGCCCTCAACTTTACTAATTCCAGGCCTGACGTCTGCTCCATTGTGAGGGGCATGTGATGTCTGATGTTTGGGCTGATGTACGAGGAAATAAAAAGTACAAGGGCGACCTCTGCTGACCAAAGATACAAACTACTTCTAGGATCGCTTGTTCATGCTCTCCAAAGTGGGTCAAGCCATTTATTGTACAAGCGTGTTCACTTTCACCGAAAGCAACATTTCGAAAGGTATTATGTGTATATGTTTTTTTTAGAGGTATGTGATGACTACATTACACCATGGGTACCTTAATCATTTGCAGTCAGTGAATGTCAAACTCAACACACGCACACACATGCAGCTTTCAGCAATAAGGCTGCGAGACTGAGATAACGCTGAACTAGCACACAATGTATGCCAGTCATGTTAACTAGGTTCCAACCAACACAGAAAACTTGGACACTTTTCCATCTTCTTCCCTCACTCTGATGCCTCGCAAACTCTACTCAATCCTAACCCAAATCTTCTAAACAGATTTAACCAGCTCTAACCAGCTCTAGCCAGGTCTAACCAGATTTTACCAGCTCTGAGCAGCTGTAGCCAGGTCTAACCAGCTCTGACCAAGTCTAACCAGCTCTGAACAGATTTAACCAGCTCTGACCAGCTCTAGCCAGGTCTAAACAGGTGTTACCAGCTCTAACCAGCTCTAACTAGATCTAATAATCTCTTCCCAGATCTAACCATCTATTTCCAGGTATAACTATCTCTAACCAGGTCGAACCCCAACTCTAGCCACAGGTCTAACCACCTCTAACACAACTCTTGGTCTAACCTTAGTGTAACCTAATAAACCCTATACAACCTTTGGCCTAACCTTGGTTTACCCCTAACCCTATGTAACCCTCACCCAACCTGTAGTCTAATGTTGTTTTAACCCTTACCTAACCCTATGTAACCGTCACACAATCTGTAGTCTAATGTTGTTTTAACCCCCTCCTAAACCTATGTAACCCTCACACAACCTGTAGGCTAATGTTGTTTTAACCCTTACCTAACCCTATGTAACCCTCACCCAACCTGTAGTCTAATCTTGTTTTAACCCTTACCTAACCCTATGTAACCCTCACACAACCTGTAGTCTAATGTTGTTTTAACCCTTACCTAACCCTATGTAACCCTCTTCAGTGCTACCACCTCTGCCAGTTAGGCCAGGTTTGTTCAGACACAGAGATGTGTTTGCTCTTCTCTGTGCTTCCTTGTTGCCATCACGACCAGTAGGCTGCCGTGACCCTGACAGCTTCTTTGTTTTGGCACTAACCGTTACTGAGTCTGTGCTCAAACATCAGGAAGTACCAGTTTCCTTCGATCTTCCTTCCCTCCTTTTCCTCATACCCATCTGAAGTGCCAGTGGCACCTATAGATAGACCAGTGGTCTGGCTGCAATCTAAAAAAACAACGTGTGTGCGTGTGTGTGCGCGCGCGTGCGTGTGTGTGTAGCCTTGGGTCTTTGCAGGAAGTAAATGGTCTAATCGGAGTGGGTCGGTTAACATTTTCAAAGTTCACCTCAACTTCTTATCTGGTTGGTTTTCTGTGTATATAAATGGCTAGCCAATGTCAACCTCACAGTTTTGAACAGTGGGATTCATTTGAAACATTATTTAAGTTTTGTTAACCATAACCTTTAGAGTTTACAGGTGTATTTTGAAATATATATCTGGGTGACACACAAATACTAATGCCATGCTTTCCCCATGACGCTGAGGTGGGAAGAGGTCTGTCATCAACCACTGATCGATGAACAATAATTCAATATTACAACTCATGATTCCTTTATTATTTTATACTGTTTAGGATGTTCTGGATATGATCAACAATGTTTGATGTGTACCCTGCTATATTGGCAATATTGGCAGAACAGAAATCTTTGATTCTATGAATGATGTTGTTTGTGTCTTGTGTAAGTGCCATTATGCAGTTTACTAAAGCTTTCTTATACCCGCACAGCCAAAAGATAAGAAGTTCTTTGTAAGAGGCAACTAGGAAATGTCTGAAACTAGATTGTAGGTCATAACGTATCCAAAGTGTATAATACTATGCAACCTTCAACAAGGTAAATAAGAGTAACAGCAAGGCTATTTCTATGAGGCCTATCTAAAAAGTAAACAAAAGCTATCTAACATACACCTTCTTTTTATTTATTTTTTGCTTGCAAAGCTATGTTACTTGTCACCCCCCATCTTGTGATTCTATTGCACTGCCCTTCATTCCTGTTTTGTTTGTCCAGTCCTCTGAGATGCTCATCTTAAGCTTATCGGACACCTGCACCTTACAGATCTGGTATAATTGCTTGGATTTGGCCTTGAACCTGTGGCAACTGACCTTGGCAATTGACTTCATTGCCGTGGTACATTCGCAAATAGACGATAGACAAGAGACTTCTTCAGGTGACATCACTAAGGCAATTATTCCAGTCCTTTATTTCAGTCCCCCTCCCACTCTGTGGTTTTCCTCATCCCCCGCGTCTCCTTGCCTCCCACTCATCTCTCTCGTATGGGGTCTCTTTAGTCACTCTTTCATTGCCGAAAGCCATTTTAATCTGGCTTTGAGAGGCTAGCAGGAAAGGAGGAGAGGAGAGCGAGAAGGGAAAAGGATGAGGAACAGATAGAGGGAAGAGAGTAGGTCTTTCTTCTTTAACTATCTCTCTCTCTCTCTCTCTCTCTCTGTCTCTCTGGTCTTGCGTAACAGCAGAGCAGCTATGTTGTGCGGATGCCATCTTGGCTTTGCTGTGACTCTGATTCTGCTCCAATCAGCAACCATGTGCCTTTCTGCATGAGGCAGCCCCATCACCGCTGCTGCTACTGCACACTGCACTATGGAGGGATGGTGGGGTGAACGGGTGGCAGAGAAAAGGGAGGGTGGGGGGTGAAGCAGAGGGAGGAAGGAAGGAAGTGGGGTAGGCAGGAGCTGCAAGAGAAAGCCGTTGGATAGAGAATTTGTGTGTGTGTGTGTGAGAGAGAGAGAGGAAGAGAGAGAGTGGCAGAAAGAGGGGGAGGAAGAAGAGCGAAAAGCAAAAGGAGGTCTTCACTGATTGTGTGTGTTAGAGTGAACGGGGGAGGGAGAGAGTGAGAGAGAGGGAGAGGGATGGGGGAGAGAATTGGGTGCTTGACTTTAACTTGGAGGCAATACTTTAGTCTCCTTAACCAATGAACTGTGTACGGGAGGATCTTTTTCAATCTGACACAAACCCAAGACCAACAGAGACTTGCAGCCGCACAGGCACATGCACGCGCACGCAGACGCGTGCACACACACGCAGACACATGCACACACACACACAAACACACACAGGCGCACGAATACACACAGGGACATTCACACAGTCACATGCACGCGCACACAGGCGCATGCAGACACCCACACAGGCGCACGCACGCACAAACAAATACACACACAAATACATGCATAAACATACAAAGGGAAGGATTCCTCGGTCCCACATCATACAGGAATGTAAACAAACCTGCCCCAATTTACATCAGCTCAGTATGTGTGTTTGTTCCTTTTGTCGTGATGACTCAGCTCACTCTCTTTCATTCTTTTCTCTTTTTCCTTCCCTCTCACACGTTCCCTTCCCTTCTCTAAAACAACGCTGTTGGAAATTTCCACAACAGAACTTAAGTAGGCATCCTTATAAACGGCAGGGTTTGATACAAACTCCTGCTAAACTCACGCTAGTCGGTGTGTTTGAAGCAGCTGGAGAGGCACTCGCAGTCTTCGTTCTGAGCGAAGCGTCACACACGCGTACTGCTACACACACTCACACACACACTCACACACACACTCACACACACATTACTAACCACACATCAGTATACACACATCAGTACACACACATCACTACACACACACACATTAGTACACACACACCACTACACACACACATCAGTACACACACACATCACTACACACACACCACTACTACACACACATCAGTACACACACATCACTACACACACACATCAGTACACACACATCAGTATACACACATCACTACACACCCAGCAATGTGCTGGGGGCTCAGTGGGGCTCCACCAGTTCAAACTTGCCCAAACAAGTTATTCTCTGAATATGTGTTTGAATACTTTATCGTATTCAACATCATGTTGCATGGCTGTGTGTGGGTTGCAACAGAAGAGCAAAGTAAACCTGGTGCTGAACTTGAATGGTGTTTCCTTGTGGATTGTGTAGGACCTTTACAAGCCCGCAACATGCCCAGTCAACCCAAGGAGGGAGAGAGCTGAGAGATAGAGGCAAGAGAGCAGGGGAGAGGAGAGGAGAGATGAGAGGAGGAGAAGACAAGAGAGCAGGGTAGGGGAGAGGAGAGATGAGAGGAGGAGAAGACAAGAGAGCAGGGTAGAGGAGAGAAGAGATGAGAGGAGGAGAAGACAAGAGAGCAGGGGAGAGGAGAGGAGAGATGAGAGGAGGAGAAGACAAGAGAGCAGGGTAGAGGAGAGAAGAGAGGAGGAGAAGACAAGAGAGCAGGGGAGAGGAGAGGAGAGAGGAATCCCTGCAAGATAGTCACACTTCCACTTCTCTACAGACCATCCCCCTACCCTATCTGGCTACACATACCTTCTTGGTGTTTGGATCTCTGTCACAGTGACGCGTTGACACCACCACCCCCAGCTCCAGTGAGCTAGCATGGGCCCGGTCAGGGCAATGCTGGGGTCTAAATTGAATCATCTCTCTCTGGGGCTCAAAGGACGGATGTTGTGATTAGATCTCTGTGTGATGCTGCTTCCCTCTGTGCGCTTTAGCAGAGAACAAGCTACATGGTTTCAACACTCCTTTTGAATCTTTCACTGTGGCTGTGTCTCTGCATGTGCCTGTGACTGCTCTGTAGCCTAAAGAAAGCCTCACAAATATGTCATCTCTTTCTATCTCTCTCTCCATCATTCACCCCTCACTCACCTCCACTCTCTCTCTCCCTCCCTTTTCTCTCTCCCTCCCTCACCACCTTGCCTGGATGAACTTATAAAAGGCCTATCGTGAGGTATAAGTGACTGCGCTGATGTGGAGAGAGACTAGCTAACCAGCAGAGTCAGACCAGTGGGGTAACAGGAGAGAGACTAGCTAACCAGCAGACTTAGATCAGTGGGGTAACAGGAGAGAGACTAGCTAACCAGCAGACTCAGATCAGTGGGGTAACAGGAGAGAGACTAGCTAACCAGCAGAGTCAGACCAGTGAGGTAACAGGAGAGAGACTAGTTAACCAGCAGAGTCAGACCAGTGAGGTAAGAGGAGAGAGACTAGCTAATCATCAGTCAGACCAGCAAGGTAACACGAGAGACACTAGCTAACCAGCAGAGTCAGAAACTAGGACCCTTAGCATGACGCTTAGAGCCTGGACATGTTCTGCTTCCTGGCAAGCAACTCCATTCCTCTCTGTCTTTGTCATCTGTTTCGGTCTCTCTCTTTCTATCTCTCTCTCTCTCTCTCTCTCTCTCTCTCTCTCTCTCTCTCTCTCTCGCACACTCTCTCTCTCCCACGCTCTCTCTCTCCCACACTCTCCCACTCTCTCTCTCTCTCTCTCTCTCTCTCTCTCTCTCTCTCTCTCATCTCTCACTGACAGATTCAGACAGGTCACTCAGGCACAAAATACAAGCACACACAAATACCCTTGGGCAATGCTGCACCCAGCCCCTGTAAACGCCTTTACACAAGTCACCTTGTTGACAAGGAAAGTGAAAAGCTTAAGAACCAGGGAACAGACTGAGAAGACGAGAGGGATAGAGAGAGAGGTAGAGGGGCTACTTACCAGGGCAAGCACAGCCTCCAACAGACATCTTCTCACATGTTGGGTTCTGCTCTGCACGAAACAGCTGCCTTCACTCCACACAGCACTCACTGTAGCTTCAACACAGCACTACCCACGGAGAGAGAGGGAGACAAGAGGGAGGAGAGTAAGAAGGAGGGGCGAACCAGGGAATAGAAAAAACCAGAACGAGAGCACTCTCACTCCGCCTCGGAGAAGCAGGAAACAGGAACTATGGCTTCATTAACATGCAAATTGTGAGACTGGTGGGAGGGGAGAAGAAGAGGGGAGGAGAGAGAGGTGGGGAGCGAGGAAGGAGGGCATGGCAAGAGTTGGGGTGAAAGATGTAAGGCGGGAGACAATTAGAGCAAAGAGACAAGAGATGAAAGCAGAAAAAAAGATTGAGACGGAGATGTGTGTGACCACTGAGACGTGTGTGTGTGTGTTGCAGAGACGCAGCATCTATTTTTGCCCGCTGCTGAGCGAGATAAACACACTCAGTAGGAGCCCAGAGGCAGAGGGTCATTACTGCACATAAACACGCACAGACACATGCAGAGAGATGCACACAGACACACACTTTGCTTCTTGCATGACTGATCTCTCCCCTCCTCCTGCCTTCATCTCAGTCATCCATCTCTTTTTCAGGCTCCATCTCTCTCTCTCTCCATCTCTCTCCCTTCATCTCACTCCCTCCATCTCTCTCCCTCCATCTCTCCATCGCTCTCCCTCCATCTCTCTCCCTCCCTCCATCTCTCTCCCTCCATCTGACTCCCTCCATCTCACTCCCTCTGTTGCCAGGAGAAGAGAACAAGGGTGTTAATCACTACAGACAGTATCGATTAAAAATGCAAAGCCCACCTGGAGCGCGCAGGGACAGGAGAACACATTCTCTGTCTCTCGCGCACTTACACACGAGCGTGAGCGAGAACGCACACACATACAGGATCACAGTGGAAGGGGCATGTGAACAGAACGACTTTCCTGCAGTCTGTCAGTCAGCCCCCTACCCCTTCTCTTGTGCTCTCTCTCTCACTCTCTCTCTTTACCTCTGTCTTTTATTCCCTGTTCTGTTTTCATTGCTTTGCCCTCTTTTCACCTTCTACACCCCACTACACAAGCATACACATCCTCCTGCACACTGGTACGCACACAACTCCATTGTACTCCAATGTACACAATTACTTACACACAAATAACATCATATACACACGCTCAGGTTCACCCACACAACTATACTAACACATGCATGCCATTACAGTCACTCACGCCTGGTTACCTACACCCACAACTCTATACACATACACACACACACACACACACAGACACAACTGCGCACACACAGACGTACATGTCCGCACACGCACATGCCGTCCTCAGCAATGTGAGAAGTCCATCCAGGTTTACTGAAGTGACTCTGGAGTCACTCTCTCCCAAACACGCGCACAGTCACCCGGTGGGTCTCAGTGCCAGCTCGCTGTTGTTGCTTCATACAGGGTCCCCCCACCCCCACCCCCCGGTAAGATTCAACAGGAAGCCCTCAGCGAGGTGTGACAGCTGCGATCCCCGCACGCCAGCGCAGGGACAGACGCTGCTCAGGCGAGTGTCGTACATGCTGTCAGACAACAGACCGATAGGCTTAGCAGCTAGGAAACCCATTAGGTCTGTCATCTCTCTATCCCTCTCTCTCTCTCTCTCTCTCTCTTCTTCATGCCACGCTCTATGTATTTCTTCCTCTGTATGCTGTATATACTACGTCTCTATTGTACTGTTTTTCTATGACGCCATCTCTACCAGTCTTTTGCTATCAGACTCTCTGGCGTTTTCTCTATCATGTTCTCTCGATCATTTTCCCTCCATCGTGTTCCCTCTATCATTCTCTCTCTCTCTCTTCATTGTCTGGCACTCTGTTCGTTTTGTCTGGTCCCTAATTGTGACTCCTACACACCTTGTCTTATGATGCGTATCGAGGATCTCTGGCTTTTTAAAATGGCGAACTGTGAACAAAGGCAGACATGAGTAGAAAGCCACAGAGTGTGTTGCGTGTGTGTCTGTGCCTGTTTATAGGAGTGTGAGTGCATGTGTTTGTGTGTAGGAGTGAGTGTTTGCGTGTGATTTAGCAAATGGCTTGCTTTTTCCAGTGCCAGATATTGGGCTTTGAAGCTGTGAGCCTAAGGGAATGTGCTTCTCTACTGACTACACAATCAACCTCTCTCTGCCCACAGTCTCTCAGTCTCTTTCTTTCTTATTCCCTCTGTCTCTCTCTCCTCTCTGCTCCTTTCTGTCTCTTAGCCTCTCACTCTCACCCCTGTCTCTCTCTCACCCTCTTTCTCTCCCCCGCCCACCCTCTCAGTCCCACTCCCTAACCCACACTCTCTCCCTCCCACTCTCTCTCTCTCTCTCTACGACTCTCACTCTCTGACTCTCTTGCCCTCACTCTTTGTCTTTGTCATCTTCAATCTTTCTCTCCCTCCCTCTTTCTCTCCAACAGAAACACACAGTCAGACCTTGTTCTCTGAGTCAGACGCCTCTGTGAAAATAAAGATGGTCTCCCTCCGCGTCTCTCCTGGTCTGAGAAAGACATGTTGCAATAGTTGTACAAAAAAGCATTCAAAGTGTCTGCACACATGCACACACACACAAACACAGGTATGGACGCACATACATTTGCACGAGCACATGCACGTTCACAAACCAATGCTTACATATGGCTGGTAATATTTCACCCGATAAGACATAAAAATGAATGATAAATGAGCCCCTCTCCCCCAAACACAACCTCTTATGCCAAGTGTTATTCCTCTGAAAACACCTGGGCTTTTTCTTGTCCAGACATACGTAAACAACAACAGCATGGTCACCTTGTGGTTTAGTCTGAGAAGCACTGGTAGATCCACCTCAAACGCTCTACTTACCTGTTTCAACCTGGCTTTTGTCTTTATGGATCTTGTACACAATACACACACACACACAAACAAACACAAACACACATAAACAACTGGGGACGCAGAGTCGCATGCACGTACAAAACCACGCGTGCACGCACGCCCCCACACGCGCAAAACACACTCCCCAAAAAAAAGGCACTCCAAACCGCTCTGGGCTTACCTCTCCCGGTTCCGTTTCTGTCCACACAGCCTCTAAGACTCCAGAGGTCGTCCACACCGCCCTGCAGGATTGACTACGGTCAACACACTGGACACCTGGAGAGAGAGGTGTAGAGAGAAGTGGAGAGACAGGGGATGACGAGAAGCAAACACAGCAGCCGGAGTGGCGTGCAGAGTGAGAAGAAAAACAGGAGGAGGGAGGGAGGGAGGGAGGGGGGGCAGCTCTCCCAGATCGAGGGGTATAAATATGACGCAGAGGCAGCAGTCTGAACCACTACTCTCCTCTCTCCCTCTCTTCCGCCCCATCCCTCTGTACCCACAGAGAGAGGGGGCACTGTATCCATGGCAACGCCAGAACAGCAGTAGGTAGCTGTTAGAGAGCTTGCTGGGGCACAGAAGCGTCTCTCCTTACGCACGCACGCACGCACACACACACACACACACACACACACACACACACACACACACACACACACACACACACTGCCAATCAGTCTCTAGGTCCCACGGAC
The DNA here is from genome assembly GCA_036571765.1 of Plecoglossus altivelis. Taxonomy (NCBI): domain Eukaryota; kingdom Metazoa; phylum Chordata; class Actinopteri; order Osmeriformes; family Plecoglossidae; genus Plecoglossus; species Plecoglossus altivelis. The sequence goes on from BROE01000016.1 coordinate 3,354,064, forward strand.
ATGCCTTAGGCTGCTGTTGCCAGGAGAACATAGCAACAAGGCATTAGACAGCACTGCAGCAAAGACAGACAGGTCACAATAAGCAGATAGGCTGGAGGTATTTGTGGTGGATGTGTAGGTATTTTTGTACTGACTTTGTCAAGACAGATGTGTGTGTTTGTGTATGTGTGTTGTCATCTTGCTTTCTGCCTTCGACACAAGCATGCAAAATGTTCTTTGCTGGCAGCAGTGGTCCCTCTAATGAGCAGAGACACAACCACAAGGTGACCCAATTCAGTCTCTCTCTCTCCCTCCTTTCCTCTCTCTTTTCCCCTCCCTCCATCACTGCAGTTTTCCCCTCCTACACACCATAGCGGCTATGGTGTACACACACCGCTATTGATGGGCTATGGCATAGCCCATCGATAGCGGCAGAAACAAAAATTGGTCTACAGATGGATCATATCGTAACGATTTCTTATAAACATAGTTTAGTGCTAATGTTTATGCAGAAGTGTCAAACCGATTTTATATTATTATCTAGCATTCTAGTAAAGGATAATACTAATAATACTAATAATACTAATTTAAAAAAATAAAATATAATAATAATAATAATAATAATAATAATATACAATGTTGCTGAAGAAATACCCACGGCCAGGTCTGGAACTATTAATTCTATTTTTGCAACTCTTAAAAAGCTAGTCCCATCATCGCATCCACATCCACCTTCAATAATAATCTGAGACAATTCTCAATGTATTCAGACAATTGATCAACATCAGAGAGCATCATAGGGTGCTTGAATTATCATCCGTGCTTGAATTTAGTAAACGTTTCGTCATACCTGCGTACAGCATCGTTCTAGTTCCCACCACAACGCCCCACCCAACGTGGTCAAGCTGTCCCACGGGGCGGGGCTGAACTCCGACCCTGTGTGCATCACTTTGCCGGGAATGCAAGCACCACGTGTGTCCACGCCGGTCTGTTCCTCCTGTGTACGATTCACAGTTTCAACGAGCTGCAGGATAGTTGTAAGATGGCGGCGCGGTGGGGAACAGGCGAGGAGATTTTAAGTGCCTGCAATATGGAATTTTTCACTTCAAATACTGTAGACGAGGTAAGAAAATATATATATTTGATTTGTCATTATGTTACTTTTTCTTCTTTTTTTGAAAGCGCGTCATGTAAATGTGTACCCTGTGCGAACTCCTTTCCATGTGTTTTACATGATAGGATGCGAGTTGAAGTGACACGTGGATACATCCATGCAGTTCTGAATGTGGAATGAGTTTTAAACACAGCAAGAGTGTAGTTTGAACCTTCGTTAACTTTACTACTCTATTCGTACTATTGAGTGCTTGACGTTAGGTTTTTCAGTGAATTAGGAACAGTAGCACCTGGATTATCACCTCATTGTTTTCAACGTGTTTAGCAGCCTAGCTAGTGCGGTTCCAATGCACCAAACATCAAGTTAGCATCCCAATTTATAAATACATGGCAACCTTTTGGTGATATGCTCAGCTTGTATGACACGATAGGGATGCTTTCTTGCATTCTCTATTCGCTGTTAAGATTTACGTTCTTCCAAAACGGGGCAATTGATTACAAATTCCGTAATGCGTTTCAAATTTGCCATTCACTATCGTTATGTTTGAATTGTGTCCGGTAGGTGCGGTAAATGACAACTACCCAGTCCGATATTACTGCTTTCGTGTAATATGCGGATGATAATAATTACGATTTATTGTTGAATCTATTATTCATTTGTTCGTCACAATTTCATGCCGGTGTGATTGACTTCTTTGGGGCCTGTGACTATCCGACTGATTCACTCACACGTGGTCGTGAAGTATGACGCAGTCAGGATGGAAGTTATTCCATGAAATATGAAACATTACCAATCTGGCTACCTTTTAGGCCACTAATATCTCATTGGAGAAATTAGACAACCATCTGGAGCAATGTCAACAATTTAGACTGCGCATTGAATCTTGGCAGCTTTCAACAACCGCACAAATGCTCGTTTGATTGTGTTTGTGGCATGGTTGTGGTTTGTGTGTGACTTATCTTAGTTAAAGGTAGAACTTTTGGTCAGATTTTCATTTCAATTGTTGAATACGTCGTCCTGCACGTGCCAGTTAAATCACATGTTGACATGTGGTTTGAAACCGCTGACGAGTACATCATCCTTATTATAAACATTGTGAAATGTGACAATATTGTGTTCTGCATACTGTGGTACTGCTAAATGCATAACCATGTGGAGGACAAAGCAAAGTAGCATTACGGTCTGCGTCTCTCTGCAGTCCACGAGGCAGTTCGGGACTTCCTGCCATGTCCCACGAGCTGCGTTTGTTGTAGTGCAGCACGTGGGCTCGGGATCTCCTATGGACGAGGCGCATTGGGTGCGAAATAAAAATGTCCGCGCAGGGTTCGGTTCAAATGCGCTTGGACAGCGACACGTGGTTTACTTGGATTTTTTACAGTGTATTAGTACGATCGTGAATATTATCATAAGCATGGATATAAATTAAGATGACCAATCTGTCCATCTTCACACAGATTCCAAATAGTAGTAATTAATTGTCACTGTGTTAAATTAATCTTAAGGACACGTAATCAATGTAGCGCGCACCTCATTTTGCTCTATTGGTCATTTGCGGCCAGATGCCACAGTTCATTAGCTAGTTGCTTTGCTGTTTATTTCAGTATAATTCACCCCCGGCTTTTGTGTTGACATTAAACATGCCTCAACACATACTGTGCCTCCATTCACTAGCCTTTCTAATTAAAGAGACCGTTGGTTCCTTCAGGCACTCTGTCATTTGTTTTGATTAAACGTGGTGTGAGAGTGCTGGAAAAGTTCAGCCTGCTGGAACCACGTGGGCTGGTCTGGGCTTGGATAAGGGGGCCAGGCGTGGTCATGGGATGCTGCTGTTCCACCATAGAGAGCGCAGCTTGTCGCACTCGCTCTTCTGGAATTGGGGAAAGGGGCTTACGAGGAGCGGAGACATACTGGAACTGTCTGCGTGACAAGTTATCCCTTCTCAGTGTGAGAAATGGTTGAAATGCGTGGAAAATGCTAGATCTTCGAAGGTGCATTTTGGAGCTGTTTATGCTGAGTAGGACGTTCAACCGAATACTTTTGACTACCCCAATTCATCTCGGTTACACCTATGTTAAGTGTTATGACAGCTGGTTAATTTGCATAACAATTCACACCACCAATTTTGGGCAGCTTGATAGGTCCCATGTAGCTAGTGAAGTCAACCTACCGCAAATTTAGACGAGGCCTCAACCTTAGTGATTCTGTTTTTTGACCCATGTTCTTACCACTCCTCTCCACACACTTCCCCTCCATCCATTCTTGTCCTGTCCAACCTCCACATCTACTTACACTTTGTCCTGCTCCCTTTCCATCCTTTCCTCTCCGCCCCTGCAGGAGGTGGACGTGCCCAGGGACAGCATGGGGGATCTGGGGCTGGACGCAGTAGAGGCCCTGGGCCCTCTCCAGGGGTGTCTAGACCCCTCCATCCTCTCCCTGTTTGAGGATGTTCCAACTGGGGAGGTGAGGCTCACTGATGCCCCCTTAGCAGGGCTGGATGACATGGATAGCAATTACATTATTTGAAAGCTGCACTGAAATGAAACAAATCAATTACACTACACTACACGTTACACTGAATAATTAACTTTTTTTTTCCATTCACATAATTGATCTTTTTATAACAACCTGTTAGAATTCTTATCTCAGGATAGCAGTTGCTATTAAATCTCGCTACAGCCAAAGATCCTCTTCTATCCCTGCTGTATGCTGAGGCAGGCGGACAGGATATAACATAACATAACAGGATATAACATATAACAGGATATAACATAACAACCCCTGTATGTTGTTAACTGTGTGTGTGTGTCTCCAGGGTAAAGGCCTGGACGAGGAGAGCGAGGCCACCCTGCTGACTGCTCTGACAGAGATCCTGGACAACGTAGACGACGACAACCTGTCTCCGTTTGACACCCTGCCTGACTCAGACTTGCTCTCTGCTCAGAAGGGCCGGGAACACTCTCCGGTCAGTCTGCCAATTAGTTGCTACACACACACACACACACACACGGAACTCACGCCCCATGCACTCGTTCCCTGTCTCACACACGTGCATTCACTCAGAGGAAGGCACTCACCTAGATCTCCATGAGGAGATGTTGTCATTGTGAGTTATTGTAGCTTTTATTTACATCTGCCAAACATGTGACATGTTTTGCTATATAGACCAGCCTCCCAGACATGGATTGAGCTTATCCCTCTTGTAAGAAAGGACTTAGTTTCATTTTTGATGAAGATCTCCTTTGAAAAAGCTTTTAGGCTTGGTCCAGGATTAAGCCATGTCTGGGAAACTGGTCCTGGAAGTGTTGTCCTGTCTTTGATGGTCTGTAATACTCTTGTTGTGCTCCTTGTAGCTGAGGAGGCTGCTGTGTATGTCTCGCTCACCTCCGGAGAAGAGCTCTTTCTGCAGCAGCAGACAGTCCTCCACTGGAAAGGTACCAAGAGCTTTGTGCTGTTTTACCACCTCCACTTCTGAGTGTTAAGTTTCCAGAGAAACGTAGATGCGTTGTGGAGGAATGAAAGCAATCCTGTGGTTGTCCCGCGTCTGGATCCCAATATCAGATCATCAATTCCGATGACATAAGTCTCACCCAAGGTCCTCTGTGTTCCCCCTCAGAGCCTGCCCAGGAGCCTGCCTGGTTCGCTCCAGCGGAGCGATGGCGAAGAGGAGGAGGATGGGGAAGCGCTCACCCTCAGCCCAGCCAGCCAGCCCTCCTCCCCAGGAGAGGAGCAGCTCAGCTGGGCAGGACTGAGCCTCCCCTTCCCCATAGCCCTGGAGGAAGAGGACGGGGCTGGTTTGTCCCTGAGCCTGGGGGACCTGGTCAGACACATGCACCCCTACTGCATGACTGTGTGTGTGGAGAATGGCCAGGAGCAGTTGCTTCCAGAGGGAGGCATCCTCCTGGAAGTGGTGGACCAGGGGGAACATGGAGAACCTATCCTGGCTATCCCAGACTTGTGTCTCCCCATCTCCCTGGCCCAAGGTCACGGCTCCTCAGAAGCTCAGCTCAGGGTTCCGGAAGAGGCGACCATCTTGCAGAGGCCAGAGCTCGACAACGTTGTAGCCGACGAGGCTACGGTTGAGACGGTGTGTCCCGTGACCCTGAGGTCGGAGGTCAGGGACGAGAAGGTCGTCGCTCGGAGACCCAAGGAGGTGACGGCAGAGAAGAGCCCGTCTCGGAGGAAAAAGAAACGGAAAGAGGAGGCCGCGAAGGCGGTTGCCCCTGTTGGAGGACGCGTCCTACGCAGCGCCTCTGCCGGCCGGGTCGCCCACGACTTCCCCCCCAAACTTGTGAAGGAGAGAAGCAAACCAGAGAAGAAGAAAAACGTCTCTTCTCCAGCTGTCTCCTCCCCCAGATCCGACCAGGCTAAACCACGTTTAGCGGTCACCACCTCAACACCACCCCCTCCCCCCAGCCTTAAGGTCGCCACAGTGCCAGCGACCAAACGTGACAGGTTAGCCAAAGTAACAACCCCTGAGAAGTTGCCCCAGCCTGCTCATCTGCCCCCAAATGCCTCTGCAGCGCTTCTCCTACAGTCCCAAGTTCCTGATGCCTTATTAGAGACTGCTGCCTTGTTGACAGAGCCCCTCCCCCCCTCCGGCCCCCTGGCACCTCAGGACCCCACCACACCCCCTGAGGCCTCCCCCGCCACCACAGCCTCCGAGGCAGATTCAGCCCCGGAGCCCAAGCCCAAGCCTCTCAACCTCCAGCAGTACCGGCTGCTCCGCCAACAGAAGAGGCCGGTGCCGTTACCCGAGGACCACAGCACCCGGTGGCCCAGCCTCTCCGAAGCCCCCAAAGAGCTGTGCCCCATCCCCTGTCTCCCCAGCCCTGCCCCCCGGGACCCCCGCCGCCCCCTTGTCCCCCAGCCTGGGAAGAAGGAAGAGGCGGAGGTAAAGGCTGCCTGGCAGCCTATGGGTCCTTGTGCCCCACCCACCCCTGAGGCCTTGCTGGCTCCCCCTGCCTACATGGTGGCCTCCTCTAAAGCTAGCTCCGCTACCTCCACTCTGGTTAAGCATGGGTCCTCCCCACCTGCGCAAGCTATGCCAAACTCGGCCACCCCCGCTCAACCTCGTACAGCTCCTGCCTCGGCCCCGAGCCTCACCAAGCCTGCTCAGCCGACCCCAGCCACCCCGGCCCCGCTCAGCTCACCCAGCACCAAGCCTTCAGCCCCTGTGCAGACCCCTAGTCCTGTCAACAACAAGCCTGCGACAATACAGAACACCCAGTCAATAACGGAAACCTTGATGGCCTCCGCTGTCCAGCCAGTTGGTCAGACTTGCCCCAGAAGTGGGACCCATTCTCAGCCTGGTGCCTTGGCCCCTGTGGTCTCCAGCGCTGCCCCCTGCAAAACCTCAACAGTTCCCCCCACCCCTGCTGTGTCATCACACCCCCATCCCAGCACCACTGCTGCTATTCTGCCTTCCAGCAAGCCTTCCATCACCCCAGCCTTGGTCCCCAGGCATCTGGCCAGGCCTGCCTGTCCCCTGGCTCCTTCTCCTGGCTGTACAGAGAGACCTATGAAGCCTGGGGCTCCAGTTAGGGCTGCCCCAGCCCAACAGGTTCCTCCTAAGACCAAGGGCCCCACTCAGGAGCTGATTGAGGCCTTTACCACTGAGATTGGTGAGGACCACAGGAGAGGTTGAGGGTCTGAAGGAAAGCATTTTGGATGATTTTAAGGTTGTATTAGTCCAATCTCTGGATGATGATGATGATGGTTTGGGTTGCAGGTATTGAGGCGATGGATCTGACCAGTCTGTTGGAGCAGTTTGAGGAGACCCAAGGTGAGCCTTTAATACACACACAGAGGATAAATATGTGCTGACTGAATACTATACACACAGGCATGCAGACCAGTCAATTCACCTTGACATGAAACAACTTAGCAGCTTTAAAGTGTAAAGAAAAATCATTTGGCAGCGTGGTTCCCTCATAGCCAGCTCCCCAGAAGGTCTCCAGGCATGGCTGTTATATCCATGGGGGTGTTACCAGAGGCTGGTCTAAGGGGCCACTGTCTCTGCTGCAAGCTACATTTGGTGTCAGACGATTGGGGGGTCGCGAGGTCATGTTGGATGGTTATAGATACACGTGGATAGGCGTGACTAAACGGGACCACGCCCATGTAAAGGGCTACCAATTGAAAACAAATGAAATCGTATTCAAGCCCAGAGAATTGTCCTCGACCTACTCAAAAGCTATTTCTTCCTCCGTCGAAAATACGAATTTGCAACAGCTGTTTCCAGATATTGTCGGAGAGTTAAGGGGTCAATAGGGACCCTCCATTTGTACCCATCTGGACGGCGCGGTCACATCAGGCCACGCCCCTGTGTGCGTCTCTGGATGAGACGAGGCTCTTGGTGCTCTGGTTCTGGCCTGTACGCTCTGGTGATGCACAGCTAGGACTGGAGGTGGAGGTGTGGATCTTCACCCAAACATAGCAAGTGCTCCTCAGTTGTCCCCCCTAGTTGTCTGCCTGCCAGTACCTTCAGTCAGCTGCCAGACACAGAGCAAAGGTCGTGCTTATTCCTCTCTGACTGAAGGGCCCAGATAGGTTTTTATCTGTTCAAAAGGGGCCTTTGAGCACTTGTCTCAACTATCTTGTCCTCCTGAGGTGAATGTTCAAAAGGCACAGGTTGGAATGCGGGGGACTTTTCTAGATGGAGGGTTCTAGAATCCTTACTGGCTTCCACTTTTTTTTCTGTGTGCGTGTCTGTGTACCACAAGTGGTGTGTGGCCCTTTAAGAGCGTCAAGTCAGCTGCTTTGTATCTATGTGGCTTAGCAGCTGGAATTTTGCCCTGTCTGCAAATCAATTTAACTCTCACTCTGCTGACTGGTACAGGCCCCAACAAAGCAGGCGCCCAGACCTGTGTGTGTTGAGATTGCGTGCGTGACATCCAATAGGTGCTTTGTGTTGGCTAGTCTTAATGGTTGAGCCATGTTTACGCCTCCTGAAATGCAATACTGATAAAGTGTAGGTGTGCTGACACATTCAAAAATTAATTCTCTGTTAATTCTGCTATTATTACTATTCATCAAATGTTCCTGATGGGACAGAACGTCACCCATCTGTGTGATGGAGGACCTGTCCTTGACGCAAAACCAGGCATAGCCTTCCCTGACCTTATCCCTTGTCATCCTCTGTCCCCCCAGCTGTCCGTCAGTACTCCCTGCCCTGTCCCCCACTCACCCACTCTCTTCCATCTCTCCCCCCAGCCAAAGAGGAGCAGTGTGTTCCGGAGGTCTCTGGTAGAGCAGCTGCTGTAGGAAACTCTAGGTGAGTTACCCTACAGCCACCATGCTGCTCTGGATGTATGCGTGTGTGTGAGCGACCCAGGTGTGTGTGTGCGCGTGCCTGTGTGTTTGGCTCCATCCACCAAGACCTGCCGCAGAACAAGCCCTTGCAGCATGTGTGTTGGCCCTGCCCTGCAGCGCTCAGTGGCGCTGGCTCGGCGCTCTCTGGCTCACACCCAGCCTGGCAGACAGGCATGGAGGCGGCGCTCTGACAGGTGTCTTTGTTGCAGGGTGCGGCCAGTTCCTGACAGGACTTCTGTCGAGCGCGTGAGAGCCGAGGACCTGGCCAGCACTGCAGGTGAGACGATGACGACAGCACAGACGGATACGGTGGCTTTATCGTGTTCTCAGAATTAACCTAACTGGGATTTTCCTCTGTTCCCGCCCTCTTCCTACGCAGCCTTGACTCCTCCAGCCACCCCCCCTCACCAAATGTGGAAGCCGCTGGCTGCTGTGGCCCTCCTGGGGAAGAGCAGGGCCTGCGAGGGCTCCAAGCCTTCCTCCACGAAGGCCATTCAGATCGATGCCCGACCCCTTCCCTCCAACAAACACCGTGGCAAGGCCCCAGTCGGCGCTCCTGCCCCCTGGGTGGATTCCACCCTGGTCTGCCTGGACCACGATTACTGCCTGCCCAGGGAGCCGTTGAGCGGGGAGCCCATGAGCGGGGATCCAGGCAAGCGCTGGAACGTCAAACAGCAGCCTTCCATCACCATCAAGACCATTGAGCTCCACAGCCCGACTACCGCCCCCATCAAGCCCCCTCAGGCCCCCCCTGCTTGCTCTCCCTCACCAGCTGGGGGCTTAAGGACCCCCCAGCAGCGCTCGCAGAACCAGTCCTTGGATGAAAGGACTGTGCAGAGTCTAGGAAGCTCTGTGCTGGAGACTCCCGATGCATCTCCCACCAGGCTGGAGGTGGAGGCCTCTCCCGTGGTGAGCAGCCCCAGGAGAGGGCCCTCGGGGCGGGCACACAGGGGCTACGACGTTGACTCTCGCTCCCCCAGCCCTAGGGAGAGAAAGAGAGGCAGATCGCGGAGAAGAGGGAACAATCGCTCCCCTAGTCCTGCTTCCAGCGTCTCAGAGTCCAACTACTCCGGAGACTCTAGATCACGCTCCCCCCCTAAAAAGAGGTGATACACACTCTCTTCCCTCAATCACAAGTACACAAGTAACACTACAGCGCCTGTGTGGATACATATGTCCACTAGGGGGCCTCTTTACACATACCTACCTTCTCAGACTTTGTCCTTCAGTGGCGAGCTGGGATTTGTCTTCATTTTGCTGCCTCTTCTGCTCAGGTACCGGCCTCGTCACTCGAAGAGCAGCTCCAGCTCCTCCTCCTCCTGCTCCTCCTCTCGCTCCACGTCCTCCTGCTCGCCCCGCAGGACGAGGAGGTACTCCTACTCCTCCTCTCGTTCTGGCTCCTGGAGTCGCTCGCGCTCCCCGCCCCGGGCCTGGGGCAGACAGAGCAGGCCTCACAGGTAAAGTCTCACATCCCAGCTGGACGTCTAGTGTACATTTTCGCGAGAGTTAGTCGTTAAACCTCACATTACGTTTTTTTGGGGGGGGCGATGTTTATTAAACAGCGCGACCGTTATACCAACATAACCATCTTTGATGAACAAACATTAGACAATAACGCAAACCATCCGGCCATGAATCAGATGGGATTAGAAGTCACACACGCAGCATTTCTTAAAGTGCTGATCTCCGTAGAGCGTAACACAAAGACAATTCCATACAGCTCCATCTAGCATTCTAGAATGGAACCAGAGAATCCAGCAGACACCCAGTACATTCCATCGCTGGCCCTAAACTCCAAAGAATATCCTTTAACACCATTTTATAGTACAGTGCGGTAATGTCATTTGTTCTTCCAGCATCACAAGACATGCAGACATACCATGACGCTTAACCGTAGCTCAGTAATAACCCTCCTTAATCCTCTAACCAATTATCTTAAAGGCTCTGCTTTTCCCTAGAATCACCCCTTAGCAGTTTATCACATTGCAAACTCCAGGAAATGTCCATATCTAAGAAGGTTAACTTCTCATGTAGGTTCACCACTAGGGGGTATCACCATCTATACTGTTAAACAGCAGAACACGGAAGCCTTTCAGATCGAATTACACTTCAAACACAAGACATGCGCATCCATATGAGATGCCTTAGATTCTGGGTTCATTCATATTTCTCTGGATTGACTGAATTTGAAAATCATTTTGGGGGAAAATTGTGTGGTGAGATCTGGAATGTTGATTCACATCTTTGTCCCTCATCCCTTCTCCCCCTTATCCCACCTCTTTGTTCTCCCTATCAGCCCCTCTTACAGACCAGGCTACAGGCATACCTCCACAGAGAATAGCGAAGAGGTAAAGATGAAGAAGCAGAAAGCCATTGTGAGTAACGCCGCCGTCCCACGTAGCACCTGTAGCAGCAGCAGTATACCTGCACCTGCGTGCACGCGTTTCCAGGCGTCCTCATTCTGATACCGTTTGCGCACGCAGGAGGAACGAAGGGTCGTGTACGTGGGCCGCATCCAAGGAACCATGACCAGAAAGGAGCTGAAGGAGCGCTTCTCTCTGTACGGAGAGATAGAGGAGTGCACGCTACACTTCAGGGAGCACGGGTAAGATGCGTTCGGTCAAGCGTGGCCGCACAGCCTGTCCTCCATCTCTGACAGTCAGATTAGGCTCTGAGGAAAGCAGGGGAGAAAGATGGATATCTTGTGAGCATCTGAGCTGCTGTGGGGCAGCTGTGTGACTAGGGACACGACGGGGGGGGGGGGGGGGGTCATGACTCGACGCACTGATTTTGAACCTGTGAAGCCCCTTCAGTGGCACCTCAGGCCAAGCTTCAGTGCTACAGCAACTCCAGGCTTGCTTATAACTGGGGCCTCCAGGCTACCTCTCCTGGTCGCTCTTTTAAAAGCAACGCACACGTCCCGCACGTTAAGGACCTGCAGGGCTTCTGAACTATAACATCTCTCAGGCACTATAACAAGTTTCTCCCTGGATCCAAAGTGCACAACACTAGCCAAACGATGGCAGTCAAGCACACGTGCAAACGTGTGTGTGCGTTTGATCATGTTCTCCGAGTTCCCTCTTTTCTAAGTACCCTGTTTTTCCTCCTCATTCCCAGCGACAACTATGGGTTTGTGACTTACTACGACACAAAGGATGCTTTCACGGCCATTGAAAATGGGGGCAAGCTACGCAAACCCAACGAGCTGCCCTTTGACCTGTGCTTTGGAGGCCGCCGGCAGTTTTGCAAAACGAGCTATGCTGACCTTGGTATGTGTTAATATATCCATGAGATAAAAGGATGCTTTCAGTTTTAAATGTTACACAACATGGAATTAATTGCTCCTATTCCTCTTTTATAATTGAATAGTGACTACATAAGGGTCTAAGGCCTTGGTATTAGAGTAGCGTGATGGTTCCTCCTTATCGTCAGAATGTCCGATGGCGTCTAAAGTGTATTTCTACCTATCTACTAGTTCACTCAAGTCTGAAAGTATTAACCATCGCTCTCTCGGTCTGTCTCCTTCTTTAAATTTTTTAGATTCGAATCGAGAGTATGAACCTTTGCCTGTGAAGGGCAAGTTTGATGCACTAGACTTTGACACTTTACTGAAGCAAGCCCAGAAGAGCATGAAGAGGTAACAGCAGGGTGGGCGGGTGGACGGCCAAAGGAATTTACGGACCGTCGTGCCGAACTTACCTCAGAGCCGTTGCTCCCAACCTTCAACGCTGCCTTTAACTGTCAATGTTTTTGGTTATTTTTATTTCTGTTTGTGATGTTTTGTTTCTGCAAGCTAACACCTTCTATTGAAGTGAAGATTTGTATGAAAAGAGAAAGTAGGGGGGAAAAAAATGAATACATAAAAAATATATAATTTTTTTTAAAAAGAGGAATTTATTTAACTGTATGATCAGATTTGCCATTATGTATGGAAAAGAAACATAAAAAAAATGGGAAAATGGATTGAATTGAATATTTCCTATGATGTTTGGGAAGAGGTTGAATTGCATTGAAGAAATGTACTGCAAGCCTGAATAAACCAAAAACTTGAATCGAGTCGCTTGTCTTGGATATCCTTACAAACTCATTGTATTTTAACATGTGTTAAGAAACGTGTGAGGATGTAACCAGTTAAGGTGGTATCGTGTAAGGTCAGCAGTTAGAGGCGCTGTGGTGTGATATTAACATCAGAGAAGAGCAACTGAATCGAGACGAAGATTAAGGAGACCCCATAGAAACTAACGTTTTGATTACTCCTATTAGTCTGTTCCTTCTGATTTTTTTCTACCACTAAGTAGTTAATCCATGAATGTTTCCCCCAAATATTGTCCATTTAACAAAATGGTAGTAGCTTCGTAGACATAGCGGGAGAACTCAGCCACATCTGAGTATTTCATTTAAAACCAAAATATGACACTTAGAATAAGTAAAAAAGAGCAAATCAGTCAGATGAATCGTCCATACTTGTGCATAACACTTACTAGTGCCATTGTAATGCGACAGAAAATACATTCAAAGGTTGTAGTCGGATGAGCCAACATGGAGTACATGCCCATATATGCTTAAAGATGTGTGTATAGAGTTAAGATGTTCAACTTCCCCAAATACCGTCAAAAAATGAATCTATCTGAAGTATAGGTGACCACAAAATAATATGTGAAGATATTCCTTTACGTAGGAATCGAACTTTGAAGCTTTTCCTATCAGAAACGGACACTTTCGATGTCCTTAAAACTGTCCAAACGTGTGGTCATTTTTGAGGCCGTAGAACATCTTGTTAAAACATCACCATCTTGAAAGTGTTTTGTCAGAGAAATCCGGTTGTTACTGGTTGAATCTAGTCTCATGGGCATGCGCAGTAGGTGTAAACAGGAAGAAGCTCAAAGAAACAACGGCAAATAGAGGGGGAAGACAAATTGGCACCCACCGAAAAAACTGAATATTGATCTTATTTTGTGTCAACGGAACTTATGTAGTATATTATTTGAAATTTATTAGAATCGAGACGCTAAGCATTAGTTCGAATTTTGCCGATAACATTTGCTCGGTGTAGCTTTTACCAGCTCATACAGACAGCATTATCAAACGCGGTATAGAGCTACAATTTACCTCCTTTCTGCAAGTCGACCAGATGGTCTACTAACCCCTTAACTTGGGAATCGGGTCAGGATTTTCTCGTAAGAATCGTTCCTGTCTCAATCACTAACTGTATCAGAGAGCATTTCTAGTAGGTCTATAATTTCATTAGAAAATGGTTCAGAAAGACAAGAAGTTGGAGCCGAGTCAGGTCGAGGGCGAGCCGAACCCCAGTCCCGATCCTAGCGATGCTTGTGCAGAAGCTCCCGGACCGGTCGAAGAACCGAGCATCCGAGTTGAACAGACTGGTCAAAGAAAATTCATCAGTGGAGTGGTGGAAGGTGATGCATTTCGCAAATAATTTTATGCCATTCAGTTAATCATGTCCGTTTTGCATGACGTTTGCAACCATTGTCAATACTTTGCCCGCCAGGATGGTTGTATGATCGTTTTAAAGCTATTAAAATGATAAAATACGTAATATGATCAGAATTCCTTCGCGCCCTACTACCAAACATAATGTATTCACCAAGGCCTGGTCTGGTCTGCAGATTAATTTATACCATATTACATGATAAAATATTAGAACGACCTCTTTACCACTTATCATGGGGGGTTAGTACACTTTAGATTAAATGACGATGCTATGACAGTAAGGTTTCGTTACGGAGTGCAACAACCATCGTCGCAGAGAGGAAAAACCGACAGTCAACCGTACCCCAGGGGAAAAGGGGTGCAGTGAATTGTAAACCGAGCTTCACGGTGGCCCCAAGCGCCTCACATTTACAGCGTTTAAAAACTGAACACACTTGTCTCCTTTTTTTGGGTCTAAAACAGGCTTCTATGGCCGTCCATGGACAATGGAACAAAGAAAAGAGCTGTTTAGAAGGTAAATCAATGTGTTAGCGGTTCTCCACAGCTGTCATTTAAGTAATCAATGTATGTTCGCCAAATTATGCCATTTTGACATACCCCTACCTTTTAAAATCAATATTGAATTAGATCTTAATGCTGTTCTTGCACAGTATTGTCGATGACACCAGCGGTGTAGTCATACACCTGACATACATTGTGTGCCCTTGTATCACATCACCTACATCACTGTGTTAGCCAGCCTTGGCCCTCCTGTTGTTACCATAGCACATGCTGTGTGTCCCCCAGGCAACAGAAATGGGGTCTGAACACCTACCTCTATGCCCCTAAAGACGACTACAAACACAGAATGTTCTGGAGGGAGATGTACTCTGTAGAAGAAGCAGGTGAGACACTCTACTTCCATTATACTTTCCATCTGCCCCCCCCCCCCCCTCTTCCCTTCTGTCCAATATTGCCATTGTATTGCCCTTTCACTCAATCTGAATCAGCAGTAGCATAATCCATTATCCTTCTGGCCAGTCCTTAACCGAACCAGAGAGCGTGTCTGGTACGCAGGTCGGTATGCAAACGGCTATGTTAAATCTATCACAACAAGCCAACTATTTCAGCTATTGGGCATCCTGGTGATACGGCTATTTCTTGCCAGGTCGGTCACAAGGCTTTCTGGGTCGTATTGCCTCTCATGTATTAACGTGTTCACTGTTCCCCACAAAGCGCATTTCTTTGTGTGCTATATAATGTGTGTTCCTTCTCCAAATTGACCCCCTCTATGTTTCTCTCTTTCCCTTCACACCCCCCCCCCCCTTCTCTCTTCTCCCAGAACAACTCATGACTCTGATCAGTGCCGCTAAGGAGTATGGGATAGAGTTCATATACGCCATCTCGCCTGGTTTAGACATCACCTTCTCCAACCTGAAGGAGGTTTCTACCCTCAAGAGAAAGCTGGATCAGGTAAGAAACTCAGTATGTCACCTCTGGTTGCGTAGCAGAAAGTCTTTGTTCCTGTCACAGGTCTTAAGACTGGTTCGTCGATCGACACTCTCCGTGAAAGAAGCATCTCAGATTATTCTTGATTCTAGATTAGACTGTAATCTGTGTCCAGATTACCACCGCGCGTTAAATCTGTGACATCGCGGTGGCCGTCCCCTTCCTGCAGGTGTCTCACTTTGGCTGCAAGTCCTTCGCCTTACTATTCGACGACATCGACCACAACATGTGCCCTGCCGACAAGGAAGTGTTCAGCTCCTTCGCGCATGCTCAGGTGTCGCTTACTAACGAGATCTTCCAGTACCTCTCCGAGCCAGAGACTTTTCTCTTCTGCCCCACAGGTAACAAACTTAACCCCCTGTCCCCCAACACACACACATCATACTCCACCGCTCTGAAAACAATATCATATCATGAACAAAAAATGCACGCTAGTGGCAAATTGCTTGCAAGTCTGGTGTTGCACGCCAAGGAGTTGATTTTTCGGGTGTTCTGCTTGTCCGCCCTAACCAGAGTACTGCGGAACCTTCTGCTACCCGAACGTGTCTCAGTCTCCCTACCTCCACACCGTGGGAGAGAAGCTGCTCCCAGGGATAGAGGTCCTCTGGACAGGTTTGTGGGCTCCAGGCCCTGCTGGGAGCTTCCCTATCCCTCCACACAGCCTCTCCCTCATGCTACAACACATCTACACCTCCAACCACCTGTTTCCCTTTTAAGCAGAGTAAACCCCACATCCAGACTCGACCACGTCCCCTGTCTAGTTTCTATAATTGGAATTCCTGAATATTATCGCATTGAGTCCCATGAATTGAACTGTTGAAGCCCTGTAGACAAACTGAATTCTGACAGATATCTAGTAGGAGAGAGGCCCTTGTCTCATGATGGGTCTGAACCTCTGACGCCCTCCCCTCCCTCCACTTGGCAGGACCCAAGGTGGTGTCGAAGGACATCACGGTGGAGTCCATCGAGGAGGTGTCGAAGATCCTAAGGCGGGCGCCGGTGATCTGGGACAACATCCACGCCAACGACTACGACCAGAAGAGGCTGTTCCTGGGGCCTTACAAGGGCCGCTCCACGGAGCTCATCCCCAGGCTCAAGGGAGTCCTCACCAACCCCAACTGCGAGTTTGAGTCCAACTTCGTGGCCATCCACACACTGGCCACCTGGTACAAGTCCAACATGAACGGTGTACGGAAGGACGTGGTCATGAGTAAGTCTGGGCTCTGGCTTTTGAATCCTGAAAGGGAAATTAGCCTCAGTGGAGGTTAAAAATGGACATAATCTCTGCTAAATGAGAGACGTGCACTTCCTGTTTTCAAGAGCACTAGGCTACACACACAGTCACATGTGTGAGTGATTCTAAGAAGCAGGTGTCTATTTCCAGTCCTGCAGGACTGTTTTCTTTTAATCGGTTGGCTCAGTCCCACCTACCTGACAAGGTTAGCTGAGGTTAGCAGGTGGTAAGGGGTCTGCTTTGGAAATGGATCAAAATCAAAACAATCATTTGATGTCCTGCTATAATTATCTCTTTGTGTCACACCCACCCCTCTTTGTGTGTCACCCTCACATTCTCCTCCCTCCTTCGCTCCCTCCCTCATGCTCTCGCTTGTTCACTCCCCCTTGCTCCCCCCATCAAATTTCTCCTCGAATCTTATTTCCTCCCTCCCACCTCCTCTCACCTCCAATCTCTTCCTTACATCCTCACCTCCTTCCCTCCCTCCTTCTCATTCCTCATCCCTCCCTCCCCCCGTCCTCTTCTCCCCTTTCCTCCCTGGCCCCTCCTTCCTTTCATCCAGCTGATGGAGAGGACAGCACCGTGTCCATTCAGATCAAGCTGGAGAACGAGGGCAGCGACGAGGAGCTGGAGACGGACATGCTGTACAGCCCACAGCTGGCTCTCAAGCTCGCCCTCAACGAGTGGCTGGGAGAGTTCGGCGTGCCTCACCAGTACAACAGTAAGACCTGCCTAATTGCTCCTGCATAATTAACCCTACACGTTAGTTTCAGTGGTTGTAACCTTCAAGCAGGTCCTTAACATTTCACACAGAGTAGCTAGGAAGCCTGTTTATAGGATCAAGCCGTTTCCTTGTGTGGTTGCTCTCACAGGCCGCCAGGTGCCTCACAGCGGAGCCAAAAGTTCAGCCATCGACGTGACGTCCATGGGTGCTCCCTCCCTCTGCTCCGCCACCACGGTGACCACTGTGTTCCAGCAGCCCATTATGTCCCCCGTGGCCCCCTCTCTCTGCCCTGACCCCCACTCCCACCCGCTGACCAAGGCGCGGGCGGAGGCTGTGGAGGAGGTGGGTGCTGCTGTCGAGATCAGTCCAACCAACAGAAATACCGAACAAAAACAAGTGATCAAACGTTTTGCCATCACAGTTAAATATCAGTGAAAGTCCTTGAAAAAAAGAAAGAAAGTTGCATCAATGTTTAACCCTGTAGGCCCAGAACCCTCTTTGTCTCAGACGACAGTTTGTGCTGGGGCACCTCTGTTTGAGTTCAGAGACATATGGCCTCCGTTTCTTCCAGGTGGAGGCAGAGAAGAAAGAGTCTGATGAGGAGCCCATGGAGATGGCGGTGGAGAAACAGGACGAGGCCGGGGCAGAGGCTGACTCCGAGGCCAAGACCCCGAGCCCCCTGCTGTCTGACAAGATGTCTGAGGATCTGAGGCCCATGGACACAGACAAGGAGAGCCTGGCAGAGTCCAAGTCCTCAGAGGAGTCCATACAGGAGGACTCTGGCAGCGACGTGGCTCCCATGCAGACCGATGAGCAGCTCAAACAGGTGAGGGAATATTCTTTTTTCATTCACTTTTCAGTCGATTCATTAAACTGAAATCCAAAGTGGCATACAAGCAGTGCATAAGAAGAATGAGCAGAAGTGTGTAGTTATAGCATTATTCTGGTGGTCAAAGTCAAGGAATGGTGATTTCACTAGGCCCAGTGTAAAAAAAACCCCCCCATCTCCGCTACCAAGCATAATTTGATGTAATCTAATCTACTAATTGCTTCTGAAGCAATGCTTCGACTACAGTGCTTGTTAAACACAATGCTTTGGGCTAGATTAGGTCCAGTTTGCCCCTGCCCTGACCCATCCCTCTCCCACAGGAGGTGTTCGTGCCTGGGCCGGGAGAGAAGCCTCGCTTCACGGTGGAGCCTCTGTCCCTGGAGGACCTCAGCCTGCTGGCGGAGATGTTCTACCTGCCCTACGAGCACGGGCCCAAGGCCATGCTCATGCTCAAGGAGTTCAACTGGCTCCGGGCCAACAGCAACACTGTCAGCGTCAACTGCAAGGGCGAGGAGCCAGACAAGGTAGGAGGGAGGGCAGACGGGAGGAAGGAGGGTGGGATGGACAGACAAGGAGACAGGGATTGTGGGGGGAGGAAGGCGGAATGGAAGGAGGGTGGGATGGACAGACAAGGAGACAGAGAGGATGGTTAGAACAGTGAACCAAAGGAGGAGGAACAGGAAGAGATAGATGAATGGAGAGACTGATGGATGTAAATTTCCAGTGAGGTAGAATGATGTTGACAGATCTGTGTGTAGTAGTGGTCCAGGTAGAGAGAAGAGCCTAACATGAATAAGAAGCTGGAAGCTCCTAAATGCGATCAGGTTTGGTGGTGATCCTGGGAACTCCAACTTAACAAAATGGTGGATATGCAGCACTACAGGGGTGGTACAAGCAGTACCCTTTGCTGCCATGGGGGGGTGGTGGTGGTGGTGTGTGTTCTCACTGCTAAACGGACACGGTTCTCCCCATATTGCATTCGAGCACAGGGTTTTGTCTGTTGGGAGAACCTTGATTTTTCAAAGCTTTTTAAATCCTTTAAATCATCCTTTTCTCTTTGTCCCTCTTTCTGTCTCTCTCACTCTCACCCCTCCGTTCCTGCCCTTGTCCTCCAGGTGGCTGAGTGGCGTACCAGGGCCGAGAAGTTCGAAGAGATGTGCTGCTCCGTCATCCAGATGTTCACCCGCCTGTCCAACTCGGTGAACCGCACCATCCTGTACGACCTGTACCCGTACATCTGGGACATTAAGAGCATCATCTCCATGGTCAAATCCTTCGTCCAGTGGCTAGGTACGTAGCCTCGGACCACCAGACCGGAGGGGGGGGGGGGCCCTCTTCACCCCCACACACACATGGCAGGAGAGATAGCAGTCAGAGAGACCACACAGAGGCAGCTATGGACACCATCAAGACATGGAGGAGTCTCTCCCTAGAGGAGAGCTCAGAGCTCTTATGTGGCAGGAACACAACACAGTCTGGTAGCTAAGGTCCAGGCACCAGGATGGCCTTAGTCTGGCCTATCTCCCTGCACACGTCCACACAGCCATATTCAGCTTTAGGACAGTGACTAAAGACCCAGCCTGCCTGGTAGATAGGGGAGTGTGGCTGGACTCCTAAAAAGGAAAGAAGATGATCAAAATTAGCTTTATTCGCCAAGTTCAGTTTACACCGGCAACAAATTCACTGTGGCAGGAAGAAACGTATCTCGCTTAAGCCATTCAATTCATTGTCTGCTTAATAGACAAGCAAAACCTTTATGTTAGACCGAGTTTCACCACGATGACTAGCCAAGATCCTGACACTGTACTAAGTCGGTATGATGCTTCTTTTTTTCCATTTGTTTGTGTATTTGTTTACTTGTTTACTACCGACTGAATGCTGATTGCATCGCTAGCACCTCCCCCCCCTATCCAGTTATGTGTTGACTGAGGTCTGACCTCTGTATGGAGGGACGTTCAGCTGGGTTAATGCTGCTTGCTGTGTGTCCAGTAACATCACTGCTGCGAAAACACACACACACACACACACACACTCCCCTCCATGCCCTAGCGCGCACGCGAGCTTGGAGAGACAGGTGACTGACTGGGGAAGGTTAGACCATTCTGGTGCAAAAGCAAACGACCAAGCCGGAACTGCTCCTCTCGGGATGTGTATTGTGGAACTGTAGAAGTTCCACCCCGGAGTCCTGCGAAAAGGAACGTTCTGGAAAAAGCCGATCAGAGATCTAGAAGCTCTGCTGGGAGGTTCCTTCTAGCTGCATCAGAGCTGAGCTGAGCTGGGGTAGCGCCTCTCTTATATCACTGAACACTGATCTCACTCATGCAGTCTCCAGCTGGACACACATTCACTCTCTCTCACTCACTCACTCACTCACACACACACACACACACACACACACACACATACACTCACTCTCTCTCTCACACGCACGCACGCACTCACAGAGGCAATGGATGCACCCTGATCCAGCTAGTAGACCAGACCCAGAGAGGCTGCCTTGATGAGTGTAAAGCACCAGCATGGTCTGTAGGCTTCTCCCCATAACCCAGTTTCATCCACAGGTTTCCGTCCTGTCTTTGTCTAGACGGACAAGCCGAGGACCATATACAGCTCTACCACACAGCAGGCAGCAAGCCCACACTGGCAGATCCACCTCCACACTTCGCCCCAACCCCTGGAACTACCCTGACACTTCCAAGCAGAATCCAAAGTCAACAACCAAATTGACCCGTTTTGCCTAAGCCCAAACTACACTACGACGATTGTCGCGGTAACGAAACAAGACAAACATCCATTGAGCCAAAAAAAGGCGGCGCATTTGTTATCAGTCCCGCTGACACGGTGACGCAGTGCTGACACATTATAATGTCCGATGCCCGCGTGTCCCCGCATTCAATTGAAATACACCCTTTGCCACCTTGCTCTTCGTCACCCTGATGCCCTGCAGCTGGCATTCAGTCCCCTCCTCCCTGGTGTTGAACTGAGAACAGTTATTAATGAATATCTTCTATTGTTTTTTCCCCTCGCCATGTGCAGATGGACGCATCCGCTCCCAACAGTTTCTACTGCTATTGGATCGCCAGTGGCCAATGTGCTCACTATGCAGACGTTTCTGTGTGTCTGTGAGGTTTCCGTTAGAGTCCCCAATCTGATAACACCAAAGCGTTACGATAGCAGGCAAAGGAAAAAAAAAACAACCAAACAAACATCCGATTGGGATTGAGACGGAAAGGGACGAGGCGGCCCTCCGGATGAAGTCACATTTTTTTTGCGCAGCGATGTTTTGGTATCCCTGTTAAGAAGTGTTAACTCCAAAATCTCTTTCTCTGACAGCTTTCCCTCTAACGTGGTTTCATCTCCCTCAGTCGTCCTGTAGGGACGGGCATCCAGCGCCGGAGGCACCTGTTAACCCACTCATCCCTGGCTCTCACTCTCATCCCACATCATGTTCCCTGTATCTTTAGGCCCCTAGACCCACTTGAACCACATGCCCAAGCGTGGGCCTCAAACTAGTTCTGATTTGGTCGGTTAACACGCCACCGCAGAGTCTTTGTGACTAGTAACGTCACCTGCTTTCAGGTAACTGATCAAAAAGGACGGAACAAGCTCATTGATTGGCTGTTGCTGCTCCTGTAGTCTTGGATTATTAACACATGGGGTTTACAAGTGAAAGCCAGCTATGAGGCCCCTCCCTCTGCGGGTGCATCTGTGTGCTGATTGGTGCCCGATCCTCACAGGATGTGCTCTTAGGTGTCAGGGTGAGGTCAAGTGGTCATAGCAGGGGTGTTTCTTGCCTCGACCGCAGCGCACTGCATTGGTCTCGTCACATGACATGGCGATGTGTCTTGCCAGTAGGTGTAGGCCAAACATCTTCTCCACCCCTGTGAAGAATCAAGTTTTCGAAAGCTTTATTGTCCTTTTGTCCGCACGTGCGCATAGCTTGTCAGATAGGTCAAACATGTTTAGCAGCTTTTGATAGAATTGTTTTGTAAACGTTCCGGAAGGTGGCAGGGCAGGCAACATTTAGCGAGTGTGAGTGCTGAGAACTTTCCGCTACCTGCTCCCCCTCTTCCCTCCTGGATCAGCATGCCTGCAGAGCTTCTCTCTGCTGGGTCTTTTGACTTTCAGAACAGACCTAGTCTGACACAAACTCAGGCGCCTAGAAGGAACTATCCCTCCCTCGTTCTCTCTCCCCTATCACCCTCCTTCTCTCCTCTCTCTTCCTGGTTTGATGAGGCTCGCTCCCCGGTCATGTGACGAGGCAGATAGAGGGAGAATGTGACTTCAGACGAGGAGCTGAAATGAGAACAGTGGGGTGATGGCAGCTGAAGCTTACAGACCAGACCAACAAGGCACCCAGACCCTGGGCTGAAGGAACATTCTCGATGGTTCCTCCACGTGAGGTTCAAGGAACGTGTTGAGGTTTAGCTGATCCTAGTTAGAACTTCCCTCTCACATACCGACCTGCGTGAAACGGTACGAGGGGACACGCTGCCTTTATAAAGACGTAAGGAGAGAAGGGCTTGTGTTGAGAAGATTCACATTCTCCTGCATGACAAACTCGACCAGTAGTACGTGATGGAACATTAAGAGGCCCAGTTCCAGACATCTCTGAGGTGTTCGTGGTGTGTCCACCTGAGATGATTATCGAGGACTTTTCAGTTAGATTTCGAAAGTCTTGTTCAGAGATTGGTCATCTGGATGCATTTTGGTTAGGAAAGATTTTCGGTTTCACAAGTAAGCTTTAGTTGCTTGATCCCCAGTAGGCCAAACCCCCCCCCCCCCCCCCCCCCCTCCCAGAAAAATTGTTTTGTTTTTGTTTTTTAAACAAATCCTTGACGTGGAACCAAACAGCTAAATAACATTAATAAATCTTTGTTGTCTTTGGATAATGATAACGGATGCCGATATCCCCCGCTCCCCCATTCCCTCCATCTCCGCGGGAGCGCCCTGTCACTATGGTAACCTGATGTCCGCTTGGCTGTGCTCCTAACAGGGTGTCGTAGTCAGACTTCAGCACAGTTCCTTAGTGGAGACCAAGAGGCCTGGGCCTTTAGGGGCGGTCTAGCAGGAGAGTTCCAGGTATCCCTCATACTGACTTCACAGCTGAAAAGAAAAAGAGTTTGTATCGAATGTTAGAATGTGTGTTCAGTGTTGCGCGCACGCTTGTATGAAAAGATGCAAGGCTTTGGTCTGGGGAAGGGGAGCTGATATTTGACGATAGACTTTTGGATTCGGTGGATGGTGGATTCAACCCATTCTTTGTACTCCTTAACATACACGCACGTCCTTGACTTCAAGGTGAGCATTTATGATACTTTAGGGGAAAATTCCATTGTCAGAAGCAATTGACGACGAAAGCCTGTTCGGCTCGAGCGAGTCCTGAAGGCATTCCGTTGTTTTTGCAATCTCTAAATTTCTTTCAGCGACTGCCCAAAGGAGATGCTGCTCTTCCCAGGCGCACGCGGACGCTAGCGAGCATGGCTAGGTTTTTTTTTTTTCCCTTGACATCTCATTTCTTTGCAGGAAAAGCACAGCGCAAATTTTTTTACCCCCCCTCTCCCTCCCCCACCCCCCTTTTTTTTTTGCACGCGCAAGCATTTTAAAGCATCGCAGCGCCCGCGAGAACGCAAGCGAGACCGCCCGCGAGACTCAAAAACCAAAAACTCCACGACAAAAAAAAACATCCAACTTGACTGCCCTAGTCCTGCGCTGTCTCAGGTTTTTGCGAACAGCAAAAAGCCTGCGCGGCGCTTGTAGTCTTAGAAAACAACTGACCGCTAGGTAGTATGGTAGCGTTTACTGTCGGGCAGCTCTTGCCAGTGTTGTTTTGCTCCTGGAGTTTTGCCTGTCTCTCCTCTGCGCCTGCATCTTTCTCAACAGGACGGCCCTCTGCGCAGCGCCTGCGAGTCTTTGCGATGCCTTTAGACACATGGGAACATGAGCATCTCCTCTAGCCAGTAACGCTTTTCCTCAGACCAAGTCAATGCCCTCACGCTCTGTTCTCTCTCTCACTCTCTCTCTCGCTCTCTCTCTTCAATATATATATATATATTTTTATGCATTGCTTTTTGTTGGGGAACATTGCTCTTTTAGCGATAGAAAAGTTGGGATATTTTGCCGTCAAGTCTGTCATTTACTGTGGTCTTCCACTGTCCCTCCAGAATGAACCTTGACGTCCATGTTGTTCGTTGGCATGAGGCTTGTGTTGAAGCCTCGCTCATTCTGGAGGGACAGGGATTCAACTGCGGCAAATGACAGACAGCCAACTCTGTATCAGAGTTCCAGATCCCCTAAACACATATTTTTTGATACCCACAGAGATTGTTGCCTATAGAGGGGGCAAACGATCTTTTCTACCAACCTCCACCTTCAATGCCAACCTCCAAAATCTATTCCATACGCCCCTACTATCCCAAGGATGAGGTGAGGGGAAGATTACCACTCTGTGGTGTCACTGTGTTTCAAAGTGTTGTTAGACATGTGCCCCATCACACCCCTGTCTAACTGTGTGTGTGTTTTGCAGCCTGCGGTCTATAAGATTTGCAAGGAGATGTATTCTGAAGGAATAGAGGAGGTTCCAATCTCCGAACAGGAGCCGGACCTCATAGGAGACAGGTAGGACCTGGAGGAAACCTATGGTTCTCCACCGATTGACTTCAGGAAAGGAAGGCTCCACTTGACATGGTGAGGTCTGACCAAAGGCATGGTGCGTGTGTGTGTGTGTGTACAGGCTGGTGGGAGGCTTCCTGACCCTCAGCCCAGACTATGGCTTTGTCCTGGAGGACGAAGAGGGCATCTGCGGCTACGCGCTGGGCACTCTGGACGTCAAGCCCTTCGTCAAGAAGTGCAAGATGAGCTGGATCCCCTCCATGCAGGAGAAGTACAACAAGCCCGACTGTCAGAAGGACCTGTCCGAGGCTGAGGTAGGAGGCCCTTCCTGGTTCCTCAGCGCCTCGCTGGAGTCCTGTTTTCCCTGTACCTCCTTTGCGTAAAAGCATCCGCAGAAAATACCCATCGACAGAGCGTCAAGTTCTCAAACTCTCCTATTCATAGTCAAAGCGACACATAGGGGGACGTAGAAAGTCGGACTGTACCCATCCCTCTCTCGTCTTCTTTCCTCTGTAGAAGATGATGCTGAGTTTCCACGAGGAAGAGGAGGGCCTTCCGGAGACCTTCCTCTCCAACTTCCCCTCCCTCATCAAGGTCGACGTCCACGCCAAAGTCACTGACCCCAGCGTGGCCAAGAGCATGATGGGATGCCTGCTTTCGTCAATCAAGGCCAATGGTGGGTGGCGTCCATGATGTGGGAAAAGCAGCCCGTCGTTTGTGTCATTGAAACGGAGGTGCAGGTTCTGATCTTCCCCCTCTCTCTTCCTCTCTCTCTTTCTCCTTCCCACCCCTCTCTCTCTCGCTCTCTCCCCTTCTCCCTGTCTTCCCTCCTCTCTCCCTCTCCCTCCCCAGGCTCCCACGGCGCGTTCTGCGAGGTGCGCCAGACAGATAAGCGGATGCTTGACTTCTATAGTAAGCTGGGCTGCTTCGAGGTGGCCAAGATGGAGGGCTTCCCAAAGGATGTGATCATCATGGGCCGCAGCCTCTGAGAGGGCCCCCTAGTGGAACTGATTGAGTGTACAGAGAAAGAGACGGAGAGAGGGTAGAGTGTGGGGGGATGGAGGGGTGTGTGTGCGTGCTTGCCTGTTACATCTGCCACCTGTACCATCTGTGAGGGGTTTTTCTACCACACATGACTGTCAGGGCCAGTCCCAGGGTGGCCAGTTTTGGAAGCTTGGTAACCTCTCAAGGCCCACGTGCCCATAGATGGACTTCCTCTGGATCCACTGGGTCCAGCAGCCTAGGGGCTCTCATCTACTGCAGGCTGTCAACGAGTCCTGTCTGTGGGTGTATGCGTTGGGGGTTTGAGCCAAGATGGAGGAGAGTTTCCCTCTGCGATTGGGCGTTAGAATGGAGCAGGAGGCGACTGATCCCCCATCTGGCTCCAGGTAGCAGGAGCCTTGGCTCCTCACGCTCATTTAGCCTTCAACCACTTCACCTTCCCTCCCTCCCATCTACACCACACCAGAGGGAAGCTAGCGCCCCTGACACAGTGTTCCCCAGCTTCTCCCATCAGAGCCCTGCAGCTCTGTGGTGGAGGGTGCACAGCTGTGTGGGGAGGGAGGGATAGAGGCAACCATAGTGCAAGACTGCAGGACAGCAGCGGGAAAAGACATTTCAAAACTTGATCACTTGGCACTTGTGCGCCTTAAGTTCAACCGTGGGGGGAGGGGTGTCAAAACGAAACAAAAAAACGAACATCTTGGGTTTTCCAGGAGACCCGTGCACCTGTAGAAGGAAGTGTTAGTGGAGACGCCTAAAGACCAGAGGAACCTGCCTCTGGCTTCGCCTCCACCTGGATAGAAGTAGCTTAGTCCATGAGGATCTGTACGGGTCCCAGCTTTACTCTGTCTCTTTTTTTTATTTTTACTATTTGTGCTTTTTTGTTTTGTTCTGGTGTGTTTCTGTGTATTGTTTTTTTTTCAGTTGATATATACTGTATATTTATATACTATACATATTGCCTTTTGGTTCATTGCCTTGCATGTGTAAAGTCCTACTAGAGCCTGGTTTTACTGTTTCTGGTCTGACAGACGTTCAGCTGGAGTTAGGGTTAGGCTGCGTGTGCTCCGACGAGCGGCTCAGTGTCCAGCCTCCTCGACGGCCCTTAGGGTACTGTAGCGTTCAAATCAAAGCAACAACAGATATCCCGACCTAACGCACAGGTCACAAATCCCTGCATTTCAATCCCTGGGTTTCAAACCACTGGGTGTTATCTTCCCTGGATCCATCTGCATAGTTTCAACTCTAGCTTCACTCCACCATAATCTACCAGCTCATCTTCCAGACCTTTCTTGGTCAAGGTCCTACCACTAACCCCAGAGAAGGTCCCTAAGAACCTGGGCTGGAACCAGCATATACAGCATGTCTACAATCCACCTGGAAACACAGCACACAGACCGCATTCCACTACCATGCTGGGTAAAGACGGTTATCTGTTCTGGACATTTTGTTTTCTACCTGTTACTTGTGAGTAGACATCCTTATTCTGGTGTATAGAAACACACCCCTGTTCTTAGGTCCCGTCTGCCTCTATCACCAAAGTGGCACCGACTTGCAGGGGGTGGATGTGGAGGAGGCTTTTTATACCTTCATCGTTTAATGTTTTATACTGAAAATGTGTCTCCATATTTTTTGCTTTGGTTTTTTTGTGTGTGTGTGTAAATCTTGCAGAAGAGAGTAAAAAGCACTTTGATGACGATGATTATGACAGGATTGTTTCTATTTGTTACTTGCAAGGCTTCCCTGCCGTGTCCTCTGTGTCCTGTTGCTGCCTGACAATGTGATGTATTTGATACTGTAGCCCAGAGTCCTCCATAGTTGAGGGCTGTGCCAATGAGTGGTCCATTCTTTTGTTGTTGTTTTTTTTTCAAGGTTAACTGTTCCCTTCCCTTGTTTTGTTTTTTAAAGCTTTACTAGGGAACCCTCGTTTGGTTTAACATTTTTGAAGGAATGCTTGCTTTGTTTCCCTAATCTAACAGGAACAGTTTTGATCCTCCAATGCTGTCATCGTTACCTCTTCATAGAGAGGTGTGGAACATCTGCCCATATACTCCTGGTATGCATGATGACAGAGATGGTTAAGAATACAGACATATACTACACATAAGGTGAATTACAAGTATGGTTGTCAACCTTTAAAACTGTGTGCTCCACAAACTTCTTTTTTTTTTCTTTTTTTTTACAAAAATACAATAAATTTACTCAACCATGTTTGCTTTTCTATTTCTACATTTGCCTTCCACTTTTCGAGTCACTCAGAGCACAAATGGTTTTTTCGTGCCCTGTCCCTCCCCCCCAAACGTTTGTAACATGAGAAGACAGTTCAGATTCCAGACGTTCCATTAAAAACCATCTCATGTCAAAAAGAACCCTTGGAGGTTCCAAAAATCTCGTTCCTGGTCAGAAGATTGTTCTTACTTGGTGTTCTGTATTATTACTAAGGTTTTGAAATAAATTATCCATAGTGGATTTTAAGTATACATGAAATGTCTATAGAGAGGAAAACAACATGTTATATATCTCTACATTGTGGCTTTTGTGGTCAGATTCTTTGGCCTCTTCATTGCTCTATCAATTATGATAGTAACCATAACCTCTTAGACAGTTTACTGCATTACTTGTGCTTTATTGACAAGCTGTCTGCATTCTGGTGACTGTGAAGTTACGATGGAAAGGCTGTCATTTCTACAGTTGATAATGCTTGAACATACCTTTTGCGGATGAGAAGGGGCATTTTGATTCATACACATGTAACTACAACTTCTGTAAGATTTGTAAAAGAAGATGATTGTTAATAATAATAAACTATGATTACAACAGTCTGCTGTGGGTACTATTGTGATATATAATGCGGGGTTATGAAATGTCAGCCAGCCTCTTATTTATTAATTTTTTACTTTATTGACCCATTTTCAAATGGGGTTTGGTCACACCCATTGCTTGGCGAAAAGGAGGCCAGGCGGTGAGGGAGGAAGTTTATGGTATGGAACGTGTTCACGACGCAGATTAATGACGTAGTTCTCACTGCGACTAGTTTTATTTCTGACTGAAGGAGTGATTTGATCTGGGCTGCTAAATTTACTAATAAAACAATGTCGTACGCAGACGACGAATCGTCAGATTGTGGCAGTGGGGGACCATCCAAACTGGAGAGCTACGTTTTCAGTAAGATCGCGGTTTATGAAGTGTGATAATAATTTTCTTTAAAAACTTTGGATTAGCACACGTGGGTAATCGCTGTGCTACTGCCAGTTGCATTTTAATGAAGTAATGGCACTTGCCTGAAAAATATTGAAACTAATTAGCGGTGACTATATTTCGTTACCGTTGTAGATAAGTGTAATGAGGTAAATATAGTTGGCCAAGTTAAATTGAACTCGTAAGACAGCATTGAACGACAAACACGTGTAACAAAATGGCATCGTATCTTCTCAGGCTGTGAACTTTCTTCCAAAGTTCCATTCTACACCTTTCAAGGAGATGAAGAGGAGGATTTGGAGCACTTTCTTGAACTACGAACGGTAGCTAAATGTGTTGTCATTGTAACCGTTTACATTTAGCATGAATCGGTCATTTATTGGTCATCAGTCGCTCCTCTGTAATCTTGAGCGTGGCACTTGTGCATCCCGCCGACAACCCAGCAGTTATAACAAGTGTATTTTTTTTTTCTTTCCGGGGGTATTTTAGGTATGTCTAGGAGAGGGAGCAAAAGAGGAGAGTAACGTGGTTGAGGTAACGGCCATGAACCATCAAGGCAAGACCATCTCTGTACCTGTGGCAAATCTCCACATCAACTGCCTGCCTATGGTACACCAGCCGTTTCAAATGTTTACATTTCAAAACGAAACATTCTCTCTGAGGGACGAGATAGGGACTGATGTGAAGAACAACAGATGCTATCTGTCCATTCAGACCGCCTTCTAATGCGAGTTGTATGATGGTGCGTAGTCTGGGATTCTGTCTCATTCCTGCTGTGTTTCTCAGGTGAGTCTGGGGGAGTTTGAGCTGAAGGCGCCAGTGACCATCCGGCTGAGATCTGGAACAGGACCTGTGACCGTTAGTGGGCTTCACCTCATAGGTAAGATTGTTTTACGTGCACGGTACTGCACACACAGTGAGAGAAGCATGGCTATACTCAAGCCCTTAGTGGCCATCAGGAGAATTTGCCGGCCCAAATTATGGGTCCTCGTACTTTTGGCTAGCAGATCGCCTGCTTTCTCTCTCTTTTTCCCTCACATTTTAAATATTACTTTTAAGTGTGTAAAGTTACAGTGTGACTGATAAGTAAGATAATAGGCCACACTAACTTTGAGTGTAAATAAGCGCATGATCAGACCGTGCAATAAAACATTCTGTTTTTTGTTGCTGCACGTACTGTCTTTGTCAAACACGATGCAAAAATAAATCTTGCTCTCGCATTCATGTGAAGTTTAAATTTCAGCTCACATAAAAACCATGACTAGGTCCTAGTTTTGGGCTAAGCCCTGAATGTTTGCAATGAACGGCTTGACCCCGGGTGGGGGGATAGGCTGGTTTTGGGGAAGTCGTGGCCTAATGGTTAGGGAGTCGGGCTTGTAACCTTCAAGTTGCTGGTTCGATTCTCGCACCGGCAGGAATTGAAGGTGGGGATTGTGAATAAACAGCACTCTCTCTGCCTTCGATACCATGTCTGAGGTGCCCTTGAGCAAGGCACCGAACCCCCAATTGCTTCCCGGGCGCTGGAGCAATAGCTGCCCACTGCTCCGGGTGTATGTTCACTATGTGTGCGTGCGGTTGCCCTCTACTCACTGCTGTGTGTGCACTTGGATGGGTTAAATGCAGAGGTCAATTTCGAGTATGGGTGACCATACTTGACAATACGTCACTTCACTTTTGGCCATTACACTCCTGGGATGGAAATGGGTCCTAAATATTCCCCTCCCTCTCCAAAGTGTCTGCTAAGAGCTTTAGAAGTATAATCTCTTTTCTGTTTGACACTTTCATACCCGAGCTTCACGTCACACTTTCACAACTTCCACACGAGCAAGCTAATCAATTCTTACTGGGAGCGGGGGGTCGTTTTCGATCAGACAAACTGGATTTTACCCCCACTCGGAAATGTCCTGTTACCATGACAACCATCTGGGCTTTCAGATGCCGCCTCGGGGTTCTTGTCCGTTTTTAACCCCCAGTACCTGTTCTCATCCTGCAGCCTCAGACGAGCTCGGGTCGGATATATCCGACGAGGAGGAGCTGGATGAGGAAATTGTCCCCATCAAACCTGCCAAGAAGAAGCAGAAGTTGTAGAAGACGTCTGTGTCAGAGGCTGCATCAATTCAACTTTTTATAAGAAAAAATAAAGGGATGTTCTTGAACCAATTAGATACATTTTATATTGACTTCCGTCATACCTGACCTAATTAAAACCCAGAGGTGGCGGTGATGCTAAACATGGTGTGGAGGAGAAGCAGACCCACCTTTTGGTGTGTGAAGGAAGACATGCCTGGAGGGGGTTTGCCCGTAGAGACTCTGAATGCATTTTGGGTTTTTATTGTAAAACACTTTGTTCTTATTGTGACACAATCTGGATTTTGAGCAGGATTGATGACAGAAAAAAACCCTATGTAAGTTGATCTTAAAAGAAAATGTGATTCTCGCATTCACGACACCAGCAGTCGACTCTATAATGTCTTCTCCTCAATGTCATGATGGTTAAGGAAGTTTGTACACGTTATTTGTATTTGTTTGCATGCTTTGACATTTGAAACCTCAACTTATCTGACAGCTCCCACTTTATCTTGTCTGGCAGTTTAGGCTGGTTCCCATTCAAACAGATCTCCAGATTCGGATCAGCCCAATAATAACTGCTTAGCTGACATGGGTTTAGTTTAAGCAACTAAACAGAGGCATGTAGTTTAGGTATGGTAACTAAGATGGCGCTTCATTGTTCTGATTGGTTGTATATTCTGTTGCGTTCCTTTGGTACACCTATGAGCTGAGGGCCCAGGGATTACCAAACGAATATACCATTTTTGAGTGGTGTCTCATGATATTCTGTGAAATGCGTCTTTCTGAAGTTGTACTTTTTGTATGTTTACAAATTCTTTAAAATAAAGCGGAATTCTTGTGATGAAGTATAAACATGTTTATTCGGTTTCTTTCAAAAGGAGCAAAATGCCTATTTGCACTATAGTATTTGCATTGCAGACTAGCGAGCGTCCACAGTTTTAAGGCATTTTAAGTTGAGAACTGACCACAAATCACCCCAGACACACTAACATTCTTTTGCCATTTGCACTGATGCATACTGAAGTTCAATAACTTCATACTGTATATTGTCTATTTGGCCTGTCAATGCACTTGTAACAGTGTAAATTCACCCCCAGAGATCCAGAACAATCCTCTGTTCTCTCCTGACTGACCGGAAACAATGAGGACAATCAATGAGAGGGGGGGGGGGACTTTGAATGACCTGGTGTAAGAATAAGCCTGCTGTTGGCAGTCATGACCACTAGGGGGCAACTGCTCTGAATGTTGGATGACACACATGTTCTTATCCTGACTGTTATGGAAAGACCTCTGCCTTGAGCTACAGCTGGGGTTTATCTAAGCCATAGACTGGACACTGCACAAAACAGTCTCATTAATGGTTGTGCTCACTGCATGATAAAAGTCTTACAAGGTAAACCTGTAAACAATAAATGTGGTTCCGTCACTGGATTCTTTTGGTATCAAATGACCTTCACACACACACACACACACACACACACACACACACACACACAAAATACACCAAAGAAATCTCCTGATTGAATTGTGACATTCATGACTAATGAGTCGCTCGCTTAAAAACCGACAAAGGGGGGAAAGACAAGATGATTACAAAGCTTGAGATGAGACGGTTCACAGAAACATCAAAACGTGCTTTCAACGATGGTCATTAGCAGAGTAGCCATGCTGCAGGGTAGCCATGCTACAGGCTGTCTGATGAGACGCTCTGCCCAGCGCTCTGCCTCATAGCCCCTTGTTGAAGTAGACGTGGCGTACGCCATCACCATACCGAGACACAATGGATTCTCTCAGCTCAGGCTCCAGCTTGGACACAGCGATGGAACTAGAGCAACATCAAAATAAAGCACATACACAGTTCATGAGTACTGAAGTCCCACTTGAGGTAGAGCCCAAGGTACGTTGGGATGTAGAGTCTGCGTGTCGTACCAACTCTGAGGGAAGAGGGAGCAGGCTGCCGGTACCATGAAGACAAGGCTAGGAGACGAGGGAGGAGGGAGTAGAGTTAGAAGAAGCAGCAGGAGAGCTGTTCCCAAGGCAATCTTGACCAGCTAATGACAGTTTATAGGTCAGACAAAGTAGCCTGGACTTACAACACTCCCACCATCAGCACTTGCAGGGGCCCATGGAGGAACGTGATTTTCTGGAACACAGTGAAGAAGTCTATCGTCAAGCACTAATCAATTAACCCTCGTGTTCTCTAAAGGGGGTCAGAATGACTCAAAACTATGTTTAATGCACAAACATGCACACCTACAATGAGACATTTAGATTGCATGTGCTTGATTGAACTCAGACGAAACAACATCTTTCTGATTCATGTACAGCACGGCTGCACAATGCAGTGCCCAAAAGGTACAAGGTAAAAATGTAATTAACTTGATTTATTTCTTGGTTCTAGGTGGGGCCTTTTTGACAGGGGGAGTTGCAGAATACAAAAAGGGCACAAGGGTTAACAATAATGAAAGATTACAACTAATGATTATTTTATCACTTTTATACCCGTTTGAATGTTCTGCTCTTATAAGAAATCACGTTTGAACTTTACCCAGCTAGATTAACTCACGAGTAAATGACTCCGAGGTCAGTTATTTAGAAGCTGCGGCTCGGAAATGTCTGACGATATTGTAGGTCACAGCGTTACCAAAGTGTATAATTAACACGCAACTTTGAGGGAGAAAAGGAGGAATGTCAAGGCTTTTTCTAAGGGCCTGTCTAAAGAAAGCTATCTAGCACCATGCATCTTCTTTCTGTACTTGCAAAGCAATGTTAATTGTCACCCCCCCATATTGTGATAGTATTTATCTGCCCTTCATTCCTGTATTCTTTGTTCAGTGTATCAGACACCTGCACCTTACAGATCCGTAGTAAATATTTTTTACAAAAAATATAGTAAAAAACATGCAAAAACATTGTGTTGAATTTGTATTTGCCAATGGCTTTCATTGACAGCAAGAGTTGAACAAGAGACATCTTCAACAGCACGGTGCACAATAACTACATCTTTCTTCTTTATATCTCCCTCTCTCATACACACACACCACACTGTCTTTTGATCACACACTCGTCACATGGTGGGGAGTGTATGGGAACACGGCAATGTTTGGACGCAAACTTACTTGCATGAACTTGTACTTCTCCAATCTCTGCATGACAATCGGCAGAAGGACTGTGGGAGAAGAGAAGATGTATGCAGAGAATGCTGTGAGGCTGATATGATGAATTAATAAGAATGTACTGCATTCAAACGCATTCTTACTCATGCCAGGGGCTGCCATGGTAACGCGGGAGATCACCACCTGAGTGATGCCCTTAATGGCAGCTTTCTGAGGAAGAGAAGAGAGAGTGGGTGAGAGAGGGAGAAATCCAAGAGGAAGAGGAGAGAGATAGGGTGAGAGAGAGAGGAAGAGGAGAGAGAGAGGGTGAGAGGGAGAAATCCAAGAGGAAGAGGAGAGAGAGGGTGAGAGAGGGAGAAATCCAAGAGGAAGAGGAGAAAGAGAGGATGAGAGAGGAAGACAAGAGGAGAGAGAGGGTAAAGAGGAGAGTGAGGAAAATAAGAGGGAGAGGAGAGAGGACTACAGGAGTGAGGAGCAAGCGAGGGGGCGAGAGACCTAGTGAGCGAGCAACCTGGTGAGTGACCGAGATCAGCCCATCAGCCCAGTACTCACTCGAGAGTGGCCAAGCTTGTTGCCGTTCTCATCTGTGACCGCAATGCCATTGAGAATCTCTCTGTAGACACACACACACGATCAGTAACACACACGGGCGCGCACAATCAAACACACACACGTTATACTTACTGTTGTCTCATCATGGGGATGTTGACACAGTTAGCTGCTGCCACAGCTGCAAATGGCACCCAGCGGGCGACTAAGGGAGGGGCTTTCTGGAGATGGGGTGGAGGAGGAGGAGGAGGAGGGGGGGGGTTAGACGATTGGGAGACAGTTTAAGGCCAGATTAAACCCTTTCACACAGCCTGTTGCCGTGCAGTTCTACAAAAACCAGGTACAGACACAGAATGGTGGGGGGTCGCTGTTGTACCGACAGCAGAGATGGCAGCAGACGCAGCCAAATCGGCGTCTGTGTAAAAAGGGAGTGCCGGCATGGTAGGACTACACACTACGACGCTGACGTCTAACATTCCAAAGAAGCGGTATTGTGCCAGTTTTGTTTGGTTCAGAGTAAACGAGCCAAGACGGCACAACGGCTGGGTCTCTTTATGGCAATATTGCAGGATCTCCATATTGAAAGGGGGCAACTGATTCAAAGTTTGATGGAGATTCTATTGTTTCTAGGCTGATAAGAAGTGCGTTTGGGTGCATACCACAGTCAACTTGTCTGAGACTGGTTTGCTGGTGGAGAAAGTACCTTGGTGTAGAGGTTCAGACCCACAGCCGTGGCCAGAGCAGTGCTGGTGGCTGTAACGTACGCCACTCCAATCTGCCTACACACACAAACACGCACACACACACGCACGCACGCGCACACACACACACACACGCAGAAAGGTTTCTCTGACGGCACTCTTCAGTGACATAAACAGGAGGAACTTGATCTTTCCCCTCATCATTCACCTCAGCCCGGTTCATGACATTTGTCATGACTAACACAACTAAACACTAGGTCAGATGATTTGCCCAGGGTTTGATGGTTCAGGGCCTGGCCCAGTTTGGTGGCTTACTTGTTGGAAATGGGTGAGGCGGCATTGCGGTTGGTATAGTTGACCAGGGCATTGAAAGACTGGTTTACCCACTGCCAGAACACTACAGCTGGCACTGATCTGTAGCCGCACACACAAACATACACACACACATTTAACCAACACCAGTCCAGGAGTCCAGTGCGGTTTGGCACAACCTGTGGACAGAGGCCTGCATCCCATAATGCACTGCAATGTAGTCACATAAAGATGTGATTGTGTGGATGCTTGCAACAGCCCTGGCTCACCTGTAGAACTGCAGCATGAAACCTGTAATTGCCATTCCCCCTGGAACCTGGAAGGACATTCGGCCAATCAGATTCATGCGATCGCCCGTGTCGGGGTGAAAGGCGGAGTCATACAGCTTCTTGGCATAGAGCAGCTGCTCCTCGGTGGTTCCTGGAGGAATGCTGCCTGCTCTGACAACACACACACACACACACACTAATGGAATTCCTCCTAGCATTTGATAGGAAACATCAATTCAGTTTCCTCTCCCTCATGTATTCTCTCCCCTTTCTCAACTCCTCTTCAATCCACTACTCCCCCCCACATCCACCTGCAGCTGTCCACCAGCTCTCGAGCCTGATCTAGGGTGGTGTCGGGTAGAAGGGCCGTGCGGCAGTCAGTGATATTGAAGAAGTGTTTCAAGCGGCCCATGAAGGTGCTCTGGTCCCAGCGGGGAGAGTCGATGTCAAACCTACTCAGGTCCATCCCGGCTTTCCTAGCGGGAGACAGGTGGCAGAGGTTCTTTGAAATTCTAAGAAAGGGATCCCTAAACAAAACCAGTGTCAACTAGTTAAGAGTTTTTCTAGTGTCAACTAGTTTTGGACGAAACTCATTGCAGGCACATTAAGATATCTTATGTCCTGACCACTAAGCCATACCTGTGAAACGCAAACCCGCTGACTGCCAATATGCTTCCTTTATCTTTAAATCAAAAATGTGAAATTGCGAAATGTTGCGAAACTTTGGATCTAACGAGCTCTAGACATTTAGCTTGTTTACTACCGAGGCACATTCATGGTCTGAGTTGCATATGTCCCGCACTGAATAACACTAACACCATTCTATCCAACAGCAAGGTAGACACACGTGTTTATTAGGTATGGCGCTAAAGCATATACATGACTGATTAGCTACATACCTTGATAGGTCAGAATACACGTTGGAACACTAACTCTGGATTGTAATGGATGTAGTTTGAGTTCAAATTAACGTGTTTTTAAATTCTATAGTCGCTAAATCCAAGGAGGGGTTCACGTGGCAGCACGTCTTCCAATCAGGGTCGAGGGCAGCTCAGCCTCGGTTCTCTTCCCAATTTCTCTCGTTCAACCGGCGATTTAAATGATTGGACCCCGTCAGTTCCTATTATTGGCCACCAAATGCTTATTGCAGTATTTATTCAGATACAGTATTTATTTGCTAGTTAGCTAAAACGGCACACAGTTCGTGCAAATGGTTGTTTGCACTGTGTCTTTAAATCCACCACCCCACTTCCTCTTTTGTCACTAAGGGGCTACGTTCGAATACTCTTTAAGTGCATGCTTCCTTGACTTCCT
The DNA here is from genome assembly GCA_036571765.1 of Plecoglossus altivelis. Lineage (NCBI taxonomy): Eukaryota > Metazoa > Chordata > Actinopteri > Osmeriformes > Plecoglossidae > Plecoglossus > Plecoglossus altivelis. Next base: position 3,391,337 of record BROE01000016.1, read on the forward strand.
CACTTGACGATTTGCTTTGAGTGAGTGAGTGAGTGTGTGTGTGTGTGTGTGTTACTTATGAGTTTTACAGGTTTTATGGCAGGATTTCAGGAATGCCAGGTGCAAGTGCTGAACCCAAAATGACAGTGTGTGTGTGTATGTGTGTGTGTCTGCGTGTGTGTCTGTGTGTCTGTGTGCACATTCCAAACCCATTAGAACACCACAGAAATACTGGAGATATTGTTTGTTTCCATAGTCACCTCAGTGGATTAATAACAAAATATGCATTTGCATGTTTTATCTTTGGCCTCATTACTGTGCCAAAACGGTTCCTTGTGTTCCCATCGCCTTTTCAAGCTGTAGTCTGTTAAAAACACAGTCTGTCCAAAAGATGTATGTGGCTGTAATAGGCTCCTAAGAAAATGTGTGATGTGTCTATGTGTACTTATGATGGGGTTATGACTAATATCTGCAGGAAAAATACCTTTATTTTTTCGTCTGTAATGTTCTTTTCATGCTCTGGGTGTTTCTGAGCTGACTGATTAAACACGCATACAGATGCACACATGTAAACTCATAAATACGCACGTAGGACGAATGCTGGAAACCTTCGCGCTCTCTTCGTATTCTGCAACTCCCCCTGTCCTTCGTATTCCTCAACTCCCCCTGGGTCAAAAAGGCCCCACCTTCAACCCTGAAATGAAGCAGGTTCATTTTTACCCTGTACTCTTTTGAGCCCTGAAATGTGCAGCCATGCTGCACATGAATCAGAACGATTTAGTTTTGCCTGAGTTCAATCAAGCACAAATGATCTAAATGTCTCATTGTGGGAATGTGGGTGTGTGTATTAAACATAGTTTCGGGTCCTTGTGACCCTCAGCACAAGAGTTTATAGAAAATCACCAGAAAAGACTTCAGCCCTGACATAAACATGATGTTGTCAATCTATCACACCCTTTATCAACTTCCATGTGGAATAACTAATACTGTGTGTGTGTGTGTGTGTGTGTGTTTGTGCGTGTGTGCGCGCACATATTTGCAAGCGACAGAGCGTGAGAAAATATACACTTGCTTATAAAGTAGGAAGTGGGTGGCAATTCTGTGAATGTCTTCAATTATGCAAGGCAACATTAAAGGTGTGTGTTCGTGTGTTTGGTTCTAAGTGTGTTCATTGCAGCTCCTACAATCCTCCAGGGTGAAACACACAAACAGCAGCTGCACAACAGCTGACAGCTCCCCAGTGCAGAGCTATATACTGAAACACACACACCCTCTCTCTCTTTCACACACACACAAGCACACACACAAGCACACACACAGTTACACAACTCTAACAGGCATAGGCCCCAAAGGCAAGGGTGTGTACATACTAATCTTCTCTCTCTCTTTATCTGCGCACCTGCTATAGTGCAGGACAGCACAGCTGTGTGGCACATAAGGCTTTACCCAAACACACACACATTCACCACAAGCTCACACCACACAACTCAAGTCGTACCGTTTCATAGGCAAACACACACCGACATGATGATCGTTCAGCGACACCTGAGCACACATTCTCCCGCACAGCATGAAACCACTCCCACTAACCTCAAAGAAGTACAAACACACTCAAACACACCATTCCCCACAGCACCCAGCATATCAGTACAGGGCCGATATTGTGTCCTGTACTTTCCTGCTGAATTCCCCGTATGCTGCCATGATGAGACAGCAACACACCCTCACATACAAGGGAGAGAGAGGGAGAAAGATACACGTGTACGAGCAGAGTAGAGAGGGGAAAGACGGTGGAGAGAAAGTGAAAGAGAAAAGATGGAGGGAGGGAGCAAAAAAGATTAGGTAGTGGAGATTTTGGGAAGTCTTTTTGTTGGCCTCTTCAACAGTATTCCACTGTTCCAGATATCCAGATTAGTTCTAGACAGAGATGAGGAGTGAGATTTGGCAGAACATTTGAAAGTGCATACAACAGTCAGAGCCATACTGGCTCATCACATACAACTTCCAGTGAGACCATCTCCATTTCCTGTTTGATCAAATTCAATCGGGGACTGAAGATTTAGTAGCGCACTTGGATTGAGCAGTGTGCACCCGTAGTGCAGCCTGTGAAGAGATAGGGCCAGCCTATTAAAGAGCCTCCTCTGAACAGTCGCTCATGTTTTATTAATCAAGCATAGAGAAAGAGAGAGAGAGAGAAAGAGACAGGGAGAGAGAGACAGAGAGAGAGAGAGAGAGAGAGAGAGAGAGAGAGAGAGAGAGAGAGAGGAAGGGGCAGTACAGTTGAGCATGGGGAATTCTGACAAGCTGCCACATACATGTCACTTCCCCTACACACACATGGACACTTGAAGATGACAAACACTGTCTTAAAGGGCACACAGTCAAATGAAGCTACCAAAAGCGAAATGTGCTCCGTATACACACAAGCACACACCGGCAGGACTAAGGTCAGGAGGTTTGGAGAGGAGGGGGACATCAGAACATTTCAGAAGTTATCAGGCCCCTTTCTTTTTCACACGTACTACTCCTCTTTCGTCCACCCCACCCCAACATTTCACCCCATCCCTCTATTCATACAAACCGCCATCTCCTGCTCAGTTGGGGGAGGGGAGGATGAAGAGAGGGAGGGAGGAAACATGACTGACAGATCGTCGGATGACTGTGCAGTCCCAGGCCTCATTAAGAAGTCTGTGCTTATATCATCTGCTATTCTACCTACCCTCCACTGCACCGAGCGCAATCGAATGATCCCACAGGAAAGGGAGGGAGAGACAGGAGGAGAGATGGTGGGAGGGATGGAGAGGAAAGGTAAAAGCGAGAGGGAAGGGAGAGAACAGGGGTGGAAGGTAGAGAGAAGAGGAAGGTAGAGAGGGAGGGGGGGGGAAATGAGAGGAATAAGGGGGAGGGTTTGCAGTTGATCTTCCTCAATGAATGCCGAGAAGCAACGGTCCATCCAGCTGCACCGCAAAGGGAAATCTCTCCCACATGTGGTACTTTAATAGGCTGCATGGCTCAAACCAGGAAGTAGACACACGGCAGAAGATTCACACACTTCCATCAGGCCACCAAGAGAAAAACCTTGTCCGTTACTGTCATTTATTATGTATGGTATAGCTATCCCAAGTTTATTTAGGACATTGTATAGTACAGTGGCATGTAGGCTAGTCTGTTGTCAACTTTGTGATCTTCCTATTCGCTCTCCTTTCCTGTCTCAGTTCATTGGGTGTATCCAGAGTCTGGCAGTAGGAAAGGTTCCATAAACAGGTGACATCTATAAACATGATCTATGTTTACGTCACTGGATAAAGTATCTGCTGAATAAGCATAGGAGCTTCGTTCACAGGTAACCCACTTGTTCCAGATCCAATGAATGGTTGCGGAAACATCCCTCTCTTAAATGAAACACACCTTCACTCAATGATGAGCTCCATGACCGCACGCGCACGAACGGACACGCACACACACACCAGCAGGGGAGCAGGTTTGATCAGTCAAAGGGTAGCAAACACAACAGTAAAAGAACAGTGAAGAAACTGAGCTCTTTGAATGAATCCTAGCTGGTATAATTTCCACGCCAGGTTTAACGTGAGACATGGTCCAAGCTAATGTCTTGGAATGAAGCAAACAACAGTATCACATGTCATTTAAGCCTTAATTAAGCAATATGTTATAGTCTTGTTCTGAAGTACATTGATTTGTTTATTTTGTGTACAGTAACAGTTTCATTCCATTTGTTATCTGGTATAAAAGTCATGAAAAAACGGACAACCATTTATGCCACATCCCTCCAGGCCCCATGGACTATACAGACACATCCAGGAAGCTTTCAGTAACAGACAGGAAGTCAAGAGCTCTGGGACAGGAAGTTAAAATGAGATCTAAGATGTGTCTGAGGCACTGCAGTCTATGGATTAAGTCAATAACAATTCTCTCTGTGGGGAGGACAGACTTCTTTTAAGACAAATAACTTCCTGAATGTGGTTAAGACCAAGTTTTCATAGTTACAGTTCCAGTCAAAGCAAAACTTAATGAAAAAAACTGAAATGATCCAAAGCAAATCTACTTTCTTGCCATCACACAAGCACACTTCAATTATAACAGCCTGTTATATTTATCTTCACACATTCTGATGTGTTCGTAATGACACTAACATTAACTGTCAGGGCAAGAAAAAGAACTACAAGTTTGTAGACTTGTGAAAGCAGGAAGGAGACTGGAATTCAGCGGTTCACTTTTAGCTGTTAACTGGTGACGTAGTGCTTGGCTGAGGGCTGCCCGTACAGCCCGTAGAAGTCTGGATGTCTGTGTGTCTGCGAGGCATCTATCCAGTCCCTCATTGACAGCCCCTGCATGGCTGAGGCTCCGGAGGACAGCTGGGGGTGAGGGGGGTACTCCTGCGAGGTCACCCAGGGGAAGGAGCCTGATCTCGGGTAGGGTGGGTGGGTGCGAGGGGGCACCCCGGAGCAATAGCAGTTATCCATGGTACACATGAGGATCTTCCTTCCTGCATACTCCGGCAAGACAGCCTGTTGAGAGGGGGCTCCGCTGGGGTAGTGGGAGGGGGAGAAAACGGGGGCCGAGTGGTGGGGGGCCGATGGAGAGCCACTGGAGCTGGCCCCCAGAACACTGATGTGTTGGACTGAGGAGCTGGGGCCCAAGCTAGGGTTGGGAGCCTGGGAGGGGCCCTCTGAAGAAGATGAGGAGGGCCCCTGACGGCCCAGGCCACCCGGGTACGGCTGCTTGGTGCTGAGGGAAGGATCCTGGAAGCTGTGGGCCCCTCCGGAGCCCTCGGGGAAGGCGTTGGAGTGTTTGCGCTTCTCTGGCCCAGAGGAGGATGATGATGAGGAGGAGGAGGAGGAGGGAGTGTGGGAGGTGGCTGGGTACGGAACAGTCTGGAGAAGGAGCGAAGCTGCACTGAAGGGTACTTGGTGGAGAGAACAGGGGGAGGAGATAACCAGGAGGATGAAGCGAGGATTGAGAAAGATAGGGGGATGAAAGAAAATACTGTTTATAAATATGTTGGTATACACAAAACAGTAAGACAGCTGTAAAAGTAGTGTGTACAGTAGTTGGTTGGTGTTATTTAAGCTTTCCACTCCATTACTCTCTTCTTATCCCATCTCTCTCCCTCGCTCTCTTATCCCCTCTCTCTCCCTCACTCTCTTATCCCCTCTCTCTCCCTCACTCATGTTTTTCACAACGCCTCCCTTATTTTCTCGTGTCCTTCCTTTCCATTTGTATTCTTTTTTTAAATATTTGAAATGGTAAACAATAATACAACAGTGGTAGCAGTATCTCAACTCCTCTCCTGTTTTTTTACCTTCCAGCATCTTGTGCAGGTTCTTCTCCTTCTTGGTGACCTCAGAGAGCAGGAGCTTGGAGTTGAGATGGCCGACCTTGTGAGGTGGGAGACCGCTGCCCAGACATGACTGGGATCTAGCCGACCACACACACACACAGAGACACACACACACACACAGAGACAGACACACACACACACACACACACAGGAGGGACAAGGTGAGGAATGAACGAGAACTCCGCAGTGAGCTCAAACATCTACCACTAGACATAGAGGAATTGTCATAGAAAAAGGGTGTCTGGTGGGACAGCTCATCACTGAAAACACTAAGTCAGACGTTATCGGCACAGAGAAGCACTTACCTGTCGCTCAACAGCTTCACAGGTTTGGTGTTCTGGAACAGAAACAAATTTGTCCGTCAAGTCCACAACTGTTAATTATTGACTATGTGTGTGTCTGTATGTGTGTGCGTGTATGCATTATGTGTGTGTGTGTGTGTCTGTGCGTGCGAGCGAGCGGCACCTTCATGAAATTGATGTCCTCAGCCCTGTCCAAGACCATCTGAACAGAGCTCAGTAGCTTGTCAGCTTCCTGTCTCCTCTCGCTGAGCACCAAGGCTTGCTGGGAGTTTTCCTGACGGTATCTAGAGTGGGCTCGGTCTAGCAGCTGCATGGTCTCACTCAGGTCCTCTTCCAGCATGAGCTGCATCCGCCGGTACTGAGACCTGACCTGCTCCTTCAGCTCACACACAGCATCCTGCAGGAGAGAGGGGAGTTAGAGGCTAGGTATATACACACACCCACACCCACACACACACAGTCAAATGTTTGGACACATTGTCCCATTAATTTGAATGGGAGGGTGCGTCCAAACATTTGACTGGTAGTGTACATGCACACACATACATCCGTTTAAGGTTGACTATGTACCACTGTGCTGGACTTGGATCTTTTCACTGTATTTCTCTATTTTCTAGAGATCTGTGTGTACGAGCGTGTCCTACCTCCACCTGGGTCTTGTCCGACTCCAACTTGCAGAGTTGCTCCTCAATGTCCTGAACTCTGTCCTCTATCCTCTCCTGCTGCTTCATCAACATGTGCTAGAGAGAGAGAGAGAGAATAGTAAATGTACACAAGGGTCAGTCATCACAGATCTCATCACAAGACTCTTGAAAACCAAACTCTACCCTGGTGCACATTCTAACACACAGGCACCCCCACACAATATGAGCCCAGATGCCCTGACCAATATCCTTCCCTCTCCTTTATTAACCCTAACCTCTCCCATCCGCGCACCATCCTAACCCTCCCCCCTGAGACAGACCGAGGCACATAGACACACAGACACACAGACACACCATGCAGCATTAAGTGCACCTTGGTCAATTTTATGAGAAAGGTACCAAGCAGGCGCAGAGGGGAGGAGGCTGCTGCCATGGCAACAAAGCACTTGTGTGTATATATTTATACAATATGGGAACATGTGAGAGCAGAGAGAGTGTGAGAGTCAGGAGAGAGCAGGAATGAGGAACTGAGAAACAGGGAGTGAAAGGGGGGGGGGAGTGAAGGCAAGAGTGGGAGAGAGGAGAGAGAGAGGGAGAGGGAAAGAAAAAGGTGTCAGAAATAGACAGGGGGAGAGAAAGAAGGAAAAAAGGGAAAAACCTGTTTGTCCTTCTCTCATACTGGAAAACAGTAGGTCTCTCTTTGTTTGCCCTGGCCTCTCTGTCAGTGACCGATAGTCATGACTGTGTGCATAACACACCAGACTATGCTCCAGGCGCCACTGAGTGAGTCCTTGAGCAAACCTGCTTTCCCAGAGTGATGCAAACTCGTACAAAAGGAGAAAGGAAGTGACCAAAAGAGAAAACTGAAAAGTCTCCAGGGTCTCAGCCACAGCCAAGGTACTATCTGGGTCACTGCTTGTCTAGTCTAACCGGCTTGCCCCCAAAAATGTCGAATCGGGTGTCTTGCTCACTCATTCAATCCAGAATATGGTGATACCAGATCCACCATGCAGGTGGAATCACTGCATGAATAAGAGGCCTGGTGCCTACAACTAGCCAAGGGCCCGAGGGTCAACCAAGAGCCCGATGGTCAACCAAGGGCCCGATGGTAAAAAAGAGTGCTAGGTGAGAAGGTTTGCACGTCTGCAGAAACTCAACCAGTCTTCATCCCATGGGCCCTATATCTCCTCTGATCTATCCACGGGGGGGGGGGGGGGGGGGGGGGGATTTATTGTTTTGCTTTAATACATATTTTGGCATAACTTGCTAGCGTTTTTGGGGGATTAAAAGGATTCGATGGGCATCCGATGGCTAAGTAGGAAGTGGCATTTCGGCCATGTGCTCCCTATCCACGCTGTGGGTGCCATTCTGTTGAATGCAGACTGAACTCTCCATCATGTTACTTTATAGCCCTGCAGTGTCTGCTTTATCATACTCAAGTGGCACTCCACCACAAGTGTAAGCAATATTGTTCAGACAACAACATTCTACAGACAAAGCACAAAAAGTGTTTTTATGCACTAAGAACATTGAGCATTGCTGAATGAGTATTATTGTACATTATTGTAGTATTGGACATGAGTACAATACTCCTGACCAGTGGGTATAGTATGGAGGGATAAGCCAGGACCTGCTGGACCGCTGCCTGCTAACAGTGAACCATGGCTCTGGATGGGTCCATGATTACATGAGTGTAGAACCTCTCGCTCTTTCCATAAATGGTGCCTGAATGACTTCTGGAAATAAACTGCGTTAAATTGCTGATGAAGAGGCCATTTAGAAGGCAAAGCGGCACTGCTCAAACGCACCTCAGCCGGCATGAAAAAGATCAAATGCCTGAAGAATTACCCATTTGACAGCTGTAAGAGTGTGAGCAACCGAGGGAGGGAGGGGAGGAGAGAGAGAGAAACCAATAAAGAGAAAGATGAGAGAAAGACAGGAGGGAAACAATTAAAGAGAGAGATGGATAGACTGACAAACAGATAGAAGGGGGCGGAGAAACAAATAAAGAGAAAGATGGGTGGATGAACAGATGGAGAGATGTTGGAGATACAGACAGAGAGAAGGATGGAGACAAACTGAAAGATAGAGATGGAGGGATGGAGATGGAGATGGAGATGGAGAGAGAGAGAGAGAGAGAGAGAGAGAGAGAGAGAGAGAGAGAGAGAGAAACAGATGTAAGGAGACAGAAACTGAGAGATATGGGTGGAGAGAAACAGAAAAGAGAGAGAAAAAGCTGAAAATCTGATTGAGAGATGGCGGAATGAGAGAGGGAGATGGATGGATGGATGGATGGAGCAGAAGAAGGGAATTCCAGAAGGCCCTGGTGAGTGGATCACAGAGCCGCTCTGGTATCACGGCAACAGGCCTCTTCAGATGCACATTTGTCTGTGTTTCTCTTATCTACCTTTCTCATACACTGTCCCAGAGACTGGGACCGCTCAGCCCTGTAAACGCAACACTCCAGTCCATTCATTCTTTCCCTCTCTTTGTTCTCTTAGCAGCCATACTCTCTCTCTCGTCTCTACCTTGCCCTCTCTCGCCCTCTCTGCCGTACCATCTACAATCTGGCACTTTAATTCACCTCTGCTTCTTTTTTGGTATCTCCTAAAACGACCGTCTCTGGTTCTGTACCTTCTCCAGAGACTGGGACTGGGCGAGAGAGAGAGACTGAGACTAAGAGAGAGAGACTGGGACTGAAAAAGACTTTTGACTTTTAAAGGCACCTTTAATGGGCAGTCAGAACTGCCAGCTAACCAAGCAGTTTCACCACACCAGACATCCCTTGTACAAGCACACCCATTTCATATAGCATTACGTTTTTTCGAAATCAACCCAACAGACTACACAAAAGAAGAACTCTCTGTTTACAATTTCAGTTCTAACCCCTCCTCCCCATCCACCGTGCTCAAGGTAGCCCCCACACATCAACAAACTCCCCTGTCTTTGCCACCAATTTACAATAAGAAAACATGATTTGCAACCTTGCCATAACCTGCCCCAGCAACACTGAGAAAGACAGAGACAGAGACTGGGACTAGGAGAGACAGAGACTGGGACTAGGAGACACAGAGATTGGGACTGGGACTGGGAGAGACAGACACTGGGAGAGACAGACACTGGGACTGGGAGAGACAGAGACTGGGACTGGGAGAGACAGAGACTGGGACTGGGAGACACAGAGACTGGGACTGGGAGAGACAGAGACTGGGACTGGGAGAGACAGAGACTGGGACTGGGAGAGACAGACACTGGGACTGGGAGAGACGGAGACTGGGACTGGGAGAGACAGAGACAAGGAATCACACAGCTGAGTGATGACTGGTGAAGAGACACCATTTCGCTTAACTGAATGCTGAGTCGTGAGCTGTACCAGTGACTCAAGCTACACAGAAGCCCGGAATCAAGACCACATCCTGGGCTATCAAGACCAGACTGACCCCAGACCAGCGACAGCTGACTGGAGTGCAGCACAGAGGAGAACAAGGCCATTCAAAAGGACAGGAGCAGGCCAGGCCCCAACCCAGCAGAACTGGGCCTCTATGTTGTGTTCCGTTTGTTTGCCCAACAGACACACAGACACAAAACAAGAGGTACAACAGAAGGAAACCACATCCCCAGAGAGAGACCCTTAGCCTGTATTCACCCCCCCCTCCTCCTCCTCCAACACACAAACACTCTCACACAGCTTCTGTCTGCATGCATAATAGTGCTCCCAATTATACCCAGTGCTCTACCCTTTACCTCACTATACACTGTGTCTGTTTCTGTTCCAAGCTTTTCTCTCTCTTTTCCCTCGGCCGAGCTAGGGTGTAAAGCAGGGCTATAGCTGTGCGTAGCTATGAGGGGCAGGCTGAACCAAGACATTACAGGAATCCCTGAGGGTAGAGACATCAGAGTCTCTTTCAGAACCAAAGGACAAGTTTCCCACATGACATGTCATCAAAACGCCCTCCACATTGTAAGAGCCTGACTCATATTCAGACCAACAGGACACTGCCAACTCATCACGAGGGAGGGGAGAAGGGAAGAGGTGAGGTATTGAAAGTTCAGTATTTCCCCCACACACACCCAAATTTTTTTAACTTTATTTTATAGATGCTTTTAGTCACAGAAGCGGCTCTGGAAGAGAGTTGAGCTAGCATGGTGGTTTGTGCTTTGTGCTCTACATAAACAGTTCGGAGGTTGGCCAACGGCATTCACAGGCTCAAACTAAAATAGCCCCCTGGAACGGGCCAGGCTCTCGCACCCCCCACCCCAGTGGAACGACCTCCTATCAACAAGACTGATGAGAGGAAACTTTATCCTCCAATCACTACTACAAAGACACCAGTGTTGGTTCCATTTTCTGAATCTGAATGTCACCATGACAAAACCTCTGTTGAACACAGGAAAATGTGTCTGTACAGTATTTACATGTGACTTAACAGGTGTGCGCGTGTGTACACATTTAACAGGTTTCTGTGTGTACACTTAGTACGTGTGTGTGTGTGAACTTGACAGGTGTGCCTGCGTTTTCTGTGGGTACATATGACAGGCCTGCCTGCGTGTGTGTGTGTGTGCTCAGTTGTGCTGAGGAGGGGAGCAAGCTGTACGTGTAAGAACAGGCTGGGATCCATTGTGTTGTCTCTGAGCTATGCTGGCCACTGGCCCAACACACAGCTGGGCAGATAGGAGGAGAAGGAGGAGGAGAGACAGGGGAAGAAAGGGAAAGAAAAGGACACAGAGACGGGGAGAGGTAGAGAGGCAGAGAGAGAGAAGCAGAGAGAGTGGAGGCAGAGAGAGAGAGAGAGCGGAGGCAGGAAGAGAGAGAGAGAGATAGAGAGGGAGGAAGAGGCCATAGGACACTTTTGGAGTTTGCGGGGGTGTCAGGTAAACACACCCTTCCTGTGGAGAGAAGAGAGGCACATCTAACCACACGAGGAGGAGGAGAAGCAAATCTAATGAATTCCTGTGTGTCTTGAGGCACCCTATAAAAACCGTACCGTTATGAAAGGACACACAAAGATGCATGTGTGGGTGTGTGTGAGTGTGAGTGAGAGAGCAAGACAGAAAGTACTGCGTGTTGAAGCTTTGATTTCTCACTCCCTCTCTCTGCTTCCATCAAAGCCACGACACACAGGCCATGAAAGTGTGTGAGAGAAAGAGAGGGGGAGAGAGAGGGAGAGAGAGAATTCTTCCATGCATCCACAGGGCCAGTATTGCCAAGCCCACAACAGCACACCTCATAGCAACACATCATCCCTCACTAGAAACCACCACCCTTCCCTCACCCCTCCCTTCCATCTTCCTCCTTTTCCCAACTTCTTTCTTGACCCACATGGCCAGATACTTTAGCAAGCAACACTAAGTAGCCACCATGTTCTTCTTATTGGAAACCCTGGGGTTAGCATAGCGCTCTCACAGTTCCTAGGCAGGTTATTATGCAGATTTGCTGTCCAAGTGTTTGCCAGGATGTCAGCTCAATGACGTGCGATCCAACTCAGATCGAGGACAGGAGTGGGTGACATCTGCATTTTGCCCTTTCACCCACTTTCCACCCCAACAACAGCTGAGGATCCTTTGTCATAATGAATTGTCCTGCGAGACACTCACACCCACATTCACCTACTTCCTGTCAAAGTTAGTGCTACCCTTCATGGCTTTCAGTCATCACTTCCTGTTTGGGAAGATTTCGTCTTCAGCCCTGCGTGAGGGGTGGCACTGTTACCAGGAACTTTAACATGTCTGATTCATAGACGTAGTGGGCGCCAACACACGTAATAAGGCACACCTTATAATGCACATGAATCATCATTTGTTCAAAAATGTTCCTACTTACATTCAGTACAGGAAAGACTAGACAATGGAGATACATACTGTGACTTTTGAGACGCCGTTCGATTAACATAATCATACACAGAGAGAGTATTTCATGTGTGACTATGCTGTGTGGCTACGCTCTCTTGTGCGTCTGTGCTCTGTTGTGTGTCTGTGGTCTCTTGTGTGTCCGCTCTGCTGTGTGTCTGTGGTGTAGCTCCATGAAGCAGCTGAACATAGCGTAAACATGCACACGCCCTTTACTTCATACATGATCCAATTAGTTCCACCAGCATTTCTACACGCTAAGCTGAGCAAGATATACTACTAGCTCAGCCAATAAAGATACGTATGTGTGTGTGTGTGTGTATGTGTGTGCGCATGTGTGTGCATGTGTGTGTGAGGGGGATAAGGGGGGCACAGCTTTACCACCCTTTTTCTGTGCAACTTGGAGCTTAAGTGCAACTATAAACAGAGCACTTTATGAGGATGAAGAATAAACCCTGCAGCCTTGTGCTGGGTCCGAGTTTCCTTGTAAGGTAGGCCTTTCACATGTGACAAACGGGGTGTCAAACGAACAAAGGAGACCTTTGGGCCAGACATCCTTAAACGTCAACAAATGTCTATGTTGGTGGCACTAAAAACTCTTGTGATGCCCTATTCATAAAGAGGTACGTGAAAATTAGCCCTTTTTAAAAGAGGCACTATGTTTCTGTCAGCGACCTCGAGGTCTGGTTATGGGCCTCCACTTGCCCCATTGTGGTGCACTTACCCGAATATCGTTCCTTCGCACCTCCACGTCGCAAACTGCGTGTCCATGGCTCGAGGCGCACCTGGAGAAGCAGCAGTACTGACAGACGGCCACCTGCTCCGCGTCGCAGTGGAACAGTCGGTACTCGTCGTGTTGTGGGCAACTCCACGCTCTCACCTCCTCCGTATCCACCAACAGATGCCCCGGAGCCGGTGACGGCTGCTGCAGGTGCGTTTGGACATGAGATTGACAGCAGGGCGCTTTGCAACGCAGGCAAACTTTCTGCGCCGGGAGCGGAGGGCCCCGTCTGCAAAAGATACAATGCAACACCGAGGGTGTCTTCTCGACGTTTAACGAGTTGAACTTCTCTACAATATTCGTTAGTTTGATGTTCTTTTCCAGTGTGGGTTTCTGAGGGTATGCGTGATTGCACTCTGGGCATCGGACCGACGCCGCGTCTTTAGCCCAGGCCTCGGAGATACATCCCCGGCAAAAGTTGTGTTTGCACTGGAGCTGAATGGGCTCCTCGAACACATGAAGACAGATCGGGCAGATCAGCTCTTCTTCAAAACAGTTCTTCCAACTCTCTGCCATGTTGGTTTCGTTTGTTGGATTCCTGTCAATAGTTCTGTAAAATGTGATGGCCTAACCCGGAGTCTTTGTCTTAGAAAAGTAGGGTTTCCGACAAAATTACTAACCAACGTAAATCGAAAGCCAGGATAATAGACTATAGAATATTTAGATTCTGCAATTTACCCTACACTAAGCACTGATCTTCACTTGTCGTGGCTTTACGACAAAAACGAAAATTAAAACAATCTTCAACCCGCAAAAATAATCCGCTTTTTGATTATAATGTCGAAATACTTGGCAGAGACATTTCCGGAGAATGATGCTGATACGGTAGTTAAAGCGCGTACCCTATCTGTCAATCATTAATGTCTATCCACACAAAAAGCCGAAGGAAGTTGACGGAACAGAAAGAGCTGTTGGGCATGTCTATAGGATACACTATCATAAACAAATGTCCGACACTGAAGCAAAATACAGAACAAGCAGACAGAGTAGGCTACTATTGCTGCAAAATGTGAATTCCCTCACACGAAGAGGAAGTGAACAGCGCAAGTAGGACGGGTATTCGGCAGGGTTAATTTAAGCAGAGAGCACACTGAGTCAGTGGAGTAATTGTAACAACGTATCAAACAGTCACATTAAATAGCTCACACAGCCGACTACAATTAGGTCGACACGTCTTTTTATAGCTTTCTGTTATCAGCCATTTTGTCAGCCTCTTAAGAGCAAATTTAACAAGCAACGATACTATTTATTTTCCATCTCATTTGTATGCACCCTCTCCGATGCAACGACAGTCCGTTAAGGACGGAAAACGTCAGAAGATTTCAGTGCTTCTTCGTAGGATCAAGCGATTCGTTGACGGTCAAGGTGTAAATACATGTCCGAAAATTCGTCGCTGCACTATATTCCAGTCGTCTCAATGAGATAATCGTTGTGCTTTTTCTGTTTCCTTTAGGAGAGCTATAGCCACACTGAACGTAACTCCGAATTTTGCTCGCCTTCCCTTTTTCTGATAGCGTGACGGCAGCACTGATACATAAAGGAGGAGGGGTCTACAGGGAAATAGGCGGGGATTGATTTAAAACACCATCCGTGGACTGTGCGGTGGCGCACGGTATACGGGAATGGTAGTGTATTCCAGTAAATACTCAGTCTAGGATAAGATGCGGATGCCTATGGGTCGAATTGTATGAAAGCCATCTTTCTCTCCCTTTGTTCCATCCAGTATACCTCTGAGAACGCGCATCCGCTAAATACGGTGTGCATAGTGAGGGAAACGATTATTAACAAAGAACCGATCAGTCTATAATTTAATAGCAGGTTTATTCGAACAATGAGTGACAGAATAACAAAAAATCCGTCTTCCTTATTATAAATTGATATGCATTTTAATCAGTAAAATAAGTATCCCCCCCCCTCTCAATCAGAAGGATTTCTGGCATCCAGGTCTATTTTATACAGGTAACAAACGGAGATTAGGAGCACTAAGAGTGTGCATGCTAATCTCAGTTTGTTACCTGTATAAAAGACACCTGTCCGCAGATGGAAAAAAATAATCCAATGCATCAGATTCCAAATTCTCTACCATGGCCAAAACCAGAGAGCTGTCCAATTAAGTCAGAGCCAAGATTGTAGACCTATGCAAGGCTCGATTGGACAATAAAACCATCACCAAGCATCATGGTGAGAAGGTGACAACAGTCAGTGCTATTATTCACAAAATTCACAATTCACAAATTCACAAGGCAGCTGGGACCATGATCACCAAGGAAACAATTGGTAACACATTACGCCATGAAGGACCGATAACCTGCAATGGTCCAGCGAGGTCCTCCTGCCCAAGAAAACACACGTACAAGCCTGTCTGAGTTTCCTGATGAATGTTTGAATAATGGAGAGAACTGAGTGAAGGTGTTTCGGTTGGATGATACCAAAATCAAGCTCTTTGGCATGAATTCAACTTGCAGGGTTTGGAGGTTGAGAGAGGCTGCCTGTGACACCGAAAACATCATCCGCACCATCAAACACGGAGGTGGAAACGTTATGCTGTGGTAGTTTTCTGCTAAGGGAACAGGATAACACCACATCAAAGGGACAATAGACAGGACCAAGTACCATCAAATCTTGGGAGAGAACCTTGTTCCGTCAGCAACGTAAATGGGTCGTGGATTGGTATTCCAGCATGACAATGACACAAAACACACAGCCAAGGCAACAAAAGGACTAAATCAAGATAAAACACATGGAGTTCCTGTTGTGACTTTACCTAATCTATAGACCTTTATCCCATAGAAAATCTGTGGAGGGAGCAGAAGGTTTTGAGTTGCCAAACATCAGCCTCAGAACCTTAATGACTTGAAGACCTGCGAAGAGGAGTGGGACCAAATCCCTCCTGAGATGTGTGCTAACCTGGTGGCCCAACTACAAGAAACATCTGACTTGTGTCTGCCAACCAAGGAGCTTTCCAGTGACTTGTAAATTGTGTTTTGCAAATGGGTCAAAGACATATCTTGCTCGTTAAAATGTAAATATATTCGTAGCGGTTGACATTCTGCTTTTTCTGGGTTTTGTTATTGTCTGTCACTGTTCAAATAAACCTACCATTAAAATGATAGACTGACCATTTCTTTGTCAGCAAGCAGACATACACACGCTGCAGGGGATCAAATTATTGTTTCCCTCGCTGTTGAGGTGACATTCTGTGGTGTACAATGCACACATATTAGTGTACATTAGTACACAACATGGAAAAAGCAACCGAGTGATGATGTAGCTATAGGTTTCTACGATGACAGATTTCTTTGAATATCTTCTGAGCCTCTTACTATCCGGTGGGTTCCTGAAGTTATGTCTCCACCTCCATCCACATAGTGATATGTTGTGAAGCATGAAAGCATTGACAGACCAAAGGGTTTGGTTCCAGAGAGGAGAGGAAGTCACTTCAGTTGAGTCAAGCTGGATGTAGGAGGACATCAAGACAGGGGGGATGGGAGAACAGGCTTTTTAGAGAAGAGGGGAATGAGGAGGAGGAAAGAGAAGGGGAGGAGGAGCATTGAAAGTGATTGGAGGAAAAGAGAGGAATGAGGATAGGAAGTGATTCAGGACATGTATAGGACGGGGCATGTTTTTGATCCATAATGGCTATGATAAGGATCAAAACCTTGATGATTCATTGAAAATGCTTCAGAGGAAGAACATCTGGTCAGGTAACGACTGACACAATGTTAACTATGGCCTTCAGTGCACACATTCAGAGAAGGATACGATCATGTAAATACCTTTAATGTACTTGGGATTACAGAGGAATAGGTAGTTACACAATTTGTTACCAAATAAAAACAGTATAACAAAAATGTGGGTTTTTCCAAACGCCTCATAAAAGCTCTTTTTTACACTACCACTCGGAATAGAAAAACACACACAAAAAAACACGGCAGCATCATGACGCTTAGTGAACACCTTTCTTTTTTGCAAAGAAACTCTGAAATACTTTCACATGCCAAACACACATGATGGCGAAAAGACAAAAAAAGGCAAACAATGATTCAATTCATCCAGATGAACTGGCAGTCAGTGTCTCATCTACACACACTCTATAGATACATGGTTTCCCATTCACTGCAAAAAGCAGATGAGATGGCCATGTCTGAATAGTCTTCAAAGGCAGCCTTCCTCACCTCCTACCCTTCTGTGAGGACACACTCATGTAAGTCTCTACTAGCAATAGCTGTGTAGACCCTAGGAGGATTACCTTTCTCCTGTCTAGTCACGTTAGGTCAGTGGGTCACTCCAGGAAAGACGATGCATCTCTAGAGTCCTGAAGCAGGGCCATATTTGACTCACATCTCTACATTTCAGCACATTTACGTAATCCTAGATAACACCACAGAGGACCAGACAGAACATATATCATACAATTCATCGTTTTAAAACTAACAGAACATCCCTAAACAAAACACTAGTCTTCAAAATAGTGTCATGAATTCTTGCTCTCATTTCCCACAGCATTGTCGACAGTTAGGGCCTGGGTCCATTTCATGTCATGTGGTGAGCATGTAACACGAACAGAACAAAAACATACAACAAAGTACACGCATGACTTCAGCGGGATACGAAAGGGGAAATATTAGCAAAAGTTGTACATACATACATGTCGCGTCCACATGAAGACACGCATTATAATTACTTTCAAAAACGTTTGTAACTAGGTGGTCTGACTGATTAACACAAATAGACGCAGGCAATGAGGGAAGTCAGTCTGTCACCAGGCAACATCTTTCATCAACCAAACAGACCCATGAGTGACACAAACAGCAAGGATCCACTTTGCCATCTACTGGCACCTTTGGCAAAACCGCAAACACATTAACACAGAATAATGTCCAGCACTTAGGAATAATAATAGTAAAATACAATTTGTTTCGTTTGTTTGAAGTATAAAAACCTACAGAAGGGAAACACCCAAACCCACTCGCGTCTATTGGAATGTAGGCCTGGATCGGCCGGGGAAGTCCAGTGGTAGTTCTGGAAGGTACCCTTCATCATGTCTACGTCGTGCTGGGCTGGGCTGTGAGGGACAGTCAGTTTGCCCCAGTCTGGGGACTCCAAATGCAGCCCCTGGGGCAAGATGAACCCCCATAGGCCAAGGCTGGGTTGCTAAGGGAACACACACACGTTCCTACTGGGCTGTGTGTGCGTGGTCCAAATGTCTAGGTGTAGGTGTGTGTGTGACTGTGTGCGTATATATCTATATATAGATCTACATATATAGATCTATATCTATAGATATAGATCTATAGAGATAAATCCATATCTATAGATCTAAAGCCAGTCTCATTGCAAGGGACTGTCAAACACAGAGTCTGGAAGGACGGATATCTTCAGCTTCTTCTCTGGCCAGCTGTACTCCTTCGGTAACTTAGTCTGACAGAATGGGAGGGGAGAGAGAGGGAGCGACAGAGAGAGGAAAAGAGAGGGGTAGAAGGGGAGAGAAAGTGAGTGAGCCTGAGAAAAACCCCCAGACTAAAACTGAAAGCAGGACTCTCCCATCAACAGGATATAAAGTCCCCACCATGCAGCACATAAACGCTGCCAGATGCGCATGGGAACAACAGTGAGCAATGGCGCTTAAGAGATCTCCCCATACCTCCTCTCGAGTGTTCAGCTCCTGAAGATCTCCTAACATCTGCTCCACAAACTCCTCCGTCAGCAGGATCTAAGACGGTTAGACACGGAATAGAGTCAAGCCTTGGTGGAGGACTGGGAGTGTGTTGCCAAGCTATTGTGTGTAGCGAGTGTGAATTAGTGGGTGAGAAAGGGTGGGTGTGTGTGTGTGTTGCCAGGTTAGGCTCCTAGTGTGTGTAATTCGTTAGTGTCATGTGTGTGCGTTGTTGAGTGTGGCATGTAAAGAAAAGATATGTGTATATTGTATGTACAGTGACGAAAATAAGTATTAGAACACCCTGCTATTTTGCAAGTTGTCCCAATTAGAAATCATGGAGGGGTCTGAAATTGTCATCATAGGTGCATGTCCACTGTGAGAGACATAATCTAAAAAATAATAATAATCCAGAAATCACAATATGTGTATGAGCATATGTGGGTGTGTTGTAACGGTGCGTAAGGGTGTTCCTCTGTAGTAAATGTGTGTGTGTATGTGTGTGTACCTGTAGCCAGGGCCCATGAGCAGCGTACGGGTGCTCCTCTGTAGCAAAGGCTCCCTCCACCCCTGTGGAGACGAACGTGATGGCCGTGTCTCCAGTGATGCTCTTGTAGGTGAAGTGTCTCCCATGCAGCAGCCTGCCCCTGGAAGCAGACGACCAGTCAGAGCAGAGAACCAGTCAGAGCAGAGAACCAGTCAGAGCAGACAACCAGTCCTTGTAAAGTAGCACAGTTGGAACAATCAGCACAATCAGAGCAGAAAACGCAGTGAGAAAAATCAAGAGACCTTGGTTATCAGGGATGCGTCATCAACGATTAGCCTTGCATAATGCTTAACAATTTTACAGACAATGTAAAATCACAAACATATTAAGACAGGTCACACAAGGCAAATGTTCAGTATGCAAACACCTTCGAAATCTGGCTGTGCCTAAAGTTGGCAGAAAAGTAGACAGGCACAATTATAGCCTAGGTTTTACACCCCCCCAAAAAACTTGCAGACATATTTATAGGACAAAACAGATATCGCAAGATACAGATTACGATGTAAACACAGCTGTAACATATTTGATCAAACTTCACTACAATAATCTATACGCCTATTGAATTTGTATATGTTCATGTTTCAAAAAGGAAAATTGTTTCCATCTAAGACTCAACTTTTCAAGTCCACAACCCATTTATTTTAGGTGGAAATGATTTTGCATGGATTAAAAAGAGGTGAATTATGACAATAATTACAACAGAACAAATTCCGTGTTGGTGGACGAGGAGCAAGTGGGAATAGCAGGCCAGAGATCCATCCTCCTTGGGACCAGCACCAACAGGACTCTGAGTACAGCTGTGTACAGCTGTGAGCATCTGCACAGCCTTGTCAGACTTTAGAGCACAAGATGTTCACAAGTATTTACAGTCCCAAATAAGTCAAGGTTTAAAGGACCAAGTCCAATTCAAAGTCAAGTCTGAAGTCCCTTTTAGAAAGATCTTAAAGCCTGCTGACAGCTCGATCTTTAAAACATGTTGTAAATAGTCAATATTTCAATAGGCTGCTTTGACTACATCAGGCACTATTTAACTATGTTAAAGATTAAATAGAAAACACTGTAAAAAATCTATTCAAATATGAGAAACTATTCCCCCAATTCTTGTCTAACAAGCCAAATGTCATCCTAGCAAACGCTTTGGAAAACAAAACTAATCCTTGGCAGATGATTGGATGAACCATCCTTCTATCATGGGCTAACTTCAACCCCACCCGTAGCTACTAGCAGTCCCTCATTGGATGCATATTGGTCCAAACCACTGTGGTACTGGCACATTCAAAGTTTGGAGCTTGGCAAGGTGGACTTTTGTAAGCTTGTGATCTTGCAAATCCAGCTGCGTTGCAAGGCTACAGGAGATTAGCCAGACTGGGGATCCATCTCTTTCTGCCCCTCTACTCACTGATGTCCTCCCTTCACCCTCACCCTTTCATTCTCCCTTTCTGGGTTCCTCCCTTCCTCACCCTCAGACAAAAAGGTCTCCGTGTAATTCACCTGCTTCCCCCCCTCCTTCCATACACACTCAATATACATCATATTGTGCGTTTTATTTATTATGTGTGTTTGTGTACTTGGCTTTAGTTTCTTTGGCTCTGATCAGATGTGGCACTTCAATGTCGTTGCTGTGCAATGACAATAGAGCTTCTATTCTCTGTTCCTCCTGAGACAGGCAGAGCCTCCAGTCTTCAGAAGGGACAAGAGGGAGGAACACAAGCTCACTATCACGTCGCCGACAGGCAACCAGAGGCTCTTAGGACACTGATCATATCAGGTGTGTGTGTGGGTGTGTGTACAAGAGAGAGAACAAGTGAGCATGCACTTGTGTTTGTGAGCGTGTGTGCGTGTGTACCTCAGACACAGGGGCAGCAGTGTTCCTGACTCCTGGTTGAACTTCAGATGGACGCTCTCCAGCTGCCTGGTGCGAACCAGCTCATGAGGAACGATGGCTGCTGAGCCCTCACTCTCCAGGCTGGCCTTCCTGCTCCTGGGGGGAGGACAGAAAGACAAGGGGGGAAGGGGGAGCGGGAGGGAATGAGAGAGTGAGAGGAGGAGGAGTTGGGAGGGGAGGGGGGGAAAAGGGGAGAGATAGGTAGGGGACAGACGGAGAGAGAAAGGATGCAAAGAGTGAGTGAGTGTTTCGGAAGCATTGGTTATGAGACAGGTGTGTGTCTGTCTGTGTGAAGGTTTCAGCCATCCTGTCTCATACTGCTGACCCTGCAAATGACCCACTGATTGTCAA
This sequence comes from Plecoglossus altivelis, assembly GCA_036571765.1. NCBI lineage: Eukaryota > Metazoa > Chordata > Actinopteri > Osmeriformes > Plecoglossidae > Plecoglossus > Plecoglossus altivelis. Next base: position 3,412,688 of record BROE01000016.1, read on the forward strand.
TGGAAAAAACAGATGGGGAGATTTGTGTCCACACACAAACACAGACATACACACAAGACACACAAACAGCAGCTGGAACGTGCCACGGTCAGCGGTCCTGACCTAGTCACTGTTCCTCTGGTGACAGCCTGGCACTGCTCACATGCAGACATGACAACCAGCAATTCTGGAGAGGCTGCCCCCACAGGGGGTCAACTAGGGGTCAGCATGACTTCCTGTGAGACTGTGTCGGGGAAGAGGAGGAGGGGTAGGAGGGAGCGGAGAAAGGAAGAAAGGGGAGGTGGGAGGGGAGGGGGGAACGAGGAAGGGGGGGGTAGGCTCTGTGATGAGCCCCACAACTATATCAACAGGGCCCACACAGGAGATTAAAGTACAGGAAAGTGGTTACAGTCAGAGTGTGTGTGTGTGGCACGCATGTACTGATTGTGATCTGTGTATGTGTATACTGTTGTGTGTAGAAGTGAATTCTTACTGGGGTCTGTCCTGGGTCTGTCTCTGGCTGCTGATGGGTGGCAGAGCAGCCTTAGTGTTGAACTCCAATCCTTTCCTCAGCGCCTCCCTGATCTGTTCTGTGTCTAGAGGGCACACACGCACACACACACACGCACTCAAATAAAGCAATAAATATTTCAAGACTCAAAAAAAGCTTTCTTATCTTTTATTAAAAGATTCATTCTTTTAAAAAGGTGTGAGCATGTACCCTTGTCGGAGAGTCTGCGAGGCTGGGAGCCGATGCAGATGGATCTGCTGTCGTCCTCGTCCTCTGGCGGCCGGCTCAGGTCATCCCACACACACTTGGCACTGACCCCACTTAGGTTAGAGCCCTCAGACTCTATGCCCTGGTCCACTCTGTCCTGCTTGGGATCAGCAACAGACACATACAAACACATCAACACAAGCACGCGCAAACACCATTACTGATACTGTCACACACACACACGCACGCACGCACGATCTTACGCATACAGCAGCTCTCGCACACCAGACGAGAACATTGTAACTATACTGCCCTAACAGTATTTGGCCAGCAGGTGGCGGTGTTCAGTCAACTCCTGCTCACTCCGATCACATAAAGAAGAGCCTGTTCACCGACGTCTACTTGTTATGACTGAGTCTCGCGGCTACGAACTGATACTCCGGTGAGATGAACTAGAGCAGGGCCCCCCAGGGTTCCCAGAGAGCAGGGTACATCTTAAACATCCTGACAGGAGAACTTGCAGCCTTACTTGTAGGTGAGGGTCGATATCAAATATGGTCTCTCCTCTCCTCATGTCTGTGATCAGCCAGGGTCCTCCAGCTCTGTACGTGCGCGCACACAGAGACACAGAGACATACACACAGAGAGACAAACAGACACACACAGTAGTGTGTTTTTCAGGCCAGCGGTTTCCAAACCTGGTCCCCAGGGAACACCTGTCCTGCATGTTTTAGATGTTTCCCTGCTCCAACACACCTGATTCTAATGAATCTTCATAAGCAGGCTTCTGTAGAGCAGGATAATGACCCGTTCATCTGGATCAGGTGTTTTGGAGCAGGGAAATATGACAAATATCCTGGACAGGTATTCCCTGACAACCAGGGGGTGTTCCATTAACGTATATTAAGGAAAAGCTAGGGCTTATTTTGAAAAGTCTTGCACACTTTAGACAGATAAAAGGTGGCTTATTATAGTTCAAACTACATAACCAAGGCAACTTAGACTTATGAACTAGCATGTTCCATGTCAGGCTACAAGTCGAGCTAAAATAACATGTGTCGAGTAGATTTCATCCCGCAAAGCATTTCTTGTTCCGTCCTTGTTAGAAGACATTAGTGCAGACTTGTTTTGCATTATATGAATCGCATGAATTAATTTACGGATGTACTTCATTCCCAAAGAATGTATTCATTTAAATAAGCGAGTTAACAAACGTTCACATTCACTGTTTTCAAAAGGCATTTAATAATTGTCATAAACTAAGGCCTAAACTGAGGTTCAGATTACGATTACAACCCCTAGGGTTGGGAACCACTGGATTAGGCTTTGTGAAGATATATCTTGCGTTAGTCTCAAGATGTTGCATTAGTATTGTATAGGAAGATCATTGTTGTGCCGTGGTATTTTGATGAGGTGTGGTGTTTGCAGAGGTGGGGTTTGATGCTGTGCGCTCATGGGTTTGTATGGTAGCGTTGCAGGGTAGCGTTGTGTTATGATGTAGTGTTGATGTACGGTGGATAGTCGAGTGAATCCAACCAACATTCTGATTTTGATTCTGTTTTGTATGGTAACATTCTGTTATGATAGCATTGTGTTGCCATATGGCATTGTTGTATGTATGGTGTATTCATGTTATATAGTAGCATTATATTGTTGATCACTCAGTCAGCCATGTTACAGTGTAGCTATGAACTTAAATGAATTCACTACTGTGGATCCACTGTATAGTAGCAGATTTATAGTAGTGGATTTGTATACTAGCAGTCCTAAATCATGACGTTGTATTGCTAGCTGTTCTGAGGTTGCTTTGTGTTTCTATGACGTTGCATGTTAACATTGCATCCACCTGATTAGACTAACTTGTGTCTACTCTAAACTGACTCATGTCAGGATTCAACCCGGCAACCTTCTGACCCTCTGTTGTGCATTGTAAATGTTTTGTATGGTAGATTTATGCTATAGTGTTGCATGTAACCATTGTGTTGCATGCTATTATTGTGTTGTTGACCACTCAGCCATCTAACCCATTAAGGGCTGTTTTATGTTGTGGTTTTGTACAGAAACACGGTACGGTCGTTTCTTTTTATTGATATGGTGTTGTTGTGTCATATGATAGTGTTGCGTTGTGTTACGGTGTTGTTTTGTGGCATTGTATGATAGCATTGTGTTATGGTGTTGTTTGGCAGCGTTGTGTTATAGTGTTGCGTCATGTCTCGTGCACGTCTCCACTCACACGTGCACGCCTCTGAGCAAATCCAGGATCCCCTGTCCGTTCCACTGCTGGGCTGCCTGCAGCTCCTCTGTACACACACCCACAATCTGCTCACAGACACAGCCGCCAGCCAGTCAGTCAGTGTGTGTGTGTGTGTGTGTGTGTTAACAGAGACCATTCAGTGAATCTAACCCATACACTTCTGATCCTCAATCTTCGGATATCATTTTCATATCGCTTTGGATGAAAGTGTCTGTGTTCCCTACCTCTGCTAAATGAATCAAAAGCTAAATGGAAGTGTGTGTGTGTGTGTGTGCGCGAACAGTCATTCATTTGCACTCAAGACGTGACGAGATTTGCTTAACCATATAGCAATGAGTTACACAGCATAGCAGGGAGTTATCTGATAAACATTGGCATGGCTAAACAGACTTCTTAGGCTGATCTGATGATGAAGCCCAGGGCTGGATTTTCTCACCTGCAGGAAGCTGACTATGCCAAAGGGGGTATGGACAGGCTGCATCTGGGGTTCCTCAGTCAGTAGCATGTGCTGGATGCGAGACTCGCTGTTGTCTAGCGGACTGTGCCACGAAACGTGGTCCCCACTGCAAAACGTGTTTTCTGCACCAGACAACCATACACAATAGATAATAAGAGAAGGTGGGGAGATATGGGCTATAACGGAGAATATAGACAAAAGGTTTCAATAACAGTTTTTCTGTCTGCTGAGGAGGTCACAGGCACCCTGTCTGGATGTGCTCGGGAAGAGAGCAGAGGGGGCAAGAGAAGGAGGAAAGGAAAAGGCAAGAAGGCGAGAAGGGCAAATACAAGGGCCATGAACCAGCATTCCTCTTGTTTCAGAGGCCACCCAGGTGCAAATGCACCCCAGCTGGAAACAAGGGGTGGGTCCCTCTATTCTTTACTGGTTCTGAACCCCGCCAACCCCCCACCCTTCAATATACATTTCACCCAGCTGTGGGATTTTAAAGCAGCAGAGTGACACACAAACGGTCTGGGAGAGAAAGAAAGTGCTCTTGCACTAGTAAAAACAATAGTGTTCTATCAAGGGAGAGTGTAAGAGAAGGAAATTAGACTTCCTACATTTTACAAGACTAGAAATAAACCACGCAAAGGGGCCTAATCTAGAGCAGAGACCTAGTTTAAAACAGAGGCCTACTGTAGAACAGAAGCCTAGTCTAGAATAGAGAGATCTAGTCTAGAACAGTAACTTAGCCTTGGACAGAAGGACATTTTCTATAATGGAAGCCTTGCCTAGAACAAAGAGACCTGGTCTAGAACACAGACCTAGAGTCTAGAACTTAGAGACCTGGTCTAGAACACAGACCTAGAGTCTAGAACTTAGAGACCTGGTCTAGAACACAGACCTAGAGTCTAGAACTTAGAGACCTGGACTACAACACAGATCTAGCCTAGAAAGACAGCCCTCGTCTACAACAGAAACTTATCTTAGAACATAGAGAACCAGCCTGGAGCAGAACCTTATCCTTGACCAGAAAAACCTAGTCTAGAACATCTAAACCAGAGCTTCTTTCTGTTGAGGTTGTATTGGGGCTCTCTTTACATTACTCTTTGACATTCTCTCCAACCTCAGATGTTTCAGTAGCGAAACCCCACAGGTACATCGTCAATGCAGAGGAGGATTTATAGAATGTCCTTGAACCCTGAGAAAGTTCAGATTTATAAAACACATCAAGAACTGACCCGATTGGAAGACGTAGCGAGCCAATCCCTGCATGAGTTCTGCAGGCCAGGTGGGGGGGGCAGTCTCCCCCACCTCCCTCTTCAGCCTGAAGGTAAGCTCAAAGCCAAACCCACTGGACCCTGCTGCTCTGTAAACCTGACAGACAACAAACACACACACGCGGCACACCACACACGGGCAACACACACGCGGGCACACACCACACACACACACCGGACAATAAGTATATAGGATACCATTGAGGGTACAAATGAGGAATCGTATCAATAATAACTATTGAGGAGTTAGTCATTATAAAGCAGTTTTGTATAACTATGATCACAGCATCATTCTAATATTGAACTTTGGACTGCTAACTATATATGCAGTCATTAAATAAGAGTAGAAAAGCATACTCTCTGGAAAAAGTGGAGGTGTGTGAGTGACAGGGCGGACTAGTAAAATAATAGCACAGCTAATAGCAGTGTGTAAACAACAGATGGTGAGCCACGCTGTCTATATAATTGGAGATATGTCAATCAAGGACCAAACAACATTCTACAAAAACTATTTATTTACACAAGTCTGTCTTTACTGACATGTTGTCTCATGAGGGTGATCCTATTATAAAGACGGACAGTGTGACTCATCCGTTGAAACGTAATACTTATGCAAATACAATACTAATAGAACAACAACATCTGAATATGGATCTGGATCAGAATCTGACTTTGCGCTTACTTACTCATGAACTCTGTTGTCACCGTACAGGTCGCTAAGGCCGAAGCTGACGTAGTGCCAGTGCTCCTGCACCTCCTGTGCCTGGCAACCTGTGTTCCTATACATGCTGATGTAGTCCAGAGGGTCCGGACCTCCCAACCTGGCAACCCGCAGGGTGACAGAAAAACAGGTCAAAGTGTTGTTGCAGCCAACATGTTGGCTCAATATTCATGAAATCCCGTGAATTTATGAATCTCGTGAAAACATTCACGAGAACAAAACATCCTATCTTAAAGTATTGATCAAAAATTTAGTTGTCCTTCTTTTGACGATGAGCTACTCCAACTGTTGTTCAGAAGAGTGTATCTGAACAGCCATTCTCTGAACGTGTGCTTGAATCTGATTAATTAAGTACTGTTTATGGATTCTACAGCATTGTATTAGTGGTAGGCAGGCTGCTTTGAAGCTAAACACAACTGGCTAGCTTAGTACTTAACTTAGCTGGCTGTTCCCAACAGCAGAATAAAATAGGGGGGAGAATCGAATTATAAATCAATCTGATTTAACGTCACGTAGCGACTTACCAATATTTAACGATTGCTGTAACTTGCAGCGGGTTGGCCTGTTCGGGGTAGAGGCGTCTGCATTCCCCGTAGATCGCCTGCAGTCCGGGTGGAAACAGGGACGCTATTCCGTGGGCTGCTGTCCCACTGCTAGGCCGCACCTCGTCCATCCCACTGTCTGGAAACGATGCGAAATCTTCGTACGATGCAAACTATGTAAATTCTTTCTCTGGTCAGTTCAAGGGAAAAACCTTTTCGTTGCCTTAGTAGTCTAAAAGAACAAACTACACTTTACTGGATTTTAGTTGGCAATGTTATTAAAGCGAGGGGACCTCGAATGTTTCCCCAAGTCTACGATGGTCCGCCTGTTGCTCCCCCAATTAAGTCTGGGGTTGCCAGGTAAGTTATCGAGGTCAGGATCCACGGTTTGGGACATACACATAATAATTGAATGTGCACCATAGATATTTCATCACGCAATCGTCTTGTATAGTTAAAATATTGAAGGAATTAGATGGAAATGTCAAAACGAGGCTTTTATAATCGGATGTTTTGGCAAAGTAAACATTTTAAACCTGGCAACCCTTATGGGGGAACCTGACCTTTGCTTGGTTTAGGGAGCCCTCTGCTGACTGGTTATGTTTAGATACAGATAAATAAATCGGCCCGGTACGTTTTTTATGAATCTATGATATGCCAACATCATAACTCTTGATTGAGAGGTTGTTCATTGAATGTAAGATAAGATATGCGTCGTCATCGCACAGGATTTACTTAAGACGTTTGTTTACTTGCTGCCTGGATACTTAGGCAGTCAAACATTGAAGTGAGGCAGGTGTTCTGTTCACGGATGTCTTAACCTGCCTGCTGACACATTACTGCTGACACATTACCGTACAGACAAGAGATATTTCGTTGGTGCCTTGGTGAGAACAGTCTGTGTCTGCACATTGATTATGAATAAAACAAGACTATAGTATATGTACTTTTAACTCCAATATTTCAGCATGACTAACTGAATTTTCATGCGTTTTAGCTTGGAGACGTGTATGGACTGAATCAACACAGCCTCTCTTTAGAGGAACAAGGACATCCTTCCTTTCTCGCCACACCTGCTCCTTAGAACATGCACTTCCTTCACCCATACAGCTTCTCTGCACCACACCCCTACAGCACTATGATTCCAACATCCCTACCTCCACATGCGCTGTCATCTTACAACGGCAGCCGCCATCTGCCACCTATCTACCCCCAGTATCCGTTGCTCTTCAACCCACCTCCGCAGCTCTTCTGCCTGGGTAGCCGCAGGAGCGGTCCCCAAGACCCAGGTCGACAGTACCACCACTACTACAGCCCCTGGCCTTGGCAGATGTGGTCTAACAACCTTTTGAATAACCAGCGTTTGTATGGACACCCTCTGGTGCCTCCGGCTCCAGTGGCCCCCACCCCCTGTAAGCCCTCCAGGTTCCAAACTCTGACCTGGCCAGAGGGTTTCACCCTGAGAGGAGATCTCCACTGGGGCAGGCTGGAGAGGGTGTACGGCCCTAGGAGGGAGCTTCCAGAGTTTGTGAGGGAGGATCTGCGGAGGGTTTATGGGACCTACCCTTGGACGGACCTGAGCATCACCTACCAGAGTGGGGAGTACGTGGTGAGAGGGGACCCCCGTGTCGGGGAGCAGGAGTACCGGGTGGAGAGGAGGGTGGTCCAGCGTGAAGAAAGCCCAGAGGGAGACAGTGTGAGCAGGAGGGTGGAGGAGAGAAAAAAAAGAGACACGGGAAGGAGATCATAAAGAAGAACTTTGAAAAAGTCTGTCTTGGATGATGAAGTGGGCCAGTACTATGCTCTGACCAGAGTTTGATTTTTTTTAATTAAAGTTTTCAGACAGACATTGCCCTCATTTGATTGATATATTCAAATATTTGTTATGAAGATGATTGAAGTTAACATGTTTTTGTTGCTGGTATGTGTTTGCTTTTGTATAGTGGCAAATGTACCAACACAAACACATTCCAAATGTAAACTTCAATAGCGAGTAGCATGCAATGCATTCAATAGCATGCAATGCATGAATCAATCTTTACATGCCAGATGACACCATTTGCATGTTCTTGCTGAATCATTTTAGTATCAGTGCTAAACTGAACCCCTCATACCACAAGGTGGGGTTTAGTAACAGCAAATGTGGTCTGGAAGCAGTCGTCATAAGTAACCTTTTGGATGTTTAAAGTCACATGGTTGCATGTCTTATAGCTTTGTGTTATCTTGCCGTTATGTGGTTTGGTGATGTCATCAGAATGATGTGTAAAACCAATGAAACATGAAAAAATCCAACCCCCTCATGTTTGTGAATCATCCCACTGTTGTCTCCATGACAGCAGGTTTCGTGGAATGATAGCATTGAGCCGTGGTCCAGCTGATAAGACATGCTGTCTGGGTGTGTGGGCTTGGTATGTCGGAGGTGTAATCTGCAACCTCATATTTACTGTAAACCATCTGTGCACAACCGCACACTCTTTTCCTGGAAGTCAACCCCACAAACTTGATTTCTTGTCTAATTCAACATTTGGAAGTACATAAATGAGACATTAATGCCATAATGTATTTGATCAGTGTTGTTTATTTATAATGTACATTGAACATATTTAATACTTTCAATAGAATCCTTAAAATATGTTCTTTAGAAATATAACTTTAAATGTGCTATGACCACCAGATTTAAAGAGAAATAATATAAAGGAGAAGAAGCAGAGGAGAAGGACAAAACCACAAACTTCTCAAATAGGTGCAGCCCGCCTCCCACCCCAAAGTAGTGGGACTTGGTGGCTAGGTATACCAGTCCCTCCTGTGCCAGGAGCATCTGGAGAGTGTCGTGGAGCGCTGGGTAGTAGGCCGTGTTGTAAATAGTTTCAGAGGTGAATATGATGTCATACTTAGGGGGCACGTCTTCTCTCAGGACTAGCGGCAGATAAGTCCTCCAGTCTCCAGAGAAGAAGCGACACTGGGATAGCTTGGAATCCTGGGAAGATTCCAGGGCTCTCCTCTTAGGTGGTGGTGGGCTGCCCTCTGGCTTCTCCTCCACGTGGCCCTCTCCTTTCTCTTTCCCTTCCTGTTTCCGTTTCTCCTCTTTACATTTCTCTCGTTCGTTTTCAGCTTCCCCTTCTTGCCTGATCGTCCTCTCCTCGCTCTCCTCGCAAATCTCCTTCCCCTCCGTGGCAGTTTTATTAGCAATTAGGCAACGGTGAGCTGTGTCTATGACCGTGTTAGTCTGTAGTGCCAGTCTGGTCTTTAATATAAGCAGACGCCCAGGTCACGGACTCCTTCCCAACCGGACACGTCCTCCTGCTCCCTGTCCACCCCCAGCCCCCTCCGCCCCAGGTTTTTTTCATAGTGCACTCCCCACCCTTCAGCCCTCTACCCTGAGATGGAGGTCCAATTCTGGAGCCAGGCGGTGCGGGACCGATGCCTCCCCGTCTCCTCTTCCGGCTGTCCTCTCGACAACCGACTATCAGGAAGTGAAGAGGGATGGGGAGTAACGATACAAGACGAGGGAGCAAGAGGTAGAGGGGAAGGAACAACACAACGTGCTGGGTGTGATCCTTGGACAGACTACGGTGAGTGAGTTTCCCTCCCTGGCAGCTGGCCGTTTTAAAAACGACTGATTTCTCCCGCGTACGGGTGTATTAACAAAAAAACAAGATATGAAAGACTAGACGTGTTCTGGGCTGTGGCCTGGGGAAGGGAAATTATAAAGATAAATCCGGGTCGGACAGTAGTCTAACCCACTGACGCAAAACGAATCAAACATCTCGAAGGAAATTCAATATTCCTTCCTTGGGAAAAATTGTTCCATGAGTTTCACCAAAAATTGATTCGTCTCTCTCTTCTCTCTCTTTCTACTCTTCTCACGTTCATCTCTCTCTTCTATTGTATCTCCAGGAAGTGAA
>BROE01000016.1:3423150-3468993 GCA_036571765.1 Plecoglossus altivelis
AAAAGTAGAAGAGAATAACATTATGGTACCGGCTTGAAAATAATGGACATACAATCAACAATCGATAACATTAAATCGAGCGCATAGGCACCAGATAGCACAAAAACAAATATTTGCACCGGAATAGCACCAAATGTTGTGTTATCTAATAATATAATGTACACAATTTACACCGCCCCACCCCCATTGACACATACTATCTATCACCTAACTTTCACAGATCAGACACTCCAAATCAAATATACGCTTACCTTCGACAAAACTTCAATGTAATATAAACATATCAAGTAGACAAAAACAATAATTCATAATAAAATGTCTAATGACCACCAGAATTTACTGTACTGTTACAGTTTACAGACATTTCTTGTTGTGGATTCGATGTTATAGCTGTCAGGCAGCACCAAACCAAAAGAACTGACCCCATAGATGTTACATGGGGAAGTCTCCATCTATGGAATTCAGTTCTCAGGGCAGAGTACCTCTCGTTCTGGTTCAGGACCTCTTGTGGCACAACTCTTACCGAATCCTCCTTGTGTAGCCATTGTCCAGAATAGTTTCTCCTTTTCTGTCTCTCACCGTCACACATACAAAAATATGTATCCAGTGTACATAACGTTGTCATTTGATTCATTATTACTTAGTTGTATTTCTATCATCTTTCCTGGCAGAACTAAAGCCTGTACAACTGTGTCACTGCAGAACCAGTTCCCCACCGCAGATCTTTGAAAATGTATTTACATTTACAGTCAGTTTGTTTCACATGATGATGACCTTCCCTATAGCCTTCCTGGCAGTTGGAACAAGAGTCAATGTCAGATGATATCAGCTGATCGGTGCCTCCTCCTTCTGCTTTCAGTCCAATGACCTTATGATGATGAGGAAGATCATAGCATGACCTGGCAGGAAGTAGTCTGTTCATGTGTGGGGCCATAGCTCTGTCTGTAAGGCAGCCTTACACTTTCACTGGAACTCGGACCTGAATAACGTCCCAGTTAATGTACCTATGATGGTGCTGTTACTCTCTCCCTAGTTCCCGACAGTCTCTAGTGTGTCACGGTCTCTACCGTCCTCAAGTCGCATGGCACTTTGTACTAAAAGGTCCATGTTCTAAAGATTAATCTGAGGATTTAACGCTAGATCAAGACCAGGGTCAGCGTCTTCATTCCTATAGCCAGTGTTAGAGGAGGGCTTTCCGATTTAGCGTATATATGTCTAAAAAAAACAAAAACATTAGCAACATCTTTCTTACAGGATGTGAGCGAATGATCCTCACCAAGGGAAGGATTCCTAGTAATGTTTCACAACCGCTGCTGACAGTTGGCTGAAAGGAAAGTGAGTTGTCCTCCATATTGAATAAATACAAGTGCTGAGTCACATTTCTAGAGAACGACAGAGCTCCCATCCAACCATTAAGTGATTCATACTGAGCTACAATTACAGCAGTCAGAGTAAAGACAGGCACAATTGATTTGCTATAACTGCACGACTGTAGTGACTATAGTGGTTGACTATAACTGAATCCATTAGCTGAAGTTAAATTGAATACTATGATCTATACTTTCTTACTCAACCCAGTGTGTTCAAGGATGTAGCTAGTGCACTTATTAGCTTATTCTCCAATACTAAACAAATAGGACCATTTGCTTCTAAGTCAATTAGGCATACAGCAGTTGACGTTTGTTGAAACCTTTTAAAATGTGTTTTCATGAGTAGGTCATGAAGAATGATAAAATCAATATTGACTGTAAGAGAGAAATGTTAAGAGGATTTTGCAGGGTCATCTAAGTCTCTGGTATTTATACAGTGTGGGTACATTCCTATGAGGACATCAAAGACAGGGACACAGACATGCCACACACACACAAACCAGGCCCAGCACAGTTAGGTTTTTGAGGAAGACCGCACCTGAGTGCTGTATGTTCAGGAAACTTTCTGCCTTCCTGTCAGTTGGGCGTTCGATACAACCGGTTCCACAGCCGGTCAGACTATGGTTACAGAAACTACACATTTTGTCTAATTACCATAGAAACCCCATCAAGCATTCTAGAGATCAGACTTACTTGCTGGTGCCTTATGGCAAACAGTAAATACATTCTGTTTCTGAAGTAACTTACCAGTCAAATATTCAACTTGACAGTCCCTGAGGAATAAATGATTTCACACATTGCTCGCTGTCGTTGAAAAGAAAACTGAAAGCTTATTATACGACCTTAACCCAGAAACAAACACCATAAGCAGCCGTGTCTGGGCCGGGCCTGGGTAAGGCTGTCTGCTCAGACTGACAGCACCTCTTGATCCTTCCCGATCCTATCTGTCCCAGGTCCGGCTCCTTCTCCACCCTCTTTCCTCTCCTACAGACACAGGAGGTACTGGCTTGACATTCAGAGAAACAGACTCTTAAATACCCCCCTCTCCCTCCCCCTGCTACCTCTCTCAAGCGTTCCCTCCGTTCAGTAAGCTTGGCAGTCACTTCCCAGTAAGGAGGAAACAGTGGGAGTTAACTTGCACGCCTCCTCATTGTGATTCAGCAGCAGAGCAGTTTCTGAGGAAACCCATCACAGTGGCCGTGCCCTCTAACAGGGGAGAGGCTGAGAATGTTGGGAGGAGGAACTAGGAATTCCCCTTCCTGCAACTGCTGAAAACAGCTGTTGGGAGGAGGTGAGAGACAGAGAGAGAGTGAGAGAGGTGGAGAGTGAGAGATGGAAAGATGGAGGAGAGTTGGAGAGGTGGAGAGCTAGGGAGTTGGAGAGATGAAGAGAGAGACAAGAAGAGACAGATGAGGGATGAGGAAGAGAGAGGAGAGCCATTAGAGAGGGAGAGAGAGAGAGAGAGAGAGAGAGAGAGAGAGAGAGCAGCCAAGTATCAGCCATCAAAAAGTGTCCATGATCAGTGTGAAAAACATAGTCATTCTTGTGTAGGTGGCACAGCTGATGGGTTTCCAGAGAAGCTTCCTTTGTTCTGCATACTGCATGTTCAGAAGCCAAAGTGACGAAATCTATCTCTGTCAGAGAACCGATACTACAACAATAAAAACTTCATAAGGTTATAAAAACATTGCAGAAGGCTAGAAGAAAAGCCTTCAGTTCTTCCTAGTTCACCGAATCTCTGGGGGTTTTCATCATGACACTGTGACATAGCTGAAGCAGGACTATATTGGGAGATACACAGAGGGTAAATTCAGTTATTTCCTTGTCACACTCAAGTTAAACAGGTGGAACCAGACTGAAGTAGCTGTGGACAATTTGTTTTTATTAAAATTTTACTTCCAAGAACACCCCACTCCTGAACCTTTTCTTTCCTTCCTCTGGTTTCCTTGTTCAGACTCCAGAAGATTCCACTCTGTGTAATGTTGCTCAACTTTGTCTCCTATCAAAGCAACTGTTCTGTATCAGCAGTAAATTCCCTGTGCACAATAATAGCTATGTGACACAATACTAAACACACAGTCATTTATATCATACAGTAAAACGAAACAATCAAGAGCCTAAACATAGATGAGTGCAGTTGATAGATCGAAGGGTAAATGCCATTGGTGAAGGGTGACTAGATTTAGAGCAGTGAGTCCAAGAGGGAGGAGTAGAAAGACATCTGACAGACGACCACTCTTACTGAGCAGTGAGTCTAGAATCCCCTTCCTGGTTTCACATCCTGGGGCTGGAGGGATAAGTTGCAATTGACATTTTGCGCCAAACTTCAGAAACAAGCCCAGCTTTCATGCTGCTGTTTGAACACTGGAGAAATCGTCGACAAAAGGCACTATAGTCCCATTTCCTTTCCTCTGTGCCCCCTGCCCCACCTCCTTGCCCCGTCCCGCTTGCCGCCGCCATTCTCTAAAGACCTTCAAGATGATCTCTGTGCTTTCACTTGGGATTCTGGCAGCCATGTTCAAAACACCAACATGGGAAGTGAGAGAATGGGACAGGGTGGGAGAGGATAGGGAGAGGGGGCACTGAAGGACAAGGCAGGTGAGTTTAGTCAACACATTTTATTATTTGCAGCACCAGTGCCTAATCCAAGTCACAGGTACAACTTCAGTGACATATCTGAGCTTGAAAGCAAAGGCTTATCCTTTACAAGATTCAATTATGAAACTTTATTTTGAAACATGAATGATTAATGTTTGAGCACACTGCTCAAAAAAGGTCATCCTCACAAAATTCATGCAAATGCCACGTGTCCTTTAATGATCTGCATTGAAAAAGAGGGCTATGAAAGGCCACACCTACTCAACAGGATTTTATGGTGTTAAATCTAAGGGCCACAACATGTCTCTGCAAGCCCTCATCCATATCCCACAGATGTTCCATGCGAAACACCCCTCTCTGCTCCACAAACTTCTCAAATAGGTGCAGCCCGCCTCCCACCCCAAAGTAGTGGGACTTGGTGGCTAGGTATACCAGTCCCTCCTGTGCCAGGAGCATCTGGAGAGTGTCGTGGAGCGCTGGGTAGTAGGCCGTGTTGTAAATAGTTTCAGAGGTGAATATGATGTCATACTTAGGGGGCACGTCTTCTCTCAGGACTAGCGGCAGATAAGTCCTCCAGTCTCCAGAGAAGAAGCGACACTGGGATAGCTTGGAATCCTGGGAAGATTCCAGGGCTCTCCTCTTAGGTGGTGGTGGGCTGCCCTCTGGCTTCTCCTCCAGCCCGGGCCGCTCTCCTCCTTTCTTTCTCCCTTCCTGTCCGTTGGCTCTCTCTTTACCTCTCTCGTTCGTTTTTCACTTCCCTTCTTGCTGTCGTCCTCTCCCTCGCTCTCCTCCAATCTCCCTTCCCCCTCGTGGCAGTTTATTAGCACATTAGGCAACGTGAGCTGTTCTATGACCGTGCTGTTATAGTCCTGGAAGTGGACCAGTCTGGCTCCCCTCTTCAAAGCCACTATACCCAGCAGACCCGCCCCACAGCCCAGGTCCAGGACTCTCTTCCCCACGAACGTCTCCTGCTCCCTGTCCACCAGCTCCAGCAGGTCATAGGTGCACTCCCACACCTTCAGCCCCCCCTCATATACCCCTGAGATGAGGTCCGATCTCTGAGCGGCGGTGCGGGACAGGATGCTCTCCCCGTCCTCCCTCTCCTCACGGCTGTCCTCTCGTAACACGCGACTGTCATCATCAGGAAGTGGGAGAGGAGGGAGCGCTCCATGGTAATCCGGTTCAGAAACAGCGTCCTCACGAGGAGGGAGGGGGGCTCCCGGCAGGGAGTGGTGTTTCCACAGCCTCTTTGACTGGCTCTGCTGGGCCGCTGCTTACCACCTTATCCTACAACATACACAGATAAGAGGGGATAAGAACTCAAACAGATTTTACATGGTTTGGTTTAAATGACAAAAGAACAGTCAGCCTACAATACAAACGGTATCATCTTAAATCACTTGCCCCCTCTTGTGGTCACACTGCCAAACGTGCACTTTCATTTTAAGGTAGCCTAACGTAATAGCCTTCACATTTAATTGTAACGCGTCGTTTCTGCAGCACTGTCACAAACAAATTAAAAAGCTTTAGTTCCAGACACAATATAAAACTTGTGAAAATAACGTGAGCAGTGACACATTAGTAAAGTTAACGAACTTTACAAATTTACCAATGTGAGACAAGCTAGCTAACTCGAAAGTGTTGTCTTCTAGCTTGCATTTACTTACACGTTCAGCTACGGACGTATACTTCCCATTCTGACCTTCATTTTGAGTGACGTTACTGTTCTCGTCAGACTGGCTTTTTGCTTCTATCTGCACATCGAAGTTGAAACTGAACGACATTGTATTCAAAGAGACAGACGAAGCTACCTTCTGCAGCCAGTAACGTGACAAATCTGCACGCCGGAGGAACTATAAAACTACAACCCCCAGCAGTACTAGTATGTCAACAATTGGTTAAAAAACACCATCTACCATCATACAACTCGGCCATGCGCAAGCGTGTTTATAGAAAACTTTCCTGATAGCCAAAGGACGGATTTAGCATTGTGGTTTTACATTATTTTCACCATTTAGAATTTAATTCCAAATGTAGATCAGTACCATGGCGTGCAAGGATGTGTCTTTTCACACAACTGGAGAGCGATCTTAGAAAAGTATGTAAATGTATAAGCGCATCTGGAATGTACAGCGGTTTCTAATAATCTCTTACTGTGTTGCTCGACAAAAGATTTGGTGTTTTGACAGGGTAAAGGATGCGTTTCAAAAAACGGGATTATATTCTGCATTGGTCGATTGAGTGCAACCAAAGGGATTAATATGTATGATTTTATTCGGCTGAAATCATTCCTTACTTTGAAATAAAATTATTCATACGTGGGGTTGCGCTTAAATTTACCGAGTACCAAATCGACCTGTTCAAACAAACACGGTATGCTTTACTCCACCCGGCTAGCCTTCGACAGGAATGTTGAAAAGCCTCCTAGGCAAGCGCTGATAGTGTGCTGGGTAAGCAAAAGCAGTAATAGGGTTTGTGCAAAGGAATTGCCTGCCTCGATCACTTCAATTTGGTAAATATTGAGGACTATTGGATCTTTATGGTCATATGGTGTGACATGGGTAAGAGTTTGCCTTCTTCCCGCCTTAGTAGTAACATTGGTCGGTCAATATCTTCTTAACCTAACTGTACTGTGTGGGACTAACTTATACGCATGTCTAGATGTTACCGATCTGAGTTTGTGTGGTGGGCATTTTATTGTGTGTGTGTGTTTTCCAGGAGCAGAATGAGGCTCTGCCCCAGTTCTGTGCTCCTGCTCCTGCGCTGGGTGCGGTTGCGTGTGTGCACTCCTAGGGGGCGTAACAGGTTGCCCCCGTGGCTGAGGGAGAGATGGCTCTACCTCAGACTGCTGGTCCAGTCCCTCTGCTTCAACTCTCTAACCAACTCAGACGTGGTCTTTGACTCACTGTTTGAACCTGTTTTCTGGTTGGTCGATTACATCACACGATGGTTCGGCATGGTGAGTTTGTGTGTGCGTGTGTTTCTTTTACTATAAAGTGTGCCCTTTAATATTGGAGATGAAACAGTGGATGGTCGAACTTGTACATTTTCATTCTGGAAACAACACTAACTCTACCTGCCTTCTTCTCTCCCCCCTCCCCCCCTTTTCTCTCCTCCTTTTTCTCTTTTCTCTCTCCTCTCCCCTCCAAGTCTTGTGTTCCTTGTGGTGATCCTGACGAGCTCCATCTTGCTGATAGCTTACCTGATTTTGATACCGCTGGTCCTGACTACCTACTCTCCACCCTGGATCGCTTGGCATATCTGCTATGGACACTGGAACCTGGTCATGATTGTCTTCCACTACTACAAAGCCACAAAGACTGCCCCTGGGCACCCCCCCACAGTAAGGAATCAGTCCACCTATCGCCAGTCATCACTCTTAATTCGTGTCAAACATTTCACACAGAAACGGGTTTATTTTCATATTAAATCATTGAGCAGACTCCTATTTTAAGCGACATGCAAAGTCAGTCAAAAGTATGTTAGCTCTGACTGTATTAAAGTAATGAATGCACAGGACCAGCACTTGCAAAACACAGTGCAGCATCAGTCTTGTTCACATGGAGGTGGATCACAGGAGAGGATACCCCAGTGCAGCCCTGTAAAGAAAGGCTCGCAACATCCACACAGCTCTTATCCTCATGAAAACCTTTGATCTCTTTTAGGTGAGAAACAATGTTCCGTTTGTGTCCGTCTGTAAAAAGTGCATCAAACCTAAACCAGCCAGGACTCACCACTGTGGGATTTGCAACACGTAAGACGTCAGCTTCTCACCTGGTTACCTGTTGGATATTGTGAAAGGTTACAGGTCACCATACGTGGGAAGAACAGTTTGTCATTTTGCTTGCCCTTCTCCTTTGGAACAGGTGCATTCTGAAAATGGACCACCACTGTCGTATCCTTGTCAATGAGTCTCCAAGCAAGCAATAGGCCTGTGTTTGCTGATCACATGATACGATCAAAGATATCTAATTGGTTGAAGATTGGTTAAGAACAATAAGAATAAATACATTGATGAGCAGAAACATTATGATCACTCTCCAAAGAAGGGCATACGTTAAGGTCTGGGTAGATGAGATTAGTAAGAAGACTATCACTTGTTGTAGTCAACCTGTAGGATGTGGGAGAAATGGGATAGAGGAGTCAAGACATGAGAGACTTTGATAAGAGCTAAATTGTCATGGCTGAATCACTGAGTAGTTCAGATCATCTCTGAAACTCCTAGTGCGGCCATTCTTTTATAGGGATTGCCACCTGCATAGTGCACCCTGCCCACCTGCATAGTGCACCCTGCCACCTGCATAGTGCACCCTGCCACCTGTATAGTGCACCCTGCCCACCTGCATAGTGCACCCTGCCACCTGCATAGTGCACCCTGCCACCTGCATAGTGCACCCTGCCACCTGCATAGTGCACCCTGCCACCTGCATAGTGCACCATGCCACCTGCATAGTGCACCATGCCACCTGCATAGTGCACCCTGCCACCTGCATAGTGCACCCTGCCACCTGCATAGTGCACCCTGCCACCTGCATAGTGCACCCTGCCACCTGCATAGTGCACCCTGCCACCTGCATAGTGCACCCTGCCACCTGTATAGTGCACCCTGCCACCTGCATACTTTGCTGGGGAAAGGTTTGAGGAAAATTTGGAAGTTGATGTGTGATGGGCTTGTTGTTATGTCCATCAAAAGACCAACAGCATATCCAGCAGGTGGTCATGATATTTTATTTCATCAGTGTGTTTATAATACATATACTGTGTATGTACATGCACCTTCATTGCACATTCAATTAGTTATCTGAAAGCATGACTCCAGGCACGTATGAGTATTTTGTGTGTTGCTGATGTGTTTCAATTCAGTGTTGTTCTGTGTCAGATGCAATCCTTATCAAGATTCGCAGAAACCACAGCAACAGACACCGGAATATTGCACAAATTACCATGAATTGAAGATGTTGTGTGATAATTTAGTTTCCCTCTTAACAGTAATGGTTTTGTGATGAATCATCAGATTCTTGGCAGTTTACTAATTTATCAGATGCTTTTATCGTAAGTGGCATACAAATGGTTAATAGCCATGTGCAGGCCTTAACTCCAGAACCTGTCCAGCCTGGTTAAATAACTGCGTGGGCCATCTCAACCATCGCTACTTTTTCTGCTTCTGCCTCTTCATGACGATGGGCTGTGTTTACTGCAGCATCAGTGGGAGAAACCTGTTCATGGATGCATACAGCGCTATAGAGGTGAGAATCACACACACACACTCAAACACACACAGCAGGATGATGTTTTGCGTGTTTGTTTGACTGTGTAATTTGTTTTCAGCGCTTTAAACATATGGATGCAGAGAAACCAGGAGTACCAGTAACTGGGATGGGAATACTCATAGGAATCCTTCCCCCTGGGCAGGTAACTCTCTCTCTCTCTGTCTCTGTCTCTGTGTCTGTGTCTGTCTGTGTCTGTCTGTCTCCCCTCCTATCATGGGCACTGAGATTGTGGATGTTCTTGTTCTTGTTGCTGTCCTTCAGACTAACTACCAGACGCCTGAACCTCCCTACACCTTCAGGGACAAGATGTTCCACAAGAGCGTCATCTACATGTGGGTTCTGACCAGGTAGGCCCTGCTGTGCTGTATGCTCTACACAGATGCTGCATACTGTTATAGAGGAGTGGTGGTATTGTATGGACTGTAAGAAAATATGAATTACTCTCCGAGAAGAAATCAAGGTAATACTACCCCTGCAGTGTTAGTAATTAGAATTAGGTAACAGCTTTGGTACACCAATTGTATCTTGAGTTTTAATTGGGTTCCAGCCAGTATAAGCTTGTGTGATTGGTCCTTGCAGCACAGTGGCAGTTGCCCTGGGAGGCCTGACCATATGGCACGCAGTCCTCATATCTAGAGGAGAGACCAGCATAGAGAGACACATCAACAGCAAAGAGACCCAACGCTTGGCTAAAAGAGGCAGGGTGAGGACACACACAAACACTGCTGGTTTACTTAACAGTGAAAGGCCCTATTTTGACACCTCATGATTTAATAATCAATTTACTGTTTATTCTCGCTTTTCAGGTGTACAAAAACCCCTTTGATTATGGCCGCCTGAACAACTGGAAGGTGTTCTTTGGTGTGGAAAGACGAAGGTGAGCTGCCTCTGCTGGCCTTCACAGGAGTCCTCACATGAACCCAGCAATACATACTCATCCTCCTTCTGATTATCTCTATCCCTCCATCTGTCACTAACGCTCTCATCCTCCCTCTTTTGTCTGCAGACATTGGTTGACACGGGTGCTCCTGCCCTCAGGACATGCCCCTCAGGGGAACGGTATGACCTGGGACATTTATCCAATCAAAAAGGAGATGATGACAGTATGACCCCTGACCACACAGACTCCTGCTATTCCTACTCCCTGAAGCCACTGCTCCTTTCAGCCAGCCAGTGGCTGACAGGGATAGCAATGAGAGTTTGGGCTGGTGAGCAAGGAACCCAGCAGGGGCTGCTTCCGTTCATAGAGGCAAAGAGATTGGGAGAGAGAAATAACAAGAGAATATTGTGACCAAGACGAAATCTGGGGGAAAGAAATGTTGCAGAAAGAGAGAACATTATTTTTGTTGCTACTTCCAAGTCTGGCCCTTGCAGAAGTAGAGACATCTGGATTTTGATGGCTTTTTTGAAAAGAGAAATGTGAGGCTGTGGGTTTAAATCCTGTAGGGGTCACTATTAATGTTATTGACCAAGCCCAGTGCAACTCTACTGGTCTTCCAGATTGCTGGATGCCCAGCCCAGCACTCTTTACTACTTCAAAATTATGTTATGTTGACTGTCTGATTGCCAGCACCTGAACGAAGCTGTGCTTTCTTGAAACTTTACTGCAGACTTTTTTTTCTTTAAATTAAATTAAGACTACTTTTTATCATATTTCTTAAATGCTTTTTTGTTGTTACTGTTGCACACACACACACACACACACACACACACTTTATGGTGCCAATCTGACTCAAACACAACTGTGTTTTGGTGACGCAACCATAGCAGTCAGCAGTAAAGGATTAGAGGAGATCAGTGTCATCTGTGATCTACACACTCATACCAACCAATCACACAGGGACTGAGGGAGTGAAAGCCACACACAAACACACACAATCAATCCCCTTTCAAGTCTCCAGCAGAGGTCAATGTTGGAGAAGTGGTTGTGTGGCTCAATAATTATTAATATCAGTTGAGTCCAGACTACTGGTTAGATTAGAGAAACATACATTTCTCTTGAATTAAATTAAACTCTGTTTGCTGGCTATAACCCATTTGACAATGTCACAAGGGCTTCACAAACGCAAATTATTTAGTAAATAGTATCTATACGATGCATTTAAGACCTGTATTTATATGGCAAAAAAATGATTATTTTCAATGTACAGAGGTACATTGGTTAGTAGGTTAGTAGTATTTTGGTTAGAGTAGTTTGACCACATCATCCTTTGAATGCATGCTGTCCTACTCCAAGCTGTACTATAGGCTTGAAAGCCTACTACCAACTAAGTATATCAGGTGATGTGCATCTGTGTAATGAGAGGGGGTGTGATCTAATGACATCAACACCCTGTATCAGGTGTGCATAATTATCAGGCAACTTCCTTTCCTTTGACAGAATGGGTCCAAAGAGAGCTTTGATGGAAAAGTCTAGAATTGTGAGATGTCTTGCAGAGGAACGCAGAAGTCTTGAAATTGCTAAGCTTTTGAGGTGTGATCACAGAACAATCAAGTGTTTCTTGGCAAATAGCCAAAAGATTGCAAGAACTGTGTTGGTCAAACTCAACTCCCAGTCCTACAGCCAGTTTCTGGAAGAAACCTTCAAGCAGTGATACAGGAAGAAGTTGGCATCTTTCAAGAAGACCATGATTTTCATGCAGGATAATGCTCCATCACATGCATCCAAATACACCACAGCATGGCTGGCCAGTAACGGTCTAAAAGAAGATAAATGAATAACATGGCCCCCTTGTTCACCTGATCTGAACCCCATAGGGAACCTGTGGTCCCTCATAAAACATGAGATTTACAGGGAGGGAGAACAGTACAGTGCCTCTCTGAATAGTGTCTGGGAGGCTGCGGTTGCTGCTGCATGCAGTGTTGATCGTGAGCAGATCAAGAAACTGACAGAATCAATGGATGGAAGGCTTTTGAGTGTCTTCGTAAGAAAAGGTGCCTATATTGGTCACTGAATTGTTTTTGTTTGGTTTTTGTCATAAATGTGTATTTGTATATTTTGAGTTGTTATACTGGTTTACCTGGTGAAAAAAAGTGAGATGGGTAAGATAGCCAAAACAAAAAAGCCCCACTCCAACTTCCAGAAATATTAATCTTTGATATTGAGTCCTTTGGGTTGATTGACAACATAGTTGTTGTTCAATAATAAAAATTAATCCTCAAAAATACAGCTTGCCTAATAATTCTGCACCCTCTGTACTCAATAAAATGTAATACACGTCGTTAATATAAGAAATACGATTTTTGCAATAGCATCATTGGGTGCGTCCTGTGGATTCTAACTGGTGCCAGGTTGGCGTGGCCTTGCGCTTGCGTATCAGATTAATTTGGCCCAGAGTCAAACCAGAGGGATTTGAGGATGCTGCAAACAAGCTGCATGTAGGAGGATAGTGCTGATGAAACCGAGGTTTTTACCATAGCTTTAGGAGGATTTTGCAAATACATTGCATTTTGAACTAACAATCTTCGCACCTGTACAGAATAGAACTCGATTTTGTTGGGACGCCTGGTTAGTTTGTGGGACCAGATAGTTTTAAAGCAAGGACAGGCTACACGTTGTTCGAAAGGTGACAGTTTCCGAAGTTGCAGACCGCTCTTTTACGTACGCTACTGACTCGTTCCTGTCACAATTTAACCGGAGATTGGATGTGGCAAGCCAACTGCAGACGAATGCATAACATAACAGAATGGATCTCAGGTAGGCAAACAAATACGTACAGTTGTAGGTTATATCGGTGAAAACCAAAAACTATCGTTTCGATAGGCTGTTTAGCTAGTGTTACCTAGTGCTACCTGAGCTAAAGTTTGATCGTTTCGAAATGTAGTTTAACTATTCAAGAATTACTGCATTTCCATGCATTGCCAAATTGATCTTATGTCTCCGCGTTTAAGAATACATTGTATTTAGTAAATGTGAGTAACATTGGATTGAATAGGGAGATTGCCCTGAACTGTCCTTGTGAGATTAACGTTGCTGTGGCGACAGACAGTCAAGTGGATTTGCATGTGACAGTGCAGGCTTTGACAGTGCAGTCCTGTCCAACTGGTGGTCTTCTCAGTCAATCTCATAATGAATCAGATGGTGTATCACATTCATGTGTCTGTCAGTTAATTCTCAGCATCCCCACCCAACATTATGATTCAATCGGAAAGCTACACTAAAATCGAATGATGGTTTCTGTCATTGCAATGTCTTGACCGACTGTGATGGATATTAGTTGACAATTGTTAGTGATCCGATGTATTGGGCTGTAGGATCGGTCATGGGTGGGTGTGTTGGACGGAACCGCATGGACGGACAAGGAGGGACAGGTCAAAACACCGCTAGGACCAGAAAACGTGGAGGTAAGATGCTCTGATATAACGTCCGTTTATCCCTCACAAATCCCCACCCCTAATAGACCTGCAAAAACCTGTTGGCCAGCAACTTTTCACCTGTGGCCAATTGCATACTTACTTCAAATACAGAATACATTTGAAAAGGTAGTTGGGCACTGTATTTTGGGATGATATAAGCAAGATGAACTTGAAAGCAGGTTGACATTTATAAAATTTAGCACTAGTTCATGTGTGTGCTTGTGTATTTTATGGGAAGAGGAGGGTGGGGCGTACCAAATGTATTAAGACTAAATGTCTTGTTCCTGCATTAATCGACTCATACTACACTAGGCTAACAGTGTCCACTTTTAATATTTACTTTAATGAGTAGGGGTAGGTTCAAACAAATTCTGCTGATACAATGGTAAACGCATTAATACAGTCTTCCCCTCGTAACGACATGACCCAGGTTCATTCTAAATATAGCATTGTAGTCTGGGCCGCAGCTTTCATAAATAGTCTTCACTCCTACTAAAAATAACACCTGAGGTTTAGAAAAGCAACTTAGACGTTTCAGTCCTCAGGCAAATAGCTGTTATATGGTTTAAGATCAGGCTTAGTCAATGGTAAATGGCAGTGCAATAATAGCATCATATCAACTTTATTAATGAATGTATGTAATACCTTATGTAATACAAGAATGCAGACACGATCAGCATCACTGTTTGCAAAGTGAGAAGAGAAGAGTGGAGGTTTTCTATCAAACTGCAGCGATTCCCAGCCTGTCCTCTTTGGGAACTACAGTACGTTAAGCTTCACTGTAGAACAGCATGACTCATCGTCCTCCACTGTGTTGGTGAAAGAGATTCCCTCTGTTGGCCAGAGATGGCACCTGGACCAAGGCTGTTTCATCTCCAAGACTCAGGCTTTAACTTCTCGCTGTTTGACCATTGTCCTGCAAACTCCCCCAGAGACAGTCTGGCACAGCGCTGAGCCAACAGGTGTACCTGTACTGTCTAGTTCTAGTACATGACTCTACCTAGAACTGTCAGCGATGGCTGTCCAAACACAGACGATTATAGTGGCCTGACCAAGCTTTACCTTTTCTATCCTCTTGTTTGTCGCCTTAGCCCCTGGTTATTTCTAACCCCTCGCCTCTGAATAACACTGATAGGATTACGCTTGTTGTGTAAATCATTAAGAGTAGCAAGACGAGTTAACAAGGACTTTAAACATAACCCTCTCGTGGTTTCTCTCAACCTCCTCCTCCTTCGCGGACATTTTGGCCGTACATCCTTTCTGATGTATTTTTAGAAGAGGTAAGATAATTGAAAGGGTGGGTCAGAAGTAACTGGGGAAGTGGCATGTCAATGAAGTCTCCCTGCTGTTGGAAACCAGAGCAGATGGTCTGATCTGATTACTTTGACTGCATAACCTCTTCTTCGCTCAGCGTACCCCAGCACCAGCATAACTGCACTTAGGTTCTGAGAGAACAACACCTTGACATCATTAGCACGCAACGGCGCCTGGAGTCAGGAGGGTCAGAGTTACCGAGAGCGTAGCCTCAGCACATTATTCTGAAACCAAACAGAAAGGAGCAGTTCACGGGAAGTTAATCTGACAACCGACAGAAGCAAGAAACTGAGAATCCAGGAGCCGAGGACAACATGGGAGTAGCTAACTCCAGAGACTACCACACATATCACCCCTCTCAATCGCCCATCAAGGTGGTGCTAAAACGTGAGTTTGGATATATTACAGCAGGTTTGAATGAATTCGAAATCAATCCTTTCATCCAATGAAGGCAATGTTCCATAGTCTATAAGTGTCTATTTGAATAGGAGCAAAAAGTGACATCTTACTTCTCTTTTGTATCGCTATGTCACAGACCATCTGTTGTTGTTAAATATAGCTTCCCGTACAGCAGGTCTCGCTCAGGGGAAAATATGAACATATTTTGCTGTCATAAGAGTTAATCTATTTTTGCTTCTTTGCATCTACAAAGCATTTTGAGCATTAATGCTCATGTCTGAAAACCCCTGTTTACAATTACAGTCGAAAAACATCATGCCCAACTTAATTAACTTCCGTTTGGGTTGATCGGACAGGAAAAATAGGAGTGTGAGTTACTCTAGAGATTTTGCTGTGTACATTTGTATGTAAATCTCTTCTACAACCAAATGACTCTCGCATAAGGCACTGGGGGAGGGGCTTGTACTAGTAGTGTCGACTTTGACCGATCATCTGTTGTTGTTTTTTTATGTGAGACACTCTGTTAATAGGTGGGGTTGTACCAAGTCAAATTAAAATGTTTGTATAGCCTTCTTTTACAAGCAATGTGATAGAGCCATCCACACATAGAACTTCACACAAGCCCATAAAACCACCCCTTAACTAACCTAAACACTAAAGGAAGACAAGGGGAAAGACTACCAGAATAAATCATTTGAGGAAAAGATCACTAGCAACCTGTATGCCTGGTAGAAGGCTAGCTAGTTGAAGGGTGGAATCGATCAAATGCACTGTCTCTGTCACCAGTCCACCAGTTTACAAAAAACCTCCCAACAAGGATCCAATAAGGATGAAACATAATCTATGCCAGTACTGTCATAAAATGCTTTTGGTATTGCTGGATGACTGGATTAAGTAGGTAGTATAATCTGGACCATATAGAGTTCCAGGCGCTGAATTAAATGTGCCCTTGGCTCTCCCCCCTGTCTAACAAGGACGAAGGCTGTAGCTGCTTTGCTGTGGAAACCTGTTTACTCTTAAGAGAAATTTAGGTGAACATCCTTCTTGCTTGTTGACCACCCATTTGTTGCCTGCTCATTTTCGGACTGCTTACTGGTTATCTGCCTTGTTTACAGTTAGCATGAAATACATTTTTGACATTCTGCTGGTGAAAGTTCCCTTAAAATCAGCCTATGTCTTGGCAGATCATACTACCCAGAGTGCTTTCATGACTAAATGATTTAGGAAATCCTTCCATGTAACCCTTGGATCGTAGTCTGTAAGTTAGTAATGAGTTTTGACCTCCTCCCTCTCCTCGTGACTGGTTATCTGCACGTAGGAGACGGATGACATCAGTGGCAAACCCTCATTCAGTTGTTGCCAAAAGGAAAGTGGCGATTAGCACACGAACCCAACACAACACCATGTTTTACCGCGTGACAGTCATCCTAATCAACTGTCCTCTCATTTGATTGTGTGGTTATGAAATTGTGTGGCTGTCAAATTCCCCTGATGTCTGCTGGTATGTATGAGTGTGTGTCTATATTTAATATCTATATCCTCTCTATATATTTCTATATCTTTATATTAATATAAAAGCATCAGCTGGAATTTGTGTTACGTGTCTGTTATATTTCTTTTACATTTGAGATTTCAGTAATTTAGCTGTTGCTTTTTGACATAGAAATTGTGTAGAATATAGAACTGACAGCAGAAAATGCAGATTGAGAAGGTCATAGTTTCAACTGTATTTAGGTGGTTTAAAGTTTCTGGCCTGGGGCAGCCCTTTACCCCTGCGTTTAATCAGAACTAACTTGACTTGCTCTTTTTAATGTGGGTCTTCTGTTTTCCTCAGCTCTGTCTGACAGCACCGAGTGATCGTGGAAGTTGTATGTAAAGGTGTTGTATGAGAGCTTGTTCTAGTTGCTTCCTGCTGCATGGTTTTAAATGCGCAGGTTCACAGAATTGAGTGTCCTGACTTTGTGTCCAAACAGCTCTCATCGCTCCAAGCCATGCCTTGTGAACAGTGGGGGTTAAATCCTGTTATGTGCTGCCCGATTACTGTCTTTAATCCACGGTTGTGTGTGTGTGTGTGTACCGGTGAGTTTGCATCCCCGTTTGTGTTTGGTTTGCTTGTGTGTCCCCTTATGTGCATGTGTGTGACCATGTGTATGGGCGCCTGTGTGTGTGAACCAGTAAGTGTCGGCCCGTGTGCGGCTTGTGTGCAATAATCCACCGCACTATAAATAATCACTTTGATTTCGACCCCCCCCCCTCTCTGAGGATCAAAGTGACCTTTGCGTTACTGTGCTACACCCTCATGACTGTTCTGGATGTACACAGGGCAGAGCAGACTTGAGCAGCTTTCTTGATGTAGACTGGACATGACAAGCCTTTTTCATATTAGATTGTGGGTTTAGAGGCAATGCAAGAGCGTGTGTGTGTGTGTGTGTGTGCGTGTGTGTGTGTGCGAGCGTATGAGTGTCCCTGCCAGCCGAAGCTCCTTAGTGAGAGACTTCCCTCTAAGATGAGCCTGTCTGTCCTTGTCTGACCTCAGCCTGGTTTACATGTGTGGTGGACTGTCTCATAGGCTTGCACCTGGTGGTTTCCATGGTAAAATAGTAGAACACAGTTGAGGAGACACACACTCTCTTACATGCGCTCACACACACACTCTCATACCTCATCATCTGGGTATGCATTGACTGAAGCCAACATGGTTGACACCCACTGGAACACGGCACGCAGCATCAAGCAGGTGTTGTTAGACTTGTGGCATTAGCTGTCTGACTGATCTATTTCAGCCTCTTTTTACTGTGCTGTTGCCTTCCTTTCAATGTGTCATTATATAATTGCTGGCGTGTGCTGTAATTCTACTGTTGGTCCTTTAAGTCTTAATTCTTGGGATCTTCATGGCAGATGCTGCTTATCCTTCTAACTCAGGAGTTTCTTCCTGGTCACATTTCAGTCAGCGTGCAGAATCTGAAGTTCTGTGTGGCTTCTGTCGTACCTGACAATGTAAGACTAAGGCTGTGTCTGTGCCGTGGTGTTTATATTTCCTTCATCAGGGACTCGATAAACATCCTCCTGGACTGCCACAACCTTGGAACAGTGAGCTTCTCAATGATCTAATTTTAATGGATTTTCGGCATTGTATTTTAAAAGTGGGCATAAAATATTGTGTCCACACAGTTGGCCTTTAAACAGTCCGTTTTTCAGCCTGACCCCTGCCTTTCTCTCTCTTACGATAAGATCAAGAAAGTGACGGTCATCATTTATAAAGACAACTTGCCTAAATCCAGCTCAATCCCCAGTTTTGAGGAGAGGGTGCCCTCTTTCTCCCCTTACTTCCCTCTAGTCTCTCCCTCGTTCATTCTCTCATTTCCTCTTGTCTCCCTCATTCTCTGTCAGGACGGAACGAGCCCCTGAAGAAGGAGAGCCCTAAGTGGAAGAGCGAGTATCCGATGACGGAGGGCCAGCTGAGAAGCAAAAGAGATGAATTCTGGGATACGTCCCCGGCGTTTGACGGCAGGAAAGAGATCTGGGATGCGCTGAGAGCTGCAGCGCTGGCGGTCGAGGTCAATGACCTGGAGCTGGCCCAGGCCATCGTAGACGGAGCCTGCATCACCCTGCCGCACGGTGAGAGAAGAGACTTAAATGCTGCCTGACACACCCACCCACACACACACACTAGGAAATGCACGTGCATAAATACCAAACAGAAACACGGAACATAGAACTGTCCTTTCTTCTGTGCTTTTTTGTCCTCATGAAACCATACCCTGTACACAAACACACACACACACAAATGTGCCCTATGTAACACATGTGGATAAAAACAGTGTAATTAACACACGTACACACACAAACTTATTTATGCACATCCAGATTTGCCCACATGTAAACACACAGATATATAACAATTAACTTTAGTTTTCCCTGTAAGCAATAACTGAACACAAACACACGTTCTGTAACATGAACACTTGTAAAACATACAGGTAACACAAATGAACAACACAGAAAAGAGTTTCATTGGAGCAGTCAGGAAGCCTTCATATTTCCCTATAATGTCTGTTGCAGCAGATATGTGCGTGTGTGTGTGTTTGTGTGTATGTGTGTGTGGCAGATTACTGCCTGGTTACATAATGACTGCAATCACAGGCTGCAGAGAAACAGCCGATGTATCAGGCCTGTCAAGAGCTGGATGGAAAAATCCCCTCTGTAATGTGTACGTAGGTGAAATTATCCCTTCGGCACTTTTATCAACAATCCTCCAAAGTCCCTAGTCCCAAATCACATTACAGTGGTGAACGTTCACAGTAATCATGCATTCATTTAGCTGAGGCTTCTATCCAAAGCCCATACAAGGAGGAATTTGAACCTCGGTCAAATGCTCTACCACTGGGAATCTGATTTCTGGTGATTTTAGTTAAATTCCCATCTTACAGATAAAGCAGAGAACTGAAAGAATGGGGGAGGGTGGAGTCAGTAAAGGGATGGTTGAAGGGATTAGAGCCGCTGGTGGGTGACTGACAGTTCTGCTGACCACTGTGTCCTGCAGGCTCACTGACGGAGAGCTATGATGAGCTGGGCAACCGCTACCAGCTCCCAGCCTACACTCTGGCCCCGCCCCTCAACCTCATCAAGGAATGCACCAATGAGACCGAGGCCACAGATAAGTCGGAGAAGCAAGCCCCTCCTCCTACCAAACAGGAGTTCCAGCTGAAGGTCCGCCTATCGTCAGGTATGAGACATGAATACAAACACATGCATGAACAGACCTACGCACACACACACGCACATGAATACATGCATGAACAGACACATGCACACACACACACACATTAATACATGCATGAACAGACACATGCACACACACACACATTAATACATGCATGAACAGACACATGCACACACACGCACATGAATACATGCATGAAAAGACCCATGCACACACACAGACACGCATATGAATACATGCATCAACAGACACATGCACACACACACACATTAATACATGCATGAACAGACCCATCCACGCATGCACACACACACATGAATACATGCATGAACAGATCCACGCTCACACACACACATGAATACATGCATGAACACAGACATACACACAGACACTCATACATACACACAAATAAATGCATGAACATTGACACACACATACTCTCAGGAATGCACACACATAAACATGCATAAACACAGATGTAAACACACAAATACATGCAAGAACAGACAACACACAACCTTACACACAAACCTCAACATTACAACATGTTGTATATATTATATAAGTAAGTAGTGTTCATCAGATGAATCCTTTCAACACAGACACCTTAGTATTTTAGGTTAATATTACTGCATGCTAACATACATATGGCCCTGCCTCTGTCAGGTAAGGACCTGCGTCTGACGGCCACAATGGCTGACTCCATCTCCCAGCTGAAGAAGCAGCTGGAGGTCCAGGAGGACATTGATGCCAGCCACCAGAGGTGGTTCTTCTCTGGAAAACTGCTCACAGACAAGACCCGGCTGCAGGACACCAAGATTCAGAAGGACTTCATTGTCCAAGTCATCGTCAACCCCAATCCTCCAATCATCGCTACCTAGGGAGGGAGGAAGAGGAGATAAGAGAGGAGAAGGAGTGGGAGGGAGGTAGAATGGGAAGGGAGATGGACAGAGTGGGTGAGAAGGAACAAATGAATGAAAAAGGGGGAGGTTGGATGGGAGGGATATGAGAGTTAAGGAAATGGGACATAAATGCCCTTACAAAGACACACACAAACAAACACACACACTGATGCATATATTGCAATAAAGGAACTTATTGTTGCCATCAGGGCACAAGATTGTTGACGCTACTCCTATCCTGTCTGGATCTATGCTTGCTGCAAAGGAGTCTTGTGTAAATAATTTTGTAATGAATTAACGTTGTTTACTTTTGTATTACCTCCTCTTTTTTTATTCCGCCCCGTCATGTATTCCATCCCAGAACATGTCAGTGAAGCACTGATATAAATTAGGAGGAAATTAATGATATGAAATATTTCGATTGACACAATGTTATGGGTCTCTGTGTTTTTCTCCAAATGGGTATGTTTTAACCTGTAACCTTTTGTTCCATGATATCACCCAGTTTGTGCTTCTGTTTAGGTGTTTTTTTTTATATTGACGTGCACACACAGTCAGATGGGAATAAGCCATTATGTTTGTAATATTTATATAACTTTTGTCTCAATGGGTGTTAGGGAGAGCAACAGTTCTGAAGAAATGTATACACCTATTTTAATGAGTGCTAATGTAAGTATTTGTACATTTGTTAAATTCCAATGATGTGTATATATGATTCAATTTGATGAGTGATTTAATTTACTCTTTATATGGTAAAGAAAACAGTCCATTGTAGTTTTATATGCTCATCAATGCGTATGAGTGTATGTATTTACCTTGATGACTTTGTGAATAAACATTCTAATGCGAAGGAGCTTTGTGCTTTATAATCCTGACTGCAAAACAATCCACATTAATAGGTTTTTTTCTCTCTGCAGATTTAAACTGTTCACTCTGTACTCATAGAAAGATTGCATCTGTGAACATTAGTAATATTGTTATATTAAATATATATATATTTATGTTATATAATATTTCCAATTATTGTTAACATTTGATCGATTAAAAGGTAGGATTTCAAAATATACTTTGATAGACAGTGCCACCTGCTGGGTGAGAATAAGTATGCCCTAAACTGTAGAATGACAGCAGGGGAAGATGCCATCTATGGCTAGCATGCTTCTAGGCAACAAGCCCACATTCATTTTCGTGACCTGTCTATACGTTTCCCAACATATGCGTTCAACATACACCGAAAAGTGTCATCCACGGATCAATTATGAGTGATTTTTCTTTTCTTGCTCATCAGGACAATTGGGTCCAATGTTGCGTCTGGTGATGATGCTGATGAGGCCACAGTTCTACATAACCTCCTACAGTACACCTGGAGCTGATACGTATGGAACATAGAACTTGGTTTCCGTGGCTTCTTCTAACGCCATAGGTAAGGACGGTCCTGAAACGCACACTTTACGTTTAGGCTACAGTAAGGTGACCTGAACGGTATTTTTAAATGAAAACCGGGGACTTTTCCAATTTGGTGCAAATGTGTCATTCAAATTTCCGATGTACATATCTATAAAATAAAAACTGGACAACTCTGGTTTCGTTGACCAATGACCATGGTAACTGTTGTAGGCTACTGTAGGCAAAAAACCCCCCAAAACAAATCAATAATATTCCGTACTAAGCAGACTCACTTTTTAAAGCATTTCAGAAAATAATAATTCACAGTACCAAGGTGAGTGAAACTATTGTATCTGGGATATATCCTTTAGTCAAAGACTGGTTTATAAAACATATAAGACAAAACCACGTCGATACTGCTTTTCAGTTTTAATTGAGAGAATTTAATTGATTTGTTTCAACTTACACATATATAAGCTATCTTGACGGATAATTGCACGTTTGTTTTAATCACCTCACTGAATTCCAGCAGTTCAACATTTATTTAAAAAACTTTGTACATGAGCTTAAACTAGCATGTGATGATAATGTCATAAAGGTTAATAAAATCTTGAAATGAACAAGAACAGTGTTGTAAGTTTAAAATTACAATGTAAAATTAATGTAAAACTTAACATCCAAACATCCAACACAACTGCACCACGTTGTCTGCCAGGAAGCAAAACGTGAAATAATGGCAATATGAACTGGAAAATTGTTGTGCAAAGCAAAGGAATATTAAAATAGTCCAACATAACAGCTGCCTTCCAGTAGGACTTCAGATGTGTTCAGAGGCGATACCTAAGCAGTCTATTTCTGAGCCCATGGATTCTTGCTGAGCACTGGTCCGGTTTCATATTTATGATGATCCTCTGCAGGAACTGCCATTGACTGCAGAGATGAGTGGTTCACCAACATTGAGCTCTTGTCTTCATTGTGAGAATATTGCAAACATCAATTCATCCAGGAGCTGTCGATCTGGATCTGTCTTCTGCACTTGGAGAACCACAGTCTCACAATCCTTTTCTGATTGGACAGCAAATTGTCCCTCAGGTGGCTCCGGCAAGTAGGGTATCTCTCCCTTTTTGACTGTCTTACATTTTCCCTCTCCCCTTTTCTTTTATGTATAAGAACTTCAGGGCATCCACCTGCTATCATCCTTTGACGGTAATTGACCATCTCGTATCTAATGCTGAATACCCTGCTGAATAACATAGTTGTTTTAAAACAAGAGCTTTAGCTACATTTTTATATTGGTCTTTCACTTTCCACACCCTTTCAGATGACCGTTACAGTTCCATCCTTAGCATTAGCGTCATTTCCTGCTCTCAGCTGAAGCTCAATATCATGGGAGATGTAGACATCCCAAGCCTGGTAATGATATGAGCTTTTTCATTGATGTGGACCTTGAAAGTGGTCAATAATCTAATATTAAAGTAATATAGGTATATACAAGCACCACATGTACGTGGTTGCTGTTTTGTATGCCAGCTAGATGTGGAGTTTGTAAGATTGGTAGACAGGAAGGCAGAGATGTTTATAAGGTGGGAATCATCCTTTTCCCCCAAAACTGAAGCAGTTTGCCATTATGGAGAAGGGGGAAGTGTCCTCCTTGCTGGATCAAACTAGAAACCAGAATGATGGTAAGTAGTTAACAGTTTTTACTTTCTTGCTGTCCTAGTTTGACGTGCTTGAATTAATGATCAACTAAATGTAATCATTCTAAATGTACTAATTGTTTAGGCTGCTGTTTTTGGATACATGAGCTTTGCTACAGTATGCTGCAAGTTCTCACACGCCTGCTTCCACCAACGGCTTCAGGAAGAGGTCCAGCTGCCTCAAGCCACTATAGAGTTAAGTCAGCTTTGTCATACCTACTGAACTTTGTGCAGGTATGAATACACCTTAATTAAATGCATATGTTGCATTGTTTAACACTGTCCTCTTGAGTTAGTTCCTTGATATTTTTCAGGCTGGAATCGTGTCTTCTTTTTTTTCAAAGCACGAGAACAGAATTCCCTCCCTTTGTAATGTTGATGATGGATCCTTGAGGCTCCCATGGCAGACCCATCAGCCACAGTTAGTGTACATCAGTCAACTGTCCAGCCAAGCATGCCAGTTTATCATTGTTGCCAGAAGTGACAAGGTTACCATTCCACTGCATGATTGCAGCCTTACCTGTACCCAAGATTAGATGTTCACGTTTTTCTGGGTATGCAATGTTTCTTATCCTACTCAGCTTAGTTCCGTTTTCACCTTTCTCGAGCATATCTATGGCTTGCCAGTGTCTAAGACAGCGAGAGATCCAAAGTGATGGAACTCATTGGAAAGCTTCAAGTTCAATGGCGAGCAGTTAATTGATAATCTCAGGTCAACACTTCATGAGGACGTTTCTGAAATGATGTGCATTTCTCACATGGTGACAGTGTACCACTGTACGGACAGACATACAAAACAGGGACAGTTGTTGTAATGTCAAAAGATACTGATGAACCAGGCTTAGAAGAAATAGTTCATCTTGACCCAAAGGAAGACAAAGGGTTAGCTATAGCTTTTGTACAGGTTGTTGAGGTACATTGTTTAGATTTTTTTAATAACTTCCATAAATTTACCTTTAGATGAGTGACTTCAAAATGTTTCCAACGGTCACACACAGCGTAAGCTTTTTTTTTTTTAGACGTAAAACTTTAAGCTGGTTCGCCCCCGGGGTAAGTTTTAGCATAATACTCTCAGTCGCGTATTTTGAAGCTATGCTGAAAACGTTTGACGCATGGTTTTCTCTCTCAGAAAATATTAAATTGGAATGTTCGAAATCACTTATTTGTGATGCTAAGGCCATTGCACACTGAGTCCGAAATTTTCATTAGCGTTTTTTCGTCTTCATCAGGCTATAAATTATGTGTCTGGAAGTTTGGAGCCTGTGGAGAGGAGGTCACGAATGTGACCTATGAGGAACTAAAACAACGGGTGACGCCACCAACCCCATCTTCGCGCTTATGAGTTGGAAGGCTGGACAACTTTAGAGAAGGGCATTTGAACTGATGTCACTGATGACCAAAATGATTTTCGAATGTCGAGATAATCTAATTTTAGTAATACTGCTGCGGTTCCGGTATGTAATTAGTCTGTCATGATGCATAGTTTACAGAAAGCACATGAACCACCACACATTTTGGCAATAATTGTGACGGTTAAAATATTGGGCCCTTTTTACACAATTTGAAACGCAATTGATAAGCTCAAAGTGCAAGTGACATTGTGGGCGGACGCAGCTCTGTTGCTAATATGCGCGATAAATTACTCATGCGCCCAACGCAAATCGAAAAAAGGTTGGTCCGGTGTTGCGTCATTAGTCATAGCTGTGGTTTGGGCGTAACGTGCCATGGACCAATCAGCGCGTCAGCTCACATTACCTTTAAAAGCAGGGGCGCTTGTTCCGTGGCTAATTGCTATTGTTGGAGTATATGATTTTACGCCGTTACGTGTTCACGCATCGAGAGTGGTAAGATGGATCACCAGGATTCAGTTTAGTTAAGTTCAATTAAGTTTATTCCCTGACAGTACAATTCTAATACAGATATCCGGGTCGCTCCAAGGTCCCTTACAGCACACAGCTACGTGCGTCTTATGCTTGGCACAGCACAGAACGACAACTTTCCTTGGGAGACCCGCAGTAATAGATAACATTATGCATTTAATTAAGGCAGGAGCTCCTCCGCTTTCGGTGGTGTCCGCCCATGGTTCGATGGCCGTCTTATCTCCTCATGTGGTTGAGAGAATCTTCTTTGTTGCATCTTTCTCCCATGTGTTGTTGTATCTAACTCTGCACACAAAGAAAATGGCGTTCCCTACTCCCCACATTCCGAGATAAGACAGTGGAATACATCATGCTGTTGACTGTGTGGACTGTCGACTCCCTCTTGATTCCCACAGTGTGTTACATTTCTTGCATGATGGAAAAGTGCTGTCTGCCTGCCTTACAAATCTTATAGGTCAGCACAAGCAAATCATTGTATTCTTCATTGCTAGCATAAATAAATTATTATATCCTTCATTATTATAAAGAGGGATTTGCCAGGCGCTCGCAGGCCAGGAGTAGTTCACAGTTGGAGACCGAAGTCCTCTCAGGGTAGTGAAAGACATAAGTTACATTTTATGGGGAGAGTAGAAATTAATTTAGCCTGAATGCAGTTCTTGCCCATTGCTTAAAAACTAGACCAAAGCAAGGCTTTATCTATAGATATCTTGATATGTTCAAAGATCTATATTGATCTACAACAGTTATAATTTAGGGGCTAGGGCTGACATTTGATATAATCTCTAAAAAGAATGTTTGTGGATTTAGACTTAAAAAATACTTGGGGGTTTTGAAGTATAGGCCTATGTAAATCGAGATTGATAACAGACTAGCGAGAGCACAAGCTAACTTGGCAAGAGACTAGAGTGAATGGACAGCTATGTCGTCAGTCAATTTAAATGCAGTGATTTCTTTTTGTGTTTGAGTGATTGAACTGCTCTGTAAGCCAGGGTTAGGGTGGGAACGGCGGCGGCCATGTGCGATTTATTTGCAGCCTGGATGCGCAGGGGTGTGAGTTTCCTCTCTGCTCTGACTGCAGGCTGGAACTGCTGTCTTCAAACAGCACAAAAGTCTCCAAGAACACCAGTAAAAGTCGCTGGATTTGTCGCTTATGACACACACAAAAAGTCGCTAGGATGATTAGTTTGTGTTAAAATTTGCACACACAAAATTATTTCAGTTTTTATTCCCCCTCCCATCCTGTGGCCTACTTGCACAAATGAAGGTCACAAAAGATGTAGTGTAATCTCTGACAAGTTGTGTGTGTTTTTGTGTTTCAACGCATGATGGGTAGTAAGTTAATGTTTGGGAGTGCGCCTTGCAAATGTACTTATGACATTTGTGACAAGTGGTTCTGGTCTTGGTGTCCTTGTTTGGGCAGCCCTGACATCTCTTCCTCTGTCCAGTTTCCAGTGGCCAAAGCTGAATGCATCGTCATAGTTGTGTTCTTTACATGAAGCTCCATCACCATGTTGGCAGAGGTAGGGTTCAGGACAGATATTGCTGTCGCTCAATCGGAGGGCTCACCAGAGTTATTCCCAGCTCCTAAAGAAAAAGAGCCTCCACTTGTATGGCTTTGCTGAGTTCCACCCAGGGTTCATTTCAGTGCAAACTACAAATGCATTGTAGGCTGAGACTTCCAAGATGCTGTAAAAGATGACCAATGGCCACTTTGCTGTCATCCAATTGCAAGTATAGGTGGCAGTGACTTTGTACAGGTTGTCAACTCGTTTTTCTTGTCATCCAGAATCATATCTCTTTTTGTCCTCTGGTCAAGCATACACACACTAACATAACCCTCGATACTGAGTTACTGATCAAAGGGTATTATTTTGGCTGTGTGTGTAAGTGCGTGTACTATGTCAGACGTGCAGTAAAATTGAGGATGTAATGAAGGTTTTTCATGATCAGAAAAAAAAGAAAGTTTGTTTCATGCATCTGAACTTGAAAAATTGGTCAAATTTGACCTGAACACAATAGGAGGTCTTTTCTCACCAAGGTTCCCCATGGCTGTGGTTATTATCAGGTTTGTGATTATGACACTGATGTACTGTATGTTCCTGACTCCAACTCCACATCAATCTCAGGGCGCTCCCTATGCCTGGATACACACACAAAACACCAGCATGAGGCAGTCCAACATTATCATCGTCTGTCATTGCAGTAGTGGAGGTTGTTACCTGTAACTCATGCGAGAGTCGGCCTCCTCCAACTCCAAGTGCATCAACTGTCTCTCAACACGTTTCTGTTCGCTGCGCAGCTTTCTACAGATCGCAGATAACTGAAAGAGCACTCTTCCCTCGTCATCTGGTAGGCAGCCTGACACACAATACACACCAGTTACTAATGTTTTGGTTCTGACTATGAAAGTTGTTGCATGTTACCTGCAACCCTCAGCTTCTTCCTAACAGCTGGGACAGAGTGCGCCTGGGACCGGAGCCCTAAAAGAGAACCTTCCTAAAAGGTTTGTGTGGGAGAGAGACAGACATCAGTTTATACCCGTTCTCAGACCAGGCTCTCCATTCTATGTGTATGGTTTATACAAGCGGTTAATTTACAGGCGGGGGGCGTTTGCTGTCCATGCTGGGGGGCCTTGTCTCTCTTCTGGAGAGTGGGGATGGGGAGTGAGTTCTCCCTGCGCACCTACAGGTAGACAGCATGATAGCATTTCTTTTGGTTCAAATCATTCCGTCACATTTCACAACAACCAAAGTTTTGAGCGCACTTGAAATACAGATACAACTCAAGGTTTTGTGATCCTCTCACCTGGTTGATGCGCGCCTGTTGTTCTTTATTATACTGCATCCTAGCAGCAGCAATATCCTTCTCCTGCGCATCTTTCCTCTTCTCCTCCTCCTCCCTTCGCTCCTCTGCCAGATGGATAAGCTACATGTTCTTGGCCTTTCTCTGTTGCAAGAAAAACATACAAATTATGCATATGATATTAGAATTTTTTGCACTTCTGTTATATCCCATAAATAGGTGCAGCTGTTATTCAAGAGTGGTTGGTCCAAATAAGGTCAGTGGTATACTGTATATTACTATACAACATGTAAAGGGTCATTTCGGCCGAATCGATCTCAGTCAATCAGTGCCCAGCTGACCTCTTTCTCCCGGCCTTTCATCCTGTCCTGCTCCTCGCCGTACTCGCTTTGCATGAGAGCCCTCTGCTCCACCAGCCTCTTCTCCTCCTTCTCCTCCTCCAGACGCATCGTGTCCCTCTCCTCTGCCTCCCTCAGGCGCTTCTCCTCAATCTGAGCAGGGCCGAAGGGATAAACATGTATGCGTGTCAGACTAGGCAACGTCCTTCAAATTAAAGGTTGTGTGTGCATGTGTTGGACTAGGCAAAAATACTCAAATTAAAGGCTTTCATTGCAAGATGCACCTACAGCCACCAGAGACCAGGCTCTTGAATTCAGATAGTGAAAAGACGCATGTACAAATGCTTGAATGTCTACCAACGCAGAATTACCAGTTGTTTCAGATAGGACATATAGTTAGCCTGTTCTATTATCTGCTGAGGTGTGGGGTGGTTGGCAAACACATTGCCTCTGGCAAGCTTAGAGGTCTGGACACAGTTAAAACCTACAAAGATCAAATATATTAGTAGTCAAGATTACATTTTTGTTTATTGTTGGACCTTTGTTACAAATACACTGGAAAACATATGTCCTTCTCTTCTCAAATCCTTTTTTATCAGCAGTATATAGACAGAAACAGAGAGCGAGAGAGATATATATGACATGTGTGACTGAATAGTAAATGCATAGTATTAATGCACAGTTGCATGTGTATTACATTCACATTAATGAATGTGCTGTCTGCTATATGCCAACTGGTGTAGTGACTGTCTACCTGAGACTGTGTTGATAGGCGGCAGCAGTCTGTCATTTCTTAGGTAAATAAGGCAATAGGCAAATAAGACATTTTTGTAAATACAAGATTCAAAAGTAAAAATCACCAGATCAGCAAACCCTCTCACACCAGATTGTAGATCTGTCTCAAACATGTCACTCAACAACAGGGGTGGCCAACCCTGATCCTTGAGAGCCACTGTCCTGAAATTTGTAGATGTTTCCCTGCTCTAGCACACCTGATTC
Organism: Plecoglossus altivelis; assembly: GCA_036571765.1. Classification (NCBI taxonomy): domain Eukaryota; kingdom Metazoa; phylum Chordata; class Actinopteri; order Osmeriformes; family Plecoglossidae; genus Plecoglossus; species Plecoglossus altivelis. The sequence continues at coordinate 3,453,185 of BROE01000016.1, forward strand.
TAATTAAGGGTCAGGCTTCCACGGGGCTTGATAGCGACCCATTTGTTAGAATCAGGCATATAGCCCTTTTTAAAAAACAATATCAGAGATGGCTTCACAAATCATATGAGGAGCGATATATAGCATTTGAGGTAGCATAAGCATAAGATGGTACCTGGACCTACTTTAAGCAGTTGAAGCTTAATTTACAAGCTCCTGCTTGTCATAGATCTGGGGGGATTCAATGTTATTGTGAAGGACAATGATGAGGAATTCTGACTCTTCTGGAACCAGATGTACCAGAGGCTGTGTCAAAGTATAGACTTATCACATGTTATGACATCATCTTAAACATGAGCCTGACATTCACAAGGGGAGACAGGGTTTAAATGGGATTCATCTAATTAACTTACAAATATGTTATAAATATGGTTTGATCTACAACTGCTCTAATTTATACAACCAAAATGTTCACTCCTCCATCTTCTGTACCCTTCCTGTCAACACATTACAAGTCCTTCATCATGAAATTACTTGTTTAAAACAGACAAATGTGATACAAGGAATTGCAGTTAATATATTGCAATGTCACCCACAGCATTTCAAAGTTGATAAAGGTCTATCCACGTTTAACAGTGCAGTCCATGTTTTGGTCAACATATACATTCAATCCCAAACACTGATTTGTGAGCGGGATCAATACATTCCTAGCATTTGTATTTAAATACAGTGCCACAACACATAGAGAAGACACGGGATTGGGGGTCACCTGCTGTTCCAGTTCTTCCTGGTAGGTTGGTGCCCTCCTCTTCACAGGCTCCACCCTTCCCAGTCTGCTGGTCCTGCTCTCTCCAAGGAGAGGTCCAGTATCCTCAGCCCAGGTGCCCCTGCCCTCGGCCAGGCGGTGCCCCCAGTGCAGCCCTCTCTTGCCCTCGGTAAACACGCTCCCTGTGGTATACTCAGGGGTCGTGGTAGGTTCGAAAGCTGCACAGATCAAATTTATTACATTCACATTAATAGATGTGCTGTCTGCTTTTTGCCAACTGGTGTAGCGACTGTCTACCTGAGACTGTGTTTATGAGGGGCAGCAGTCTGTCCTTTCTCAGGATGGGCATGGTGGCATTGTCTCTTTTCAGAGAAGTCTCTAGGTTCAGCCAAACTTCCACATTCAGTCTGTGCATCTGCTTCAGGTCAGGAAGACAGGCACATCATGAGAAGTTTTTTGTTTTGTCATACAAGAATCAAAAAATAAACATCACCTCACCTACCCAGCAAACTGTTGTACCCCTGATGGCAGAACAGTTTAAAATGTGGCCCTCTACAAAGTGACTAAATCAGATAACATTATTTGTGCAGTCCTTCTTAAGGACAATGTCAGAGACGGACTCATGGATCATATGAGCACCTGTATATAGTATACAAGGTTAAGCCAGTAGCATCAGTTCAACACAGATCCACTTATGTGATCCCGAAAGGTGAACCAACAACAAAGGTAAATGAAACATGCAACATCGTACTAATAGGGTTCCCTTGGGTGTCTCAGAGGGGTGCCCTGCACCCTCCCCAGCCCCATGGGTCATAGTTTCTCCACTCAGCCTCCAGCTTGACCTCCCAAACAGTCCTATGGAATGGCCGACTTCAGTCTTAGTACCAACAATAATTATATGCACCTTGGGCCTCCCAGTGTAACAACATTGTTTCATCACAACAATGTCTGATACGTCGGCTAAGAATTGATGTTAATAAAATAGCATTAGGCTACATAATAACAGCCATTGTTCGAATCGTGCATGGTCATCAACTTTTGTTTATTATGTGGGGTAAACATGTTTCTACCGTCAACACAATAATGAAATAAAGTAACATTGGTCTTATTATGTAATGCACATTTTAATAACAAACTGCTGCAGGAGGTAGAACACATAGTAGACACAGTTCCCCAGCTAACACCCCATGCCTCTCGTTAAGAGAGGTCTGAACCAATGTACGGGATGCAACGGCAACTGCTGTGGTGCTACCATAATATTGCCCACAATAGGGGTGGGACTCCTGACATGGGCGACAGAAAGATACAGACAGAACAAGCTTAGGGGACGACACCCCATTCCTCGCCTGTCTCGTCGCGGAGGCGTGAAGTTAGGGTTGCCAACTGTCCCGAATTAGGTGGGAAGTTCCGCATTTTGAGCCTAATTGACCTCACATGTCTTGTTTTTTTTACTACTGTGCTGATCTAACCACTGATACAACAGCAGTGCTGATCACGACACTTGAGAATGATCACCGATACACTGTACGGCACAAAGCCACTCTTCAACAAACATGGAGGAATTGGTTAGTAAAAGAAAAAGCAGTGGCTCAGTCATTTGGAGATGGTTCGGATTCAGATGAGCAACAACATCACACTATTTGTAGGGAGTGCAATAAAAAAATTACAGCCAGGGGTGGAAGCACTACACATCTTTTTCACCACCTAAAACAGTGGCACAAACTGCAGTTTGGAGTCTTTGAAACTGTGAGCTGCAGAAGCCACAGCCGCAAGCCATTGACAACCCTAAAAAGCTCCAGCCCCAAAACAAAGCTCACTGCAAACTTCATTTTTGCACAATGTGCCTTATGAAAAGAAAAGTGTCAAGTGGTGTACTATAACTAAAGCGGTGTCCTATCACATTGCTAAAGATATGGTCCCCGTTGCAATTGTGGAACAGGTCGGACTCCAAAAGCAACTGAAAACTATGGACCCGAGATATGATCTTCCTAGTCGCATCTACTTTGCACGAGAAGCACTGCCACAAATGTACACTGAAATCAGACAGAGCCTTGCTGACCGGCTCGCTAACGTGACCCATTTTGCGTTGACCAGCGATATGTGGTTGGGCAGGAAGTGTATGTGTATTTTTGGAAAAAGATTGGCCTATTTTATTTCATAGGCTATTTTTAAGATTTATTTTTTACTTAAATGTGCACTTTAAGGAGCTTTGATTAAAAAAATAGGACTCCTGTCCTATTGTTATACAGTATTAAAAAAACAAAAACATGTTATTGTTATTTGAACAGCTAATCATTTAATTATGAACCAAGTGAAGAAACCCGTTTACTATTTAGTCATTTGATTTTACAACTGTTCACTGAAATGGCAAATTTCAATAAAACTACTTTTGACATAATATTTGGCTTTGACTTTGACCATTTAATCTCACTTTGCGGGAAAAATATCTGGATATATATCGTATATCGATATTCAGCCTAAATATATCGGGATGACTTTTTGTCCATATCGCCCAGCCCTAAGAGCCACCCACATGAAGCCGTTCGATACTTCCATGTTTCCGGGACTCCTAATGTTTAATAGTGACTCTGCCTGGATAGTTCATGAAGAGGGTATGTTGTGTGTATTAGAAATAGTAACATACATACAGTCATGGCCAAAATTGTTGGCACCCCTAACATTTTTCCAGAAAATTAAGTATTTCTCACAGAAAAGTATTGAAATTACACATGTTTTGCTATGCACATGTTTATTTCCTTTGTGTGTATTGGAATAACACAAAAAAACAGGAAAAAAGCAAATTTGACACAATTTCACACAAATCTCAAAAAATGGTCCGGACAAAATTATTGGTACCCTTTCAAAATTGTGGATAAATAAGTTTGTTTCAAGCATGTGATGCTCCTTTAAACTCACCTGGGGCAAGTAACAGGTGTGGTCAATCTAAAAATCACACCTAAAAGCAGATAAAAAGGAGAGAAGTTGACTCAGTCTTTGCATTGTGTTTCTGTGTGTGCCACACTAAGCATGGAGAACAGAAAGAGGAAAAGAGAACTGTCTGAGGACTTGAGAACCAAAATTTTGGAAAAATATCAACAATCTCAAGGTACAAATCTCAATACAAGTCCATCTCCAGAGATCTAGATGTTCCTTTGTCCACAGTGCGCAACATGATCAAGAAGTTTGCAACCCATGGCACTGTAGCTTTTCTCCCTGGACGTGGGCGGAAGAGAAAAATTGATGAAAGGTTGCAACGCAGGATAGTCCGGATGGTGGATAAGCAGCCCCAAACAAGTTCCAAAGAAATTCAAGCTGTCCTGCAGGCTCAGGGTGCATCAGTGTCAGCGCGAACTATACGTCGAAATTTGAATGAAATGAAACGCAGGAGACCCAGGAGGACCCCACTGCTGACACAGAGACATAAAAAAGCAAGACTACAGTTTGCCAAAATGTACATGAGTAAGCCAAATTCCTTCTGGGAGAACGTTTTATGGACAGATGAGACCAAGATAGAGCTTTTTGGTAAAGCACATCGTTCTACTGTTTACCAAAAATGTAATGAAGCCTTCAAAGAAAAGAACACAGTACCTACAGTCAAATATGGTGGAGGTTCAAAGATGTTTTGGGGTTGTTTTGCTGCCTCTGGCACTGGGTGCCTTGACTGTGTGCAAGGCATCATGAAATCTGAGGATTTCCAAAGGATTTTGGGTCGTAATGTAGGGCCCAGTGTCAGAAAGCTGGGTTTGTGTCCGAGATCAGGGGTCTTCCAGCAGGACAATGACCCCAAACCTACTTCAAAAAGCACCCAGAAATGGATGGCAACAAAGCGCTGGAGAGTTCTGAAGTGGCCAGCAATGAGTCCAGATCTTAATCCCATTGAACACCTGTGGAGAGATCTTAAAATTGCTGTTGGGAAAAGGCACCCATCCAATATGAGAGACCTGGAACAGTTTGCAAAAGAAGAGTGGTCCAAAATTCCGGGTGAGAGGTGTAAGAAGCTTATTGATGGTTATAGGAAGCGACTGATTTCAGTTATTTTTTCCAAAGGGTGTGCAACCAAATATCCCTGTTTTGTGTGTTATTCCAATACACACAAAGGAAATAAACATGTGCATAGCAAAACATGTGTAATTTCAATACTTTTCTGTGAGAAATACTTCATTTTCTGGAAAAATGTCAGGGGTGCCAACAATTTTGGCCATGACTGTATATACGGTGTATATGAAAATATTGAATGCACAATGTTGGCTCAAGGAGCTTGGTTTCTTGTGTGCTGTATGACACGTTTGGACTTGAATTTAAAATATAACCTTCAAACCAGTCAACTACTTTTGGCTAATAAAGCATCAGTTACATTGACAATAGCGGTAATGTTTTCGTTCAATGTGTCTCAGTGAAGTACTTTAACCAATGCTATTGTTAAACCGGTTTATTAACCAGGCCCTAACTGGAATATGATTTCTATTAACCGAACTGGGGCACAGCCTTTACTAAAGAAGCATTGGGTTTAAATACCCACTGTAGAGGGCGTCATTTTAGATACCAGCATCTGCCCATTGAGCGCTTTATTATCGCTACTGTAGGCACAGTTGACTGGCATAAATAAGGCGGTAAACTGCTCAGGGAAATTTGGCGCAACTTTCTGTCTTTGAGTAGCCCCTTTTCCACCCAAAGCACATAACATTTCAGCGGTGACATTAATGATCGATGAGGATGATATGCTGAGGATTTGTCAGTGTAAAAGTGTTTCTTATATTTTCTTTCAATAATCATAACTGAGACTAAGATTACTGAAGAGCTGGTGTGTGTGTGTGTGTGTGTGAGGGGCGTTAATCCTACGCACGCGCATCTGAGTGCGGCATATAGCAGCAGGCGTACCTCAGAATGTGCATGTGCACTGGTATATATACCGGTAACCAAGCGCTTTACAAGTATTCGTTTGTGTGAAGCATCGATACGTTATTATGCCCGAGCCAGCAAAGTCTGCGCCAAGGGCGGGAAGAAGCGCAGAAAGTCCAGGAAGGAGAGCTACGCCATCTACGTGTACAAGGTACTGAAGCAGGTCCACCCCGACACCGGTATCTCCTCTAAGGCCATGGGAATCATGAATTTCTTCGTCAACGACATCTTCGAGCGTATCGCTGGAGAGTCGTCTCGCCTGGCTCTCTACAACAAGCGTTCAACCACCACCTCCAGGGAGATTCAGACCGCTGTCCGCCTGCTGCTCCCCGGTGAGCTGGCCAAGCCTTGTCAGGTTGTTTACGTGTGAGGTTATACATTCACATTCACCGACAGGAGACAGTTTGTTACATGTGCAGCCTTTCCAGACAGCATGCTTGCTATCATCCGTGGGGATGAGCATTCACATAGTTTAATTTGTTGTAAATGCAAGTACTTGGTACGTACTACACTGTGTAGAATGTTGTCATGTTTAATTTACTGCTCAGCTTGTTGACCTGAGATTCAGCGATGTCAGCATGCTCCTCAGCCTCCTCCAGCTCATGCTGAACCTTCCTGAACTTGGACATGTGAGCGTTTGCTTGTTCCTCCTGAGGAAAATGCATTGATATTAGTTGCACAAAAATGTTTTTTTTTTCCTCTCTCAAACCAATGTGGTCATCGACTGTCAGTGTCATACACATCTTCCTCAGCCTGCCTCTTGTAGGCGTTCTGCTGCATCTTGTCTACCAGGTCCTGCAGCCTAGCAACATTCTTCTTATCCTCCTCGGTCTGTTCAAATGTATCCAAGATATGATCGTGTTGATGTATCACCAGTATTTACCTGGTAGGTGAGCTCCTTCACTCTCCTCTCATATTTGCCTTTAACAGCATCTGCTCCACAACTCTGTTCAACATCAACTTCTGTCTCCAGCTCACGCACCTTGATTCAGCAAATGTAGTTATTGGATTTCGTGCATCTACAGTGAAACATTCTTATATCACGTCTTTATCCTTGAACATTGGTATGTATCCAAGCCTCCAGTTTCTGGAGCTGCTTCTTGCCAACCTTCATGGCCAGGTTCTCAGCTTCATCCAGACGGTCCTGCAGGTCCTTGACTGTGATCTCCAGGTTCTTCTTCATCCTCTCCAGGTGAGCGCTAGTATCCTGCTCCTTTTCCAGCTCTTCTGCCATCATGGCAGCCTAGAATACGAACCGTTAATCAACCCTCTTGCCTGGTCAGAAAGTGATACAAAAGCTTTAAAATGTGATTATTTTTTCCCAAATCAGTGATGGCCTTCTTGGCCTTCTCTTCTGCATTCCTGGCTTCCTGAATAGTGTCGTCCACCTCACCTTGGACTTGGACAAGTTCTGCCTCAAGCTTCTTCTTGGTGTTTATAAGGCTTTTATTCTAAATTCATAAATCATCAGTAAGGCCGTTTTTTTTACTACAAATACTTAATGGAAACCAACTTCTGATGTTTACACGTTCGCTGTCGTCCACCAGCTCCTGCTCGGCCACTTTGCGGCCTCTCTCTGTCTGCTCCAAAGTAACTCTCAGCTCCTCGATCTCAGCCACCATGAGACCATTCCTGCGCTTCACCATGGCAACTTGCTCCTTCATGTCCTCTGCTGCTGTAACAGCATCGTCAAGGTGCAGTTGGGCATCCTAGAAACAACTATCATATGGATATGTAGCACCCATACAACCCCAATAACTGCATTTGCTGAATCAAGGTGCGTGAGCTGGAGACATACGTGAGAATGGGGGTGCTTGGGTTTGTTGAAATTCAGGTGGATACCACGAAGGTGCACATAATGAGTTTCTACTCAACTGTAAAATCTTTTGACAGGAATATTTAACAATAATGAGACCCAGAGATGGTTTTTAATTAGAAAATAAATGGGTAAAATCCTTGTTTAATGAATCAAAAGGATTTGGCAAATGAAATACAAGACTTCCAGGTATATGACACGATATAAACGTCCTTGACAAAATGCACAAAAATAAATAACCAAAAGACATCCCAAACAATTAAATAATAACCGTAATCCCTTTAAATCACACGTTTTATACCAAAATATTGAGAATGCACAGAGAACTTCGCAAAACGTGTCAAGTGTCCTTTAACAAGTGTTACCTAATGCAGTGTTGGGCCCAGTCAAACATACATACTCACATGTTCCAGTTTACTCACGGTACCGATTCGAACGAAGAAAAAAGAGAAACAACAACGTTGAAGGTCTGTTTTGGTCTCGCAAAACATTGAGTGCGCTGAACTGACACTTACAAAACATTAAGGGTGTCGAAAAGACTGGTCCGGATACTCACGTGCGGTGCGATGAACCAACAGCTCCGCCTCGCGTGCGCCCGCCTTGGCTGGCTAGCTAGCTAGCTAACACAGGGAGCTAGCTACCTCTGATAGCGGCGTCCGCTCCGTCAGACGAGTCGCCGGCCTCGTTTCTCAGCCACAAACATCCGCGGTCCCCTTCTCTGAACGTCCCTCTCAGTTTCGTCGACTTTAGTGGCTCTTTTTAGCGTCTTTTTCCCTTTCTCTAAACGTGCGACCGTCCCGTGCTCCCCACAGGTCCAGCGAGCGAGCCTGCATAAAGAAAAACAACTTCCCGCACTTTCTCATCCGCTTCGCTCTATCCAGTCACATGTACCACGTTTTTACGTGCATGCAGCCAAACACTACTGACAATACAGCGTGAATACTCAAATGACCAATAAAAAGCGGTCACATAAACACAGGGAGGATAAAGTAATAAAACCTTTAGTTTTAATCCCTGTCATGAAATACGATGACAAATTATGAATCTCCCTTTAATCATGTAAAATGAATTAGTATTTAATTATTTGAAAATCAGTTGTCACTTATTATTTATTTAGTTGTCACTTATTATTTATTTAAAGTAAATAAACGTTTACATTTTAATAGTCATGTGACTGGCTTTTGAGAATAAGAGGGATCAATCATAACCCACCCAGTTTCCCTTACACTATGTAACCCAAGTTTACCACTGGGCTACAGATATTTATAGAAAAGTCATATCGTTTTAAATTCTTGTCTCAATAGTTCTCACCTTGAGCTGTACCTGGACGTTTCTCAGCTGTTTCTTGGAGTTGGCAGCCTGGCAGTTAGCATGGCTCAGCTGAATCTCCATCTCATTCATGTCTCCCTCCATCTTCTCCTTGACTCTCAGGGCATCGTTCCTGCTCCTGACCTCAGAGTCTTTTAATATATATTTGATCTGTACAGATTTTCACAGTGTCCAGACCTCTACGTATGCCAGAGGCAATGTTTTTGCCAACCAGCCCACACCTCAGCAAATAACAGAACAGAATAAGCATATGTCCTATCTGAAACAGCAGGTACTGTGGCGTTTGTAGACATACAGGCATTTGTACACAGCACCTTTTCTATCTGAATTCAAGAAACTGGCCTCTGGAGGCCATAGGTGCATCTTGCAATGAAACACCTTTCATTTGAAATATTTTCCTTGGTCCAATACACATACACACAACTTTTAATTTGAAAGGTGTTGCCTTGTTTAATACATAACAAGTTTATCCCTTTGGCCCTGATCAGATTGAGGAGAAGCGCCTGAGGGAGGCAGAAGAGAGGGACAAGGTACGTCTGGAGGAGGAGAAGAGGCTGGCGGCTGTCTGAGAACGGGTATAAACTGATGTCTGTCTCTCTCCCACACACGCCTTGTAGTTAGATTCTCTTTTAGGGCTCCGGTCCCAGACGCACCCTGTCCCAGCTGTTAGGAAGTAGCTGAGAGTTGCAGGTAACACACACACAAAACTTCCATACAGTTAGAAGCAAAACATATGAGTGTAGTAGTAACAGGTGTGTGTGTGTGTGTGTATCTGTGTGTGTGTCAGGCTGCCTACCAGATGACAAGGGAAGAGTGCTCTGTCAGTTATTTGCATCCGTAGGAAGCTGCGCCGCGAACAAAAACGCGTTGAAGGATAGATGATGCGCTGTGAGTCATACTGTCTCATGAGTGACAAGTAACAACATCCACTACTGTAATGACAGAAGATGACTATGGTGGATTGTCTCAAGCTGGTGTTTTGTGTGTGCGTGCGCGTGTGTGCTGCATGTGTGAGTGTGTGTCCAGGTGTGTGGAGCGCCCTGAGGTGGATGTGGATTTGGAGTCAGGAAGTGGCTTCATCTGTAACGCTTCATTATATCCTTCTGCCTTTCACATGTACATAAAATGTAAGATAAATGCAGAGTTCCGTCTTTTTTGACCATATGAAGGTCATACATCAATGTGAGAACGTAAGTAACAAAGGAAAAGTAACGAAGTAACGAAGGAAAAGTAACGAAGAAAAAGTAACGAAAAGTAACCAAGGAAAAGTAACGAAAAGTAATGAAGGAAAAGTAAAGAAAATTAACGAAGGAGAAGTAACGAAGTAACCAAGGAAAAGTAACGAAAAGTAACGAAGGACAATAAAGCACAACTTGAACTTGAACTTGAACTTGAGAAGAAACGAAAAGTAATGAAGGAAAAGTAAGGAAGTAACGAAGGAAAAGTAACGAAAAGTAATGAAGGAAAGTAAGGAAGGAAAAGTAAGGAGAATCAATGAAGAAAAGTAACGAAAAGTAACGAAGGAAAAGTAACAAAGGAAAGTAAGGAATGAAAAGTAACGAAAAGTAACGAAGGAAAGTAACGAAAAGTAATGAAGGAAAGTAACAAAGGAAAAGTAACCAGAAGTAACGAAGAAAAGTAAGGAAAAGTAACGTAGAAAAGTAAGGAAAAGTAACGAAGAAAAGTAACGAGAAGTAACGAAGGAAAAGCAATAAAGTAACTAAGTAAGGGGAAAAAGAGGCAGTTTTCTCCGTTTCAACTTGATTTAAAAGCATTTGCAGGTCATTTAAAGCAGTCATTAAAAATGATATTACTGGCTCGAATCAACGAATATTACTGCAAAACCCTTTTGCCATAAATACACCATCACTATATACATGCTGAAATAGTCAGAGTTGGTGGAAAAACAGTCATTCAAAAGTTACATGCAAAACTTTAGAAAAACGCTTTTCAGGCGCTGAAAAGTGCCAACAGAAGCCCCCCCCCCAGCCATCTGTGAAAGAGAGGAGGCTGGCAAACATCACCAAATAGCACAAAATAATTTACACATCTATCCATGTTAGAAATGTGGTTTCAACTGCATTGAGGTTTAGACTGGTAAAGAGTTTGATCATTAAGTATGAGAGGCTACATCTCTTCAGGTGTAGGACAGGGAAGCTGCCAGAGGACAACGTCCTGTCGAGGTTTGGTGGAAGAGGCTGGACCCAGAAGCAGGGAGAGGCCAGGCAGGATTGACATGAAAAGTCAAGACACAATGACGCAACATGGTCTGACAAAGGGAGCCACCATAAATGACCAGCAGCTTACCCACATATACACACTGAAGGACTAAATAGACAGAAACATCGCTCTCTCACAAAAAATAAAATAAAAAATAAAATCATCGGGAGCGTGCGCTCCACAACTAGATCAGGAGGCTGACGGCTCTGAACAGGCAGGTTCACTGGAGACATGCGCATGTTACCCACTCAAAGAATGGAGTCCAGTGGACTGTCTTGTGCTTCTGTTTCCTACAGAAAAGACATGAATGATGATGATGATACTAATTGTAAGTGTCCCTCCTAACTTCTAGTGTCTCCCCAAGGCTAATAACCACCTCAACCATCCATCTGGCACTTACCCATCTAGAAAACAAAGACTCTTATGTAAGAATGATGTTCATTGACTTCAGCTCAGCATTCAACACAATAATCCCACAACAGCTCACTAACAAATTAAACTTACTGGGCCTGAAAAATTCCCTCTGCAATTGGATTCTGGACTTTCTAACCGGAAGACCTCAGTCAGTCCGTGTCGGCCATAACACCTCGAGCACCTCAACACTGAGCACAGGTGCCCCACAAGGCTGTGTGGTCAGCCCGCTGCTCTTCACGCTGCTGACACACGACTGCACTGCCAAGTTCAGCGCCAACCACATTATCAAGTTTGCTGATGACACAACAGTGGTAGGTCTCATCAGCAACAACGATGAAACACAGTATAGAGAGGAAGTGGCACAGCTGGCGAAATGTCGTGGGGCTAACAACCTGTCCCTCAACTTGAGCAAGACAAAGGAGGTTGTGATGGACTTCAGGAGGAACTCCGCGGATCACCCCCCACTGACTATCGACAGCTCGCCTGTCAAGGGGGGTCAACAGCACCAAATTCCTGGGGGTGCACATCACAGAGGACCTCACCTGGACCACCAACACCAAGTCACTCTCAAAGAAGGCACATCAGCGCCTACACTTTCTCCGCCGGCTGAAGAGAGCAAGTCTCCCTCCACCCATCCTCACCACATTCTACAGGGGCACCATTGAGAGTGTGCTGACCAGCTGCATCACTGTCTGGTACGGGAACTGCACTGCAGCAGACCGCAAGACCATCCAGCGAACAGTGAACACAGCTGCGAAGATCATCGGTGCCCCTCTCCCCTCAATCCTAGAAATCTTCCACACACGATGCTCCAGCAAGGCCAATAGTATCGTTGAGGACCCCACCCACCCCTCCCACAGCCTCTTCCAGCCGCTACCATCAGGTAGACGATACTGGAGCATCAGAGCCCGCTCTGCCAGACTGATCAACAGCTTCTTCCCCCAGGCTGTGAGAGCCCTGAACTCTTCCGGGCCTCTATGACTACCCGCACAATAACTAAGACTATCAGAAAACTGGCACTAGTCACTCACCCACTGCACTTTTCATACACACTGCCGTGTGTACACAAACTGCACTAAAGACTCTGTAATAATATGTAATACTCTATGCACATGCACATCGGTAAGTATTCGTACAGTTTGTATAGCTTGTATCCTGTTTAGTTTATGTATAGGAGAAATGTTATATTTATTTTAAATTGTTTGTTGTTAGACTGTACTGTTAAATGTCTGTACTTATGTAGCACCGTGGCTCTGTGAGGCACGACATTTCGTTCCATTGTATGCACGCACCCGCATGTAGCGGAATGACAATAAAGCACAACTTGAACTTGAACAACTTGAACTTGAGGTTACCTGTGTGACAATGAGGAAGAGTCCTCAGGTCTATCTTCGTGGTCCTGCTCCTATCTTGTATATGTATAAACCTCCCATAAAGAAATAATTGCTTGAAAACAGTGTGTATGTATTGACTTTATGCACATAAAATGAACGATTGTTTGCGCAAATACATACTGCAGTCATTATTGCCATGCTGATATTATGATGAGGGTATTTTGCATTGTAAAGAATTAAGACCTCACTTAAGTTCATGTGATCTTACAATAACACAAAGCTGCTGTTGAGCTGCCTAGTGTCTGTTGGAGGCTGTCGTTCCTTTCAAAACCACTTGGACGTGTAAAAAACAGCTATTTAGAGCTAGTAGAAAATGCCACAGCCCTTGGAGGTGTCAGTGGTAACGGCAAAAGATTCCCACAATAATGAACCAACTGAATTGCAAGCCAACTCTTCAAGTGCTGATGTGAAAACAGCCATTTTATTATATTACCAAATGCCAATCATCTAATTTACTTCCCCCACACTTTAAATGATTGTGTTTCCATTTAGCGACTCCTCCCACCATGGGCACTGTGTTTGAGCCAGTATCCTCAGGTGGAACGCCCACCACGTCCAAATCCTCCCAACATAGGAACAGTTTCCTCCTGTCCGCTGTTGCCCTCTTCAACAAGGCCAATGACTTACACTGATAACACGTGTCTGTTACTTAGTCCATCATTTACAGCCTAGTTGCACATGCCATGCTACATTGTGCTGCCCTTTGCTTTTTGCACCACATTTAAATAGCCAGCATATCGTTATCTGTATAATAATTCAATCTTGGTACAACGATGGCGCTTCTGATTTCGGTGATATAATTTTCAGGTCTGCCTCAAAGACCGGATGTGATCGTAACACGCCACAATCAGCTTCTGACTGAAGCCTCATTTAAGAGTAATCAAGATTGGCAATTCAGAACAGTTCAGCACCCATACCACATGGACAGCTCAACAAACGACAAGACATGTGCCATGGAAAATATTCGTCTTTGTTAAAACAGTGAGGTGGCTCTTAAAAGAGCCTTTGTGGGATTACAGGCGGGACTAACGTCTAGGCGCGCTCTCCGCGGATACATGGGCTAGCATCACAGGGCAAGACTCGATGCATACGTTTCCGCCGCCCTAAAAACTCACTGTTGAATTACCTGCTTCCTGGCACGCACACGCATGCAGTTTCATGTTTATCAAACCTCTCACTAGAAATGTAAGGTCATGCGCTTTTAAAGAGTGTAGTGGGTGGCTCTTAAAAGAGCCTTTGGGGACGGTGAGACTGGCGTGGAGTTTACTTGGCCTTGACAGCCTTCTCAGTCTTCTTGGGGAGAAGCACGGCCTGGATGTTGGGGAGAACGCCACCCTGGGCGATCGTAACACCTCCGAGAAGTTTGTTCAGCTCCTCGTCGTTGCGCACAGCCAACTGCAAGTGGCGCGGGATGATACGAGTCTTCTTGTTGTCACGGGCTGCGTTGCCGGCCAACTCCAGGATCTCAGCGGTCAGGTACTCAAGCACTGCTGCTAGGTAGACCGGAGCGCCTGCTCCCACACGCTGGGCATAGTTGCCTTTGCGGAGAAGCCTGTGAACGCGACCCACGGGGAACTGGAGCCCGGCGCGGGATGACCTGGTCTTTGCCTTGGCTCTAGCTTTGCCTCCGGTTTTGCCTCTTCCGCTCATTTTTAGATTACGTTTGCCTGGTACGAGTCGTGGTACATGCTCGTCCGAGAAGATAATTTATAGTGTGGCTGACGATAAACGCTGTACATTGGACACAATGTCGGTTGGGTTTTGATCCAATCGTAAGTGCCGACAAACCCGGGGGTGGAGCATCTGTCTCCCGCAGAAGACAAGTTTACTCGCCTTGTGTTCCCGCCTCTCTCTGCTCATTCAGTCGCCGTTTATTTTAAGCACCAATCGCATCATTAACCTGGCATGGTTTGATGAATGAATGAACGAATGAATAGTCCACTTTATAATCGTCCATCGTGTAGTGAGAACAATTTGACAACCGCACATACATATGTGCCAGATAGGCCTAGAAAATGGTCCAATTGGTGATTGTGGTTTTAAGTTGGATTTGCATGCGCAACATCTCGAGCAAGTATTTGCAGGTTGCAAATAGCAGAAGCACAAATACAGCTCCACACAAAGTATTTTCCCGAATGAAAGTCATGCAACGTTTATTTCACTCAAATTAGCTGCTCAAATGAACTATATAGTGATTATAATTTTTTGGGTCATTTGATTTCCTTGCTAGATTATGCCAAATGGAAAGTGCCACTGCAACTAGACTTTGAAAATCGTATGTATCATCGTTTTTTTTTTTCCACTAACGCGTAACAAGTGCGGCTTCTGTTTGCCGTCCCTGGGAATAGTAAAAGTTATCGGTGCGTATAGCGTGGTAATACTCGTTTCTGACCGGTTGAAGGGATGTTCCTTGTCTTTCAACGCTTACACGGTTGACCGTCACATCACAGTTCAATTTGACTAAGTATCCTCTACAAAGAGGTCTAAAACAGGTGCTGCCAATGGCACATGGTTACTGTTGGAATGACAGTGGAATACATCATACTGTTACATACATCATACATCATAAAATCTCAGCAATTCCAGCCATCTCCTTCCCTGTCTAACCCTAAGGTGGGGTTGCGGAGGAGGCAGTGGCTTGTGCGGCCTGTCCCACGGTGTGGTGGATAACTTGGTGGCCCCAGCCCACTGTGGTGAGGGAGTCCGAGGACTATGAGTGGACTGTCGACTCCCTCTTGTTTCCCACAGTGTGTTAAAATCTCCACGTTAAAATCTTATAGGTCAGCACAAGCAAATCATTGTATCCTTCATTGCTAGCATAAGTAAATTATTATATCCTTTATTGCAAGCATAAACAAATTATTGTATACTTCATTGCTAATCAAAAACAACTTTACAATTGTTGTTCATGTCCTGCTATTTTGGTTTACTGCTCTGTGGATAATAAATGTAGCTTGTTTTTTGATTGACCGCGGAGATGCTGTGAAACTGG